>JACFYR010000009.1:0-559229 GCA_015708815.1 Kodamaea anthophila | reverse complement strand
GCTCGCTCGCTCATATCGCTTCGCTCATTCGCATCGCTTTCTCAGTATGCTCATTTCGCTCGCTCACTCATTTCGCTTCGCTCAATTCGTTTGCTCGCTCAGGTGCTTACCCACCCTCCTCAACCCATTCTCCTCCTCCTCATCACTACTACTACTCCCCGAAATATTATCCGCATACTCCTCCACATACCCAAAACTCTCTCCCTCCTCCTCCTCCTCTACATGCTGCACACTCCCCGGGGACATATTCTCCACCGGCACATCTGGCATCTGGACCTCGTCCATGTCCTCATCCTGCTCTGCCACAAACAACGCATGGTTATCCTTATCCCCAAGTATAATCTTCTTCTTATCGTAGTCCATATCGAGGTATCCCACCGACAGCGAGTCAAAACCAAACTCGCGGTCGTCGTCGTCATTGTCCTGGCCTAGCACCACATTGTACACCTCCCTAGTGCGCAAAAGAACATCGCCCACAAACCACTCCCAGCTCTCCAGCAGGATCAGGTCCACAATGACGGGCAGAATCAAGTCCGGCTTGTACAACAGGGTGAACTTGACCACCTCCTCGGAGATGAGGATGAGATGGCCCATATATCCCGGACGCGGGACCATCTCCGCCTTGTACAGGCCCACAATCATGTCTGCGAGGCCACAGCGTGCAAACAACTCCACAATGAGGAAGGAGTTGTACGAGTTGAGCTTGCCGTTAAAGATCTGCTGCACGAGATCAAACACCACGTTGTGGAAGAAGTTGTGCCACGGGTACTGCGTGAACTTGCCCACGATGTCGGGAAGAATGCCCAGGTCTATGAGGCGGATCTTGAAGAGGTCGCCCACACAGGGGTCTGCGCGGATCTGTGCATCGCGCTCGGGACAAACAAAGGGGTTTTCGGCCGAGATCATGGGCTCGTCGTCGTCCAGGTCGTCCTTGTTGCCTAGCGCCTCAATCATGCGCAAGTAGTCTTCCTCGTCGTCGCGCGAGAAATGGATATCGTCCAATGAGACATCATCGAGGCCTGTGGTGACGTCGCGGACCGCGCTGTCCTCTTCAAAGGGAAGGGGTTCGGCAAGGGCCTTGGAAAGGCGCCGGTGTTGCTGGTCGCGGACCTGGTCGCGGATGCAGATAATGCGGCGGATCTTCTTGGAGTTGAGAAGAATCATGTTGGAGCAGTGGAGGAGCTCGGCAATGAGCTCCGAGATTTTGAAGCGAGGAAAGCCGAGGCTGGAGAAAGAGATATTAGAGACGTCAGATTTGACATTTGATTTCTCTTCGGTCTGTTCGGTCTGTTCGGTCTCCTTCGTCTCCTTCGTCTCTTTCTCTTCTTTCTTCTCCTCCTTCTCTTTCTTCTCCTCCTCCTTCTTCTCCTCCTCCTTCTTCTTCTCCTCCTTCTTCTTCTCCTCCTTCTTCTTCTCCTCCTTATTCTCCATTATCTTTGCTAATCTCGGCAACGCCTCACTGAACATCTCCAACATATCGCCCAAGTAGATGGCGTCTCTGTTTCCCGGGGGATTCTGCTCAAAGTCCTTTAGCCAGTGGAACATGACATACAGGTTCATCTCTGGGGCGCCGTCCAAGACCTGGGAGTATGTTCCACAGTTCAAGTCGTAGTCCGAGTTGTTCTTCCTAATCAACTCGATGATAATCCCCACACAGTTATTTATGCCGTGCTTGTTGGGCACGCCGGGGGCCGGCTCATACAAGATGATATCCTCAATCATTGTCTTCACTATTGGTGGCGATACCAACTCGCGGGTGAGCTGATTGGGGCCGATATTAGTCTCGAGCACCACGGCAAGGGCGGTATTCAGCGAGATGTTGACCAAGGCCTTGACAAAGTCGCTGGCGGCCACCTGGCGGAAAAACAAGTCTGGGTTGGCGATGCGAGAGCTGGGCTCAAACTGCAGGGGGTGGGGTTTTAGTATCTCCATCAACTTGGGCACGAGGTGCTGCTGCGAAAGCGTCTCCAAGATGCCTGTGGGCAGGTCCGGCTTGTCTGTTTGGATGATGCGGAGGAAAAAGTCCATCAACATGGGGATCTCCACCTTTTTGAGAAAGGTATCCACCAAGTTATCCTGGCGCCGCACAAAGTTGAGGAGCTCGATGCTGTTGGTGTCCATGAGCTGGTCGAGAATGTGCACGAGATAGGCCACCAGCGGCAGGCTTTCGTCGAGTTTCTCCAACAGGAGAATCAGCCAGAGCTTGGCCATGATCACGGGTGTTTCGATGATGCGGTTCAGAATCACCCAGAGGTCCGCAGAGAGCACGTCGCTCGCCGCCTGGATACACCGTGTGAGTTTATCTTCATAAGATTCGTCATTTTGTTCTTCATTATCGTTGTTGTTGTTGTTGTTGTCGTTATCATTATCATTATCGTTATCCTCCTCATTCTCATTATCGTCCTCATTCTCCTTCCCCTCAATCAAGACCCTCAATGCCTCCTTCTCTTTGGCCGCCTCCTGGTGAAAGAAGTCCACGCTGTCAATCAAATAGTCGAGGAACCCATTGAGGATATGGGGCTGGATAAGGAGCTCCAATAGCTTGGTGCTGCGGCTGTCCTTGCTGGACAGAGTCGTGCTATCGTTCGTTGACGACGTAAACAGAGCCGCATCCGATTCAGGCTGTGTGGTGGCGTTCTGGCCCTGCTGGAGAAGCTGGAAGCTCGTGAGATTAAAGTTGCCCTTGAGGTTGTGGAGCTCCTCGAGAAGCTCGTGTGAGAGCGCAGCGTCCCCGATAAGATCTTTGGCCGTTATCGACAGGTAGTCCTGAACCAGGTCAAGAAATCGTTGGAGCAGCAGACTGCTGTTCATGGCGTTGGAAAAGGGCCAGAAGGACATAAATAAAAATAAAACGGAGACAGCTTGAGTGAGAGAGAGTGAGCGAAGCGAACGAATAAAGGTAGGTGAACGAAATTAAGTGAGCGAGACTGCAAACACTGAGCTAATTTGAATGAGCGAATAACTGTAAATTGAGCTTGAGGAGCGAGACTGCAAATACGAGCTACTTGAGTGAGTAAAGCGAGCTAATAACTGTAAATTGAGCTTGAGTGAGCAAGAAAAAGAAGGCATAAAGACAAGGAAAGACATTTTAGCGGAGTTCTCTTGGTAGGTAATAATTGACTTTCGCTAGTGTTAAGTCATTCAAGTATGCGTAAATCATGGACGCTCATTCTATTGGTATATTGTAGATGTCTAAATATACTGATACACGCAGCATGACAGCTGATTGACTTTCAAGCCTAAAATGATGCCAACGTATGATATACTGTAATCTACTGTAATCTACTGTAACTCTGTAATTATACTGTAATCAACTGTAACTACTGTAATATATTGTAATCTATTGTAATCTATTGTAATCTACTGTATGATTCTTCAGTAATTCTAATTCTCCTGTAGTTCTACTGTAATCTACTGTAATTCTACTGCAATTCTACTGCAATTCTACTGCAATTCTACTGTAATTCTACTCTATGATTCTACTGTAATTCTACTGTAATCTACTGTGTCTACTTATGAATCATTCCCTTTGTAAATCCTACCAGGTCAGAATTTGTCAATCCGATCATTGCTGACATCATTGATAATATATTGTGTACAAGTAAACAGATCAGTAATACCATATACTCCCAGTATTCGGGCTTTAAAGGTATCTGTTAAACCTGTCTTTTACACCCACTTTACATAGATCCCTGTATCATAGAGGGAGTATGTCCACAAGTATTGCCAGAGCAGCCCCTTCCACTAGAATAGTCAATGTGCCAGGCTATACTAATAGATAAGCCAGACACAGTTGGATGCTACCAATAATAGACTAGACCAAGGTAAACCATTTCCGGGCTCAAGTCGACCCAATAAACTTTCGCTAGACAATAAACTTTCGCTAAACTGGCTAATATTACTAGACATAGTCCTAGGGAAGGATTTGCACGAGATTAAGCATTCATATTTCCGTTAGCATTATGATAAAAAGAATGATGAAGCATGTTGATGTGCCAGTGAGTAATGTAAAACTGGATTTGGATAAATCAATTTAACAACGATGGATGTAGTATGATGGATATGATGGATGCAGTATGATTGATGTAGTATGATATAGTATGATGGATGTAGTATGATGGATGATAGTATCTGTTTGCCGTACCCCTTTCATTACTGACCTTATCGTACAGAAAATTACAGGAGCCCTGAACCTAAAATACGGCAGAAAAGAGCAATGAAGATTGTTCATAATCCAAGGATATTATTGAATTTGTTTACTATGGGACTCAGCTATTCATATGATTAACGGGAAGTCAAGGGCACATGAAATGATCCTTTTGTAATACGCTAATGCTCTGTGGTTGACATTCAAGATAAAAACATGCTTGAGGTTGAAATTATCTACTACTCAAACCATGTTACTCTTTCAGAGTAACATGGCTAATACCATCTACAGACTGGCCGATTTATGGGATCATTTTCACGTGGGGCTTCAAAGAAACTCCAAATCACAGCTAGGTAGTTCACTGCAACATATTAGTCCAGCTATATAAATGACTTTCCACATACACTCCCCAATGGCATCAACAAGTGAATCTGCTGCTATTGTTTGTCTATTTCATCATGTGCGGTGAAATCTTTTCGGAAAAATCTTGCTCACTTGAAAACCTAGAATCATGCTCTGAAACAATTTCTTGAAGTGCTCTTTGAAGCTAGAATGGTCTCTTGAGAAAAGCCTAGAATGATAGTAGAACACATTTGAAAGCCTAGAACAACAATTGCTATTCGCAATTGTTGTTCTAGTATTGCTTTTCGCAGCCTTTACGATCATTTGATTCCAGATTACGATCATCTTGACAAAATTATGCATGATTTGAGCCCGCTACTCGCTTATTCTATCAAAGGGCTCTAAACACCCAGAATTATCGAGCTTCGACAATCCGAGTAATTGGTGTGATAGTTGGATACTATCCCTGTTACTTCCGATCTATTCTACCTCATATCAATCAGCCTATCTGTTTTAGCTATTTTGATATTTTTATAGTGCTTATCACCGCTCTCACTATTTCTGCTTGTTTTATTTCTTCGTTTCCATCTCTGCGTTTATCTCTGCGTTTATCTCTGATTATTTCCATCTCTGTGTTTCTACCTCTCCGTTTATCTCTGTATCCTTTGTTCCGGCTTTATATTGCTCATTATCCTGACACAAAGTGGCATAGACTAAGCTTTTTCTTGTCTTGGCACTATAACCACTGCTGTACCAATAATAGGTATATAAAGGCTAAGAATTGTTCTTCTTCAGAAACATGTACGCCCTCAGTGTTCTTTCACTTGCGATCCTTGTTGCGGCAAACAAAAGAGACCACTCGAGTGGCCATACAAGCCAAGCCAACCAACTTACTGGATGCCACTTCCACGGCGATACTCAGTACTGTGTCGACCAAGACGGAAATGAGGGGTCCATTGCCTTCTCCTGATCAGGGCAATGCCTCCTCAACATACACTGGCTGCCACACCCACGACAATCATACTTTCTGCGAGTCTTCGAACGGGGCCGAAGTTCAATTTGTCACTGTTGACGGTGAAGGGCACGACCATCACAACTCTAGCCACGCGCATTCCTCAACCAGTACCTCCTCGACAGGAGGATCTTTCAAACAAACCGTTCCGCCTGTGTTGGGTGTATTGATGGGAGTGGTTGCTGCTATTGTATAATACATAGGAATAGTATTTTTGATTATCTTTATAAGAATGAGTATATTAGCTTTATAAGAATGAGTATTCTCTGATTACCTTTATAAGAATGCACTACCTCTACCTCTGCTGATCTAGAATGCACTGCGATCTAGAATGCATTCTGATTGCATTTTGCAACACTCCAAATGAGGAAATATTTTTTTTTTTGCAGCCATAGAAGAGTTGTGACAGAAGGTGTCTACATCAAATAGTGACACAATTTAGTTGGGATCCCACTACACCAGAGAATAAGAACTGAGTAACTTTAGAGAAATAATTTATGTTCTATGTAGAGAATAACCTTCGAAACACGTATTTATAGTTTTAGGTACAGGGATAGGAAGTATTGTGATTATAAGCACCATCACAGTGACGCCTGACTACAGCTTACTTATTCCCGTTTCTTAAAAAGTTCCAAAGTCCTCCATCTACACTACTTCCTTTACCCGTTACTCATATCCACTCACTAATTAATCTATTGTATCCATGTTCACCAACAAATCCAACGCTTTCCTGCACTCCTGCTCATACAATCTTATTGCGTCGTCAGCATACTCGCGCACTAGATTCCTGCTATTATAAGCACTGTGTTTGATCCATTCTTGGATCGTCATGGACTCCTCGTTTTCAGGCATGGCCAGAATGAAGTTGGTGAGCTCCGAGTCGTAATCATCGTGTAGATCATGCTGCGACTGCGTCAATTCCTTGAGATCCACAGTCATCCCCTCCATGTTACTCAATGTCTCGAGGAAATGCAGCACAGACGACGCTTCCCAGTCCTTTATCTTCTTGGGAGTAGATGCGCTCATGTGGAGGACTATCAGGGACCGTGTCCCCTCCACAAACGAATAGTTTGGCAGCCCGAGCTCCTTGATGGTGCGCGAGATCCGCGAGAATGTCAAATCGTGGGCTGGCGACGTATTGGGTATGGACTGCCTCGAACGTGGCTCATGGGTCAGCTTTCGCTTTGTATCCGGTGGAAGGTCATTGGGTTCGTGGTGCTCTGTCGGAAGGCCCATTGGAACTGTGTCAGTTGAACGGTTGGGCATATTTGCACTCACTTCTCTCTCAAAGTTTCTTGAATCGGTTGGCTTTTCGCCAGAGTTACTTTCTCTTGATCTCTCAGTCTCAGCAAGATCTTTCTTTTCGCTAGAGCTTAAATTGTCTGGGTTTCTTATAACACTGGAGCTTAAATCATCTGTATTTCTCTTCTCATTCGAATTTCTCTTTTCCCTCTCGCTTCGTTCATCTGATTTACTTTTTTCCCTCTCGCTTCGCTCACCCGGAATTTCCCTCTCATGTTTTGACTCGCCAGGTTCCAAAATTCTGAACTCTGCCATGATCCGGGACCTCGAGGAGGTTTGCCTGGGTTTTTTCCTGACAATCGGTTCTGTCCTCTCCTCATGGATCTTTCTCGATGTCTCAGCGGTGTTTGTCAAGTCTGCGAGAGGAACTGTTTTTTCAGGTTTCATCAAAATGTCAGCTTCCTTGGCTTCCGAAACACCTAACTCATCGTTTTTGGCATGGTTAGCCAGACCAGGTCTGGTGATATCTTGAGCATCCTCCTTCGCAGTCTGACCAACCTCAGGGATAACAGAGTGATCGGAGGACAATTTTTCGATTTGCAGCTCTGAGACCTTGTGGGAATTCTTTGGTATCTGAACCATTCTATCAGACAGTTTGTTAGCAACGGGTCCCTTCTGATCCATAATGTGATCCTCCATATTTTCAACACTCTTTACACCATCAACACTGATGTCTTTTCCATCCTCCATATTATCACTACCCCTTCTTTCATCACTAATTCTGTCTCTTTTTTCACTGATGTCTTTTCTACCCTCCATATTTTCACTACCCCTTCTTTCACTAATTCTGTCTCTTTTTTCACCCTCCATATTTTTATCCCTTCCTTCATCACTAATTCTGTCTCTTTTTTCACTCTCCATATTTTTATCCCTTCCTTCATCACTGATTCTGTCCCTTTCACTCTCCATATTTACACTGCCCTTATCCTCACCACTATCTCTACCCTCCTTCCTTTCCTTGCTTTCAAAGCTTTCCACATTCTCATCCTGGATCTTAAAGTCGTTTGCTTTGCTTACCCTAAGAGAGCCACCCCCCACCCGCTTGCGGGAAGGGGCTTCCATGAGGTCCAATGAACGCAGCACCTCTGCGGAGAGAAGGCGGATGGAGCTGATGAATGCGGCGACGTCTATTTCCAGAGACGGGCCACTTTGTCGATCCAATTTGCGACGCCGAAGACGCCGATTCCGTCGCAGAGGCAGCACAGAGGAAGAACGGTCAAACATGGAGAGGTCAGAGGGGTCGTGTTCATCAACAGCCTCCTTTTCAGCAGAATCCTCTTTGGGAGATTTCCCATCAAGGGGAATATTCAAAAGCTCAGGTTTTTCTACCGGCTCCCATTGCTGGGTATCAACAGGCCCTGTACCGCTGTTGTCTTCATGATCTTTAAATTCACGGATATTCAAAAGCTCAGGTTTTTCTACCGGCTCCCATTGCTGGGTATTGACAGGCCCTGTACCGCTGTTTTCTCCATGATCTTCAACTTCACGGATATTCTCTTCCTTGTATTCTCTCTCAACCTCTTTTTCTATGACCTCTCCCATGTTTTCAATTCTAGTATCTCCATCTTTTTCTCCCTCTTTCCCTGTCTCTTTCACTTTCACTTTCTCTCTCCCTCTCTCTCCCTCTTTCTCTGTCTCTTTTTCTTTCTCTGTCTCTTTCTCTGTCTCTTTTTCTTCCTCTCTCTGTCTCTCTTTCTCTTTCTCTTTTTCTCCCTCTTTCTCTGTCTCTTTTTCCTTTTCTCTCTCTTTTTCTTTCCCCTCCTCTAGCACATCCATCTGACTATACCGCCCCGAGCTCCACCTTTTCGGCTTGAATGCCAAAATATCCGAATCGCTGTCGTCGAAAATCAGCTTCAACGGCAGCCTCCGCACAGGAGAGGCCACGACCCCCTCTGAATTTTTCACCTCTTCTTTTCTCAAAAAACCGTCCCCGTCGAGGATGCGCGACCGGCCACGGGGCTTTTTGATCGGGGTGGTGTCAAGCTTGATGGGAGACTCCTCGGGGCGAAACCTAGGAGGCGCGCGGGGCGTAGGGGGCTCGATTTTCTGCCGGTGGATGTTCTTTTCAAGAAGCTCCAAGTTACTTTCGCCGTAGTCGTCGACCTCGTTTTCCAACTCCACGTGCCGCTCGACCTTGAGACTGAGTTTGCGCCGCGACTTCTTCTGCGGAGGCGACGCGGTGGCCTCGCGTTTGCGGGGCTCGACGTTTGGCGAGTCCAGAGCTTCGGAGAACTCCGAGTCGGAGGCGTTAAAAGACTCGTCGGGCTCGTGTTCAGAAGAGACACTACTCTCCAGAACAGACAGATCAGAGGACCCAGAACACCCTTCATGAGACTCGGAATCATTGGTTTGAATGTCTTGAGGAGGAAAATCACCTTCTTTCTCCTGTGTGCTTTTAACTTGTATGTGTGTATCATGCACCTGGTCGTCTCCTCCATCTATGCCAAACGACATATTCACACTACCGTCGGGGGAAGCAACAGGCGAAATAGCTGGATAGTCACTGGGTGGGGAATCTGAACGTTCTCCTTCTGGAGAACCTGTTGGGAGATCTGGAAAGTTGGGTTCTGGAAAGTCATTGGGTTCTGGAGAACCTGTTGGGAGATCTGGAAAATCTGGACCTTCTAAACTTTCTAATCCCCCTAATATATCTCTTACATCTCTTTTTATCCCCCCTTTTGCTTTTGCAGCCCCCACTAGCTCGCTGAACAACTCCTCATCCGGAAGCTTGTCCCAGTACGCGTCATTGGGGTCGGCGCGGGCTTTCTTTTTCTCTTTTTCATTTCCTTTGGCTCTTTTCCTGGAATCATCCATGTCTGCCTCATTCTTTCTCTTACTTCTGTCTGTCTTTCCTGCCCTTCTTTTTCTCTCCACTAGAAAGTAGCACTTTCCCTCTCCTATTTCCTTATGCTCTTTGATTGGAACATCCCCACGTTCCCATTGGTCCAACGTACACCCACAGTACACGCAAAACACGCGGTCGTCCCCGTAGTCCCTAGGAGAGTATACAAAGCCCGCGTCGGCCAAGGTCCAGCTATTCACTTTGCTGCCGTCCACACGGTCCAACGGGTACTCTTTCCCGTATGTGCGGAGGCGGAGGCTTCTCCCCGAGGCCCCCATGGGTTCCAGAAGGCCCCTGGACTCGTGTTTGCGCCAGTACTGCGAGGCCGCTTCGAGCGTGGTATACTTGGCCCTGGCTTCTCCTGAGAGGACCCCGAGGGCTGTGACGCATACCCTGCGTGGATCGTAGTGCTGCTGGGGTATCTGGGAGGCTGTGGTGACGGTTTCGGGGCGGTTGCAGTGTACACAGAGGACGCGACGGGGGTTTTTCTTGGTGGGCGCGTAGTAGAAGCCTAGCGAGACGAGGAGGGGAATATCGTCAACGTCGCCGTGGTCCGAGAAACGCACTTTGGCGTTGCCCACGGTGTGGGTGGTTTGGAACGAAGCAAGTCGGTTTTCGGTGTGCTTCATAATAAATAAGAGAAGCGATTTGCCATCTGTAAGCGATATGAGCGAGAGAGTTCAAGCAGATATATGAGCGAGAGAGTTCAAGCAGATATATGAGCGAGAGAGTTCAAGCAGATATGAGCGAGCGAGTTCCAGAAGCAGATATGAGCGAGAGAGTTCCAGATGTAAGCGGAGAACGAGCGAGCTAATGACGCGTAGAGGAGAGAGATACATGAGTCTAAAGATACGATATATGAGTCTAAAGATACGATATATGAGTCTAAAGATACGATATATGAGTCTAAAGATACGATATATGAGTTCTAAAGATACATGGGCTGTGAGGTCTGGAGGCTGTAGGTCTGCAGGTTCCTAGTCTTTAGGATTCAATATGTCTGATCTCTGAGATAAGATTAGCATGTCAAACAATAAGATGAAAATGTGGGTAGATCAGGCAGAATAAATAGTCAATAGATCGATAGAATAATGAGCTACTGGAATATAGCTGGATAGATTAAAAAGATACCGGAGAATATTAATTGCTGGGACTGTATATATCAAGCTGCCGGGACAGTATAGATTATGAAGCTGCTGATCTGGATCATGATATGACAATATGCAGTACCGGATCAAGACCTGCATACAGTGATATCAACACATGAGATACTATCATCAACATCATGAACAAATGAATAGGGTACATGCTGTGATCAATTTTTGCATTTAAGAGCTTGCATAATCTAGGGTATTCTAATCATTCCAGAAAAGAAAGGAACCCTTAAGCCAATGTGCTATTAGGAGACTAACTGAGTCACTTATTCAAAATACTGCAAGCGAGCCATAGCTTAATTTCTATTAAGAAGCAGTTATTAGTCAATCAGGATAGCCAATCAGTATTTACGTAGTTAATCAGGACAGCCAATCAGTATTTACATAGTTAATCAGGACAGCCAATCAGTATTTACATAGTTATCAGGACAGCCAATCAGTAAATTCCAAAGTTTAGAATACCTTGTTAGTTCACATAGGTTGGTACCGTTCGACTCTACTCCTAATTAACAACATTCTAAGGAACTGGTCTGAGGTAATGAACCATTATGCCAACATGTGTACCTACAAATTGGGTATACGCTACGCTCGTTATGAGCTGTAGCTATTCACATACTCAATTAGCATCACGACTCATAACGAGCTAGCGGGGACAAAATCAATAATTACTCACAATCAGCTCAGGGCTCATCGGGGACCCTAGGGAAAAGATTTTCTGGGAGCATTTGCTATTTCTGCCAGTCCTATAGCTTTAGTCGCTACTACACTGTTGATATAGACTATGTCATCACAATACACAAAAGACCATACTGGATGTCAAAAGGCGAACACGATTCACAAATGGCTCAATGTCATTCTAGCGTATTCATTGTGGTACCATATCTGTTAAAACCGATTTCGAAGCTGTTGTAGAAGTTGTACAATTTGAGCCATCTCTGTACTAGATCATGGACTCCAAACAAAACTGAAACAGCTCATACAGTATACTCCCTAGAGCACACTGAGCGAAGCGAAGTGTGCTTGCGAAGCGAGCGAACTGATGGAAGAGAATATGAGAATCTAGATACTAGAACAATATCCAATACCACTCTTCACTCTACTACTGCTCTTTGTATCCAACTCGCAACTCTTGTAAACATCTAATGCATTTATTCTATCTGCTGGCCACAGAATCAACCTTGGCCAGTCTATTTGGGGTCCAAAGTAAACGCTTGACCTGAAACAAAAATCTTGGGAGTTGGTCTCGCGGCAGATCCATACAACAGCGAACGGACCTTCTGAATTGTACATTCGGTTTGCGATCTCTGTTGACAAAAACAATTGGATATCGCACCAGACATATCTTCGCTTAACAGAGACCTTTTCAGACCTTTGAAAACATTCGTAGATCTTGCAACACTCGCAAACATGAGCGAGCAACATGAGCGAAGCGAATGTTTGCTCGCTCATGTTGTTCAGTCATGTTGCTCGCTCATGTTGCTCATTGGAATTCACAGAGTTGAATCCCAAGATTCGACCAGTTGTGTTTGGGTTGAGTGGGCGAGTAGTGGGCTGGTTCCGTAGTGAGTTCCGTTGGTTCCTTTTATCGACTCAGGGTCATTCAATTACATTTCTTTTCCATTCTCAGTCTCTTATATCCTCATCACCTTTCATCTGACTCTATCATCCTCAGTCTATCCACTTCTCATCTCACTGTTCTCCTTCCCTCACTCCCTACTCATCAACAGCACGGGCTGATAAGTCCAGAATGGTAGTAAGCGAGGAGTACCTGATATAACATGGGAGAACTTGTACACTGGGAGTAACGTAAAAATGACGGGAGTACTCAGAAAAATAGGAGTATTTCAAACAACACGGGTACTTTTTAACACTCAGAGCACTTCAATGTAACATGGGAGTACTTCAGACACTCGGAGTATACGTAAATGTGAGACTGGGTGACTTCTGACACTGGGAGTATTTAAAATCCCTCGCTCGATGAGTGCCTCTTCTGAGCATTGAGAGTCAAGATAACACTACCTCGCTTCGCTCGATGGGGGTCCTTCTCTCTACGCTCTGTGAGTCATTCACTCAATCGCAGTTCTCTAATACCCTGCCATTCTTTTCACGGTGCTCACCTAATCCGGAGTATCTCTGGAGTACTTCTAGAACACTCGGTGAATACGCTGATGAGTACTCCTGTAGGCATTCACTCAGCCGAATGATCTAGTGAGTATCTCAGTAATAGCTCATACTAGCGTACTACTTAGTCTCATATTGTATCCATTGCAGTTACCGTGGAGTACTTGTATCTCGAAAACACTCAGCGAGATCTTGAGGCTATTCAACCATAGTCTTTACACACTTGGGTTTCTCAATGTGCTAGTAGTCCTTCATAGGGTGTTCTTTCACGTGAATACTCGCTCAGCGTGGCGAGGTGAGTCCATAAGCTCGGTAGTAAAGGTTCCCGTCGAATAGTCACCTCGCTACGCTCTGTGTATTCAATGCGCTCGTTGAGTCATTACTAGTGTAATATCCACGAGGTATTGAACCCTCGCTACGCTCGGTGAGTCAACACGCTCGGTGAGTCAACACGCTCGGTGAGTTCTGGAGGCTACTCAATCATCTAGTCTTTTAATGAATACACACCTCCTAGATTCTTAATACTCTCAGTGAGTACCCAATACTCTCAGTGAGTAGTCTTCCAGTGAGTAGTCATCCTGTATACCCTCAGAGAGATTGAACTCACTCGATTATTCAATACGCTCGCAACGCCCGTCGATTACTCACCGAGCGTACTCTCAGTGAGTAGCCTTCCAGTGAATAGTCCTTCCTGTATAGTTTCAGAGATATGAACTCACAAAGCGTAGAGATCAATACCCTCGGTAGTTACCTTCCCGTAGAATACTCACCTCGCTACGCTCGGTGAGTATTCTACGCTCGATTAGTATTCTATGCTCGGTGAGTATTCTCGGTAAGTCAATCCATCGATAGTCCTTCTCATCGTACTCACCGAGGTATTGACTCACCTCGCTACGCTCGGTGAGTCAATTCCTCAGTGGTTATTGGCCCACTAGTAACTGTACCGTCCTCAACGCCTGATACCTCAACTCACTATCCCCCCCATTCCTCTCCAAAAACTCCATAATCAACCTCTTGTACCCCCCCTCGGCCAAAAACACCACCATGTCCTTCCCAATATTCCTAATCAAGTACTGCAAGTCATTCAACACAATGACCTTTGCGGCGTTACTTTCGCCCTCCAAAACCCCCAACATCTGCTTGGTCAACTTGAACGAATCATCTCTGAACCTCTGGCTATTTGCCGCCCAAAAGTCCTCACTCTTGTGGGTTGGCGAAGCCCAGCTCAACAAACTGGGGTTCTCCAACTCTGTCAAGTACTCGTCCAAGGACGACAACTTATTGGCCACACAGTCCTGGAGCACGTCCAGAAGGGCAGCCAAGTCCGCCGACAACTCCTCGTCGCTTCCATTTGAGGCGAATTTACGGTCCTTGAGCGTGTTGATTGTGCTTGCGCCATCGTGGAAAAGCACCAACTTGACGATACGGAACTGTTCGGGCCCATGTTCCACGCTGACAATGTTGCGGAGGGTCCCCACGGCCACACGGACAATCTTCAACTTGATCAGCTCCTTGGCAATGGTGAGAAGGCTGCCCACAAGGTCCGGGTAATGGTGGACCAAGGCCGTTGCGATTTTCTGGGAAAAGGTCAAGATCCACACCGTCAACAACACCTTGTACAGCAACTGTAAGCCTGCCAGATTGGGCTGTTTGGCCGCCTGGACCACCAAGGCGTTGACTGCCGCAAAATTGGTCACCATATTGGTCTTTTCGTACACGTGTTTGTAGCGTTTCTCCACCAACAACTCCTGGAGCAACTGGATGCCAATATACTGCAAATTGGCATCTTCGCTGCCCACCAAGTCTCTCAGCAACACCTCAAACACACGGATAAGCACCTCGTCGTCCGCGTGCTTGGCATGGACCAACAAAATGGCCAAGTTGTGCAAGGCTAGAGCCTTGATGATGGGGTCATTTGAGTCGAGGTGCTTCACAAATGGCTGGTATGGCAACGCAGGGTCCACGTTCGATAACTTCAACGCCAGGTCAAGGAACTGGTGCTCGTGCGACGGCGTGTCGTTCACAGGGAACCCCAAAAGGGCATCGTTCACCAAGGTGAGCACGTTGCGAATCGCATCGTTCTTGTCGTCCAATTTGTTCAACAAATTGAGAATGGTGTTGGTAAACAAGTCCAACTCAGATAAAACCGTGGCTTTACGGTGCTCCAGCACCAGCTTCTCCAAGATCTTCATGTAGTTGGCCTCGCTCTCGCTAACAACCCCCAGGCGCGCGAGGCCTTCCCACGGGATGATCCCTTCACGGCTGGTCTTCTTTTGCGAAGAGAGGAACGTGCTGTCGATGATCAATGGCGTCTGCGTTAGTATGATTGGTGTGTGAACGTACATGTTGGGTCATGAGAAAAAATATTAAGAATGATAAATTGTTGATAATAGTGATAATAGTGACGATAGTCACTATTATCACTATTATTACTACACTATCACTACACTATCACTATACTATTACCAGTATTATCAGTATTATCACTACTATCACTATACTATTATCAGTATTATCAGTATTATCACTACACTGTCACTATACTATTTCACTATCGTCACTATTATCACTACACTATTTCACTATCACCTCACTATCTCACCATCAACACACTATTATCCTATCCACCATCAATCACCCCATATCCTGACCTATCTGACAAGCTCGTTGGATGCTCCCCCGAAATAATCAGTGTTCGTAGATCCAATACAACGAAGCAATAACAATATATCTCAGAGACAGCTGGAGATCTGTGGAGTCTAGGAGAGCATCTGGACGCTAGAATACCTACAATCACATATATTTGACCTCTACGCTAGAATACCTACAACCACATATATTTGACCTCTGTACGCTAGAATACCTACAATCACATATATTTGACCTCTGTACGCTAGAATACCTACAATCAAATATATTTGACCTCTGTACGCTAGAATACCTACAATCACATATGTTTGACCTCTGTACGCTAGAATACCTACAATCACATATATTTGACCTCTGTACGCTATGGGAATCCCTAGCTACACCATGGCCCTTTTCTTCCCTCTCCAATAGTTCGTTCTTTGGAAAGGATAATTATTGGGGACCTGCTTCTAGTCACTGAATTCCACTGGTATGGGGAGTGGGATGGGTTATTAAGAGAATGGTGTATAGAGGGAGGAGTCTCAATAAAATTGGGGATAATGGTGTATAGAGGATGAATCTCAATAAAATTGGGGATTGTGAATTGATATGCAATGGAGGAGCTGTAGACAAATTAGTGGAGATTTAATGAGAGAATATGATAGAGACTAAAGGGAATGGCTTGAGAAGATTCTGGGTAGGGGATATTGGGCATTATTGGGGCTTTTGGACCATTTGAGCTCGGTCTGACTCTATGCAGTCCATTGACAGGGAAGAATCAGTGGCTAAAGTGCCTGCTCCTTATATTCCCTATCTTGTATCTCCCATCTTGACTCTTAATCTACACCTCCATATAGGCCAGCTAATCAGTACAGCCGCTTTGTATTATCAAATAAAGGGTAGGTGAGAACTGGTGCCTTACGTACATGCAGATAGGGAAAGCGAATAAGGGATGGAGAGAATGGCTCAGGAATATCGAGGAAGGGGTTTTTTATATAGATTGTACAAAGTAAAACACCCAATAAAGTATATCTGATAAAAAAAAGGGCATAGGGAATGAGTTACTGCTGGCTATGCGTTGAAGCGGTAATAATAAGGCAAGAGATTGGGCATTACAGAAGATAGACAAGCAGGATGGCAAATATAAAGATCGATATTACATGTACGAATGAATAGCGAACAAGAAAACACTCAATCCTTCTATATTCTGTTTTACCGCCATTTCAGGACATCAGGACGCCCAAAATAGCATCGCTATATGCAGTACCTCATACCGAGCTAGATGTTTCCAGTTGCCACTCGTGTAACATCTAAAACCCACTCTCTCGAGAATGTGAATGCTGCCAGAGTATCCATTAGCTTACAGTACCTACCAGTGATGTATTCGTTTTTCTGTCAATTACTGTGTCTGCTTACATAAGCGCGATCGCTATGAACAACCTTTTTCACCACTCAGTTCGATCTTTGAGAATTCCACTGTTTAGTGATGAATGGTGCGATAATCTCTTATAAAGTATCGTAAAGTATCGTTCAGTATCGTTCGAAGTATCGTTCGCTTCGCTCACGATACTATATTCGTCTTATGGCTGTATCATTCGCTTCGCTCATGATACTATGGTCTTATGCCAAATTGTATCATTCGCTTCGCTCATGATCAATTTGTGCTATTCTCGGGATAGTCTTCCCTCGAACCTCTCCTACACCCAACGACATTGTGTCACAAGGAATCTGAGTCCCGATGCCCCTTGTACATGGATGCGACTCCTAATTAGTGCCCTGCTGCTCGTACCTGAAGCGTCAGGACACATATGCAGTCGGATTTGCTGCGTCCAGCCAAACTTGCTCCGGATTGACTCGTGACAAATTGGCAATTTTCTTTTGCGCAGAGCCGCTAATAAAGATGAAGCATCTGGAATGCGAGGTCTACATACTAACTTGGATACCCATTGTGACATGTTCACGCCCACGCCCAGCCCCTTCACCGCAAACCACCTCATTTATGCTGTGCTGGAGGGCCGCTGGAGAAGGAGACCAATACCTCTCTTGTCGGGACATCAGACACTACAAGCGCGAACACCTCTCCTATCGGAAATAGCGAATCGTAGTTATACCTCCGAACATGCATCCAGATTGCTCCCACGAATAGCATTGCTAAGATATCATAAGCTGTCCTAAGGTATCTAAGGTATCTAAGGTATCTAAGGTATCTAAGGTATCTAAGGTATCTAAGCTCTAAGCTATCTAAGCTCTAAGCTATTTCTTTGCCTATTTTTAAGCTGTCAGTTCCACTTGACCGAAATCAATTTCACATGGCTAAGCCTAGATCTCTAGCGAGGATAAAATGACCGAGCTATAAGTATCACAGTCCCATCAGAGTCCCTTGCATTGACCTCTCCCAGTAAAAGCAACATGATTTATACGGAATAGTCAGCTAAGCCTCAGACTCAGACTCAATAAGCTCCATTTACGAGATAATGAGACGCACAGGAGAGTACCCCACACTATCATTATATCAAGCGAAGCTGAGCCGTGTCATTTGCATGGCGAGTTTGATTCTGACTAGTTTAAGATTACTGTTACGAACTGACTTGGCTCACATTACTTACATAACCCTACCTGATATAGACAGACTCACCTGAGACTTACTTAATCACTCTACCTGATACTTAAACCGACTCACCTGATGTGCTCACCTCCACGACTCTTTTATCCTACCCTTATGATACTGCATACTGATTATGACTTACCTGATTATCCTTTTCTACATACCGATACAAACTGCCGTTTGTTTTTGTTCCTTACGGATGTTTCCTTATTCACCATACTCGACTGGCTACGCTATTTTCTTCATCTTGTGACCTCTAGTCAGATGACTCCCTAGCAAACTCCTTCGACATGTCAGCGTCTGGAATCAGACCACAGATGGTCTCAACCATGATACCCGTCACCAAGTATGGGTCGATGTTAGAGGCCGGTCTTCTGTCCTCAAAGTAGCCGTAGCCCTCCTTGGCCACGGAACGAGGGATTCTGATGGAGGCACCTCTGTTGGCCACACCGGACGAGAAGGCGTCCATGGAGGCGGTTTCGTGGCGACCAGTCAATCTCATGTCGTTATCCGAGCCATAGAGCAAAATGTGCTCCTTGTGTCTCTTGGCCAACTTGGCGAGGGCGTCCTCGATATACTTCATACCGCCCTTCTGTCTCATGAGCTTGGTGGAGACGTTGGTGTGGCATCCGGCACCATTCCAATCGCCCTTCAATGGCTTGGGGTGGAAGGAGATCTTGACGCCAAACTCCTCCGCGACCCTTTCCAAGAGATAGCGGCCCATCCACAACTGGTCGCCCATGGAGATGCCCTCACAAGGACCCACCTGGAACTCCCATTGCGAAGGCATCACCTCGGCGTTGATACCCGAGATGTTGATGCCGGCATACAAGCATGCTCTGTAGTGGGCCTCAATCACGTCTCTGGCATACACCTTGCCAGTACCGACACCACAGTAGTAAGGGCCCTGAGGGGCTGGGAAACCACCCTTGGGCCATGCATACACATTGTCGTGCTGGTCAAACAAGGTGTATTCCTGCTCCAAGCCGAACCAAACCTCCTCGTCGGCGTGGGCCTTCATCAACTTGGCACACTCGTGTCTGTGGTTGAACTTGTTTGGGGTTCCGTCATTGTTCCAGCACTCAGTGAGGACAATAATGTTGTCGCCCTTTCTGAAAGGGTCTGGGTAGAAGGCAACTGGTCTCAAGTACACGTCCGAGTCGTGGCCTGGGGCCTGGCCGGTGGAGGACCCGTCAAAGTTCCACTCAGACAAGTCGTCGACCGAGGTGGGCTTCTTGTCCAAGGTCTTACACTTGGATCTTGTCTTTCCCTCGGCGTCAATCCAGACGTACTCGGCCAAGACCTTGCCTCTCTGGTCCAAGTCCAAATACTTGGACAAGATAGCGGTGTTTTCAAGAATGGAGACCATTTTTTAAGTGTTGTGGATAACTTTGCGAAATCTAGGGAAGACGCAGCGGCTGCCACCTTTATATATGATTTCCTGTTATCGTGCTTTTGTGGTCAAGAGAATAATCGTTATGCAGTACTTGTCCTGTTTGAGCAGGTTGAGGTTTGTATTTTGTTTCTTTTTCGGGCAAAGTGCTTTTTTTTTCTAAACATCGTTTCTTTTTCTTATCCCAGCAAATGAAATGCCTCCATTGTCGGGACCCAGTCCCGATCAGGTTCAGCAGAACGCCTCCGCCAACAGGACTTAGTCAGGACAGACGGAACCATCATTCATCCACATATTAAGTACATATCTCAATACATATCTATACATACCTCAATAAATACCTACTAAATATCTTATATCTCATATCTCACATCTCATATCTCACATCTCAATCACACCATTCTTCTACTCCTTGCAACCGTCACTCCACTTATGGGACAAAACCAATCTCCATCCAATCATGCACACGCAGAATATAATTCGTTGGGCAGCACAAAAATTCTTATCGTCACCACCCCAAGATAAGTGCGGCTAATGGATTTCCTTTTTAAGAAGTCCGAGGACGATAAGATAAGGGTACTCGAGCTAAATAGGGACTGTTGATTCCGTATATACTGTTTAATTATGCTGGCAATATTTCGGCAATAATAGGCGCATCCCGAACACTAAATGATCCATAAATGTCTGTTATGCCTTGCTAGAAGTTAACGGCATCAGAATAGATAAAAGAGGTGATGGCATATATGGCTCAATGAAGGAGTCAATTGACGAGTATAATTGGTATAATTGGTATGATTGGGTTGCAATTGGAAAGTGCATTGGGGAGGCAATTGGGAGGCAATTGGGGAGGCAATTGACGAGTTCAATTGATGAGTCAATTGATGAGTCAATCGATGAGTACAATTGGGGAGTCAATTGATGAGTCAATTGATAGAGGGTATGTCAATTGCAAGTAATCAACAAAGAAGTATGGTCTCATTAACAACATAAATGAGTCAAGCATTACCAACGACCCCCAATGGGTTCATTGAGAAAGGCTCAATGTCAATTGACTTCAGACCATATTGAACGGCTCGTCAAAATATTCATGATCTTGAAGGTGCCAATTACTCAATTGAGTTCTTTATTTCGATGGGCCGGGTGAGCTTTATGAGAGCTATTTATGAATCAACTACTTATGAATGAGCTATCTACGAGAGAGCCTATTTATAGTGGCTCTTGAATGAGGATGGGTTATCTTAGGTCCTGCATATAGGTACACCTGACTCTTAATCTGCCAGCCTCATGCGAAATGAACTATGACGACTATAACGAATTATGAAGACGATACGTCTCCTACTCATGTCAGAGTGATCAAATCTAGCCATGCTCTGAATCTTATAGTGGTGGGCACGATTCATTTCACAATATAAACGCCTTTCAATAACAACCAACTGAAGTAGAAGCGGTGCTGATTTCGAGAATAGGCGAATGGAGTATTAGACAATTGAGGGCCGTTCTTAGGGAGCTGTCTAGAAACCTATCATCTATTCGCCGATTGTAGTAACGAGAAAGGAACATTACAGAAAGCATACCGGGAAATCATGAGGGCTAGACGAGCGACATTCTTTACCCGGAATGAAGATTGAAGAGAATATTCACCTTCACAATCGAGGAAGATTGCCTTTACAATAGAAACATACCCTTATCCTTAACAATAGAGAAAACATTCAATGGTGATTCATGCACACCTCAACAATAAGAAGGTCCTAAAAACACAGCCTAAATAGGGTACACAGACGAAATAGGGTGCGAATTCTCTACGAGTTTCAAATAGACGGCTGAATTGATCGTAAACCTCTCTGTGTAATTTCATCCACAACAACACGCAAACTTTATAGATAAACAACGACACAAGCATAAACTTTATAGAGAACAACGACAAGCATCACTAGAATATGACCATTTCTGTAATGTTCTAGACCCTCAGAATTTCTAAATCTCCGATACGCTGTATATCTTGAAGATACCAGTCGTCAAATGCTGCCTGAAGATCCGTAAGCTATCTCTAATGGATAGATAGTCTCACAATACATCCCCAAATGGCGAAGAGTATACGGCTTCCCTCACTATCACTCAATTCAATTATTAGTCTTAACATTAGAAGAATGAGCGAGCGAAATCTTCACAATATTCTTGGACAGACGAATGAGCGAAATCTCCACAATGTTCTTGAACAGACGAATTGAGCGAAATCTTCATATTATTCTTGGACAGACGAATTGAGCGAAATCTCCACAATATTCTTGAACAGACGAATGAGCGAAATCTCTGCAATATTCTTGGAAAGACGAATGAGCGAAATTTCCACAATATTCTTCTTGACAAACGAATTTCGCTTACTCAATTCTTCTATCTTGACGGCTAAGAAGTGCTTCTCAATCATTCACATCTTGAACAGACGAATTCGCTTCGCTCAGTTCTTCACAATCCTCACAATTCTTTGGTTCTACTGTATTGTCTATTCTTACACTCATATTATACAATCCTCCGGCCATAGCACCCATTCTCTCTAATGTACAGTGATTACGTACACCTGGGTCATATACTCGTAATCGGGATCCTCCTCGATCTCATCGTCATCGGAATCCCCCTCGATAAAATCCTCCTCCGGTATGGACAGAGGATCAGGTTGGGTAGTCTGTATTTGTACATCCGTCTCATTCTGTTTGATCACATCATCCTTTCCCTCTTGATTATTTTTCTTGACCTTTATATTCTCGTTCCCAATGCTCGTATTGTTCTCCTCCCTCTTCTTCTCCGTATTTCTCTTTCTTTCATTCTCCTTTCTTTCATTCTCCTTTCTTTCATTCTCCTTTCTTTCATTCTCCTTTCTTTCCTCTTCTTTTCTTTCCTCTTCTTTTCTTTCATTCTCCTTCCTTTCCTCTTCTCTTCTTTCCTCTTTTCTTTCCTCCTCCAATCGCTCCTTCTCGCCCTCTCTCATTTGGAACGCCACATTCGCTTTGGCTCTCACCAACAGCAAGTAGTCGTTATTGTCTCTGACGAGGAAATTCACGTGAAAGTCCACCTTCCTGATGTACTCGTTCCAGGCCTGCAAGCCTAGCGCACTGGTCTTGCTATCGCGCTTGTATGCGTTTGCCTGTTCAAAGAGAAAGTCCCTGAACTCAAAGATCTGCTCCTTAACGGCGTGGAAGCGCTTCCATGCGCGCCAGACCACATCGTCATCGTGCTCCTCGTCGAGAATCACCGCCATCTTCTTCTGGAACACACTGACGGTGGACTCGGCAAACGTCTCCAACACATCGATCGTTTCCTGGAGCACACGGAAGTAGGCAGACACCAACTTGTCGTGTTTGTCGGAAACCCACTCCAGAATCACGACCGAGGCGTTCAGGGGAATGTTGCGTGTCTCCTCAATGAGATCGCGCATGTCCTGGCGCGACACGTGCTCGATGGAGCCATTTCCCTCTGTTTTGATGCGCTCGTAGTCGCGGTTGATGTCCTGGATCATCTCGTTCAAGCGCTTGTAGTTGGCGTAGTTTTGTTTCTGGACATCCTGCAACTGGGCCGAGACTGGGTCCATGAGTTCTGCGATGGAGGCATTCACAAGGGGGGCCATGCCGTCTTCGATCTGGGCCACGGCGAGCTCGAGTGTTTTGTTGATCTTGGCACTCCAGTACGCGATTTCCTCATCAATGAGCGACACAACGAGGTCGGTACTAACTGACCCATCTAATGTTTCTGTGTTGGTGATGGTAATTGTCAGGGTAACGAGGTCATAGTCAGAATGTCCAGTCGCTTCAGCTTCAGATTCAGAAACACTTCCAGTCGCTTCAGCTTCAGAAACACTTCCAGTCGCTTCAGCTTCAGAAACACTTCCAGTCGCTTCAGCTTCAGAAACACTTCCAGTCGCTTCAGCTTCAGTTCCTTCAGCTCTCCCAGTCTTGACATTCCTGGTCTTTTTGATCCTTCTTTTCTCAGGCTCCTCTCCCTTGAAAAGATCCTTTACTGCCTGGACCAACAGGGCCAGGCCGGCCTTTTTGCCAAACTCGTTGAACTTTACCAACGACACCTCGCCTTTGAGAAAGTCCAACTTGTCCTGGATCGTGGGACACGAGGTGTAGATGCGGCCATACATGTCACGTGCCCAGTCGACGCCCTGCTTAATCTGGTCCACCTCGTACAACCAAAGGAGCCTGGGGTAGACATGGGCAAAGTACTGTTTTCTGGCGGCTATGGCCAACAATTGGCCGTAGTATGCCGCCGCTGCGGCGAAACGCGTCCACAAGTAGGCCAAACGCGCCTTGAGTGTGGCCAAAACAGGCTCCACGTGCCTCTCGTATAGAGCGACCAACACGGGCGCCACTTCGCGCTCGAAATACGCCACGCCCTGGTCCGTACGGTCTTTTGCCACCCGCCCAACCACAATTGCGGTGGGAACAACGTGCTGGTTCCATGTGGGGGCCACGTAATGGCCGAGAAAGTGCTCTGTGTGGCGCCACACGGGTTTGGCGTGTGTGTGGATGATCTCGCACGATCTGGCGTTGAAAACGTCCACTATCGAGTGCTCCGCTATGGGCTGGAGGGGGCGGTTGATGGGGCATGTGTATGTGGCCGTGAACACGAGGTACACGGCCACCAACCGCGTGAGGGTGATGAACATAATAAAAAATACCTCACATGAGCGAAGTATTCGAACATGAGCGAAGTATTCGAACATGAGCGAAGCGAATGTGAGAAGAAATGATGATATTCAACTGAGCGAAGTATCCGAACATGAGCGGAGCGAATGTGAGGAGAAATTCAACTGAGTGAAGCGATTTATTCGACATGAGCGAAGCGAATGTGAGGAGAAATGATGATATCCAACTAACCAAGCGATCATATTGAACTGAGGAAGCGAATGTGATGAGAAATTCAACTTAGCGAAGCGACCATATCCTCACATGAGCGAAGCGAATGTGAGGAGACAAGATTAATATCGATTGACAGATTACCTTGATTAATGAGCTATACAACTATCGAATGTCAAATGGCACAGAAGTGAAAAAGAACACGTTTGTAGGAGTGAGCACAAAAAACACTCGGGGAATTTACTCACAACTTCGCCTACGAGTAAAACGAGTAAAACGAGTCTCTGCTCTGTTGTGAGTAGCAAATAACTACGAATAAAACGAGTCTCTGCTCTGTGTATTAACATACCTCGAGTGCAGATACTTCTCAAATTGTTGAGATTATCGATATCTAGATGCGCTAAATTCTTTACGATGTCTGGTCATTCTCCATTAATCTGAGTCTCAGAAATCCAAGTCTGAGGCAAAACAGGATGCTTTCATGAGCGAAGCTAGTAGCTATTTGTATGAGTATTCTAACACATGAGCAAAGAAATATAGTAGTTGTATATGAGTTTACTAACACATGGACGAAGTGAATGTGTTAGTTAATGTCGAACACATTCGCTTCGCTCATGTGTTCAATCTACGAAATAGAACCGTGATCAAGACACGTGCACAATGGATGCAGAATGTTTCAGGATGGACAATCGTTATCGGTTAAAGCTACAGGAGATTGTTAGCAACGATCAGCTTGGCAACAGTGTTAGGAACTACGGAACATCTAATTAAAAGTGGTCATGTGGTTTGGTCGTTAGGTACATTGGGTCTGTAATTATTAGGGTAGCATTGAGTCAGGTAAATTAGGGTAGCATGATAACAGTTGGTCATTAAGAACAGTTGGTCTCTGGTTCTGGTCATTAAGAACAGGTGGTCATTGAACAGGTGGTCATTAACAGTTGGTCTCTGGTTCTGGTCATTGGTACATGGCATCAGTCTTTTTATTGTGTAACAAGTTGATGTGGTTACGTGGGGAATTTTGGTGGTATTGACTAGCGACCATATCACGCTCTCTGGTAATCCTGGAAAGGTCACGGATGGTAAGAACCCAGCTCAGGATGACCGGTACTATGTGTTAAGCGATGACATAGATATGTGCCTACGTACACTAGTTATTTACGAGACGATTTAGCCTGGACAACGGGGGGATAATCTAGTAATTTGATGGCAACAAGTGTGCCACAACATGAAAGTAGGTGTATAAGTATACTCTTCTAATAGGCTACAATTTGAAGATTTGTAGATACGTTTCCAGTCCAATACTCTCTGGTCGGAGAACCTGCATCCCAGAATAGAGAATTTGGTGACAAATGTGTGAGCTCACCTAGCGAAGCGAGGTGAGCGAAATTAAGTAATCAAATAGAATGTGTATGATCATCACCAAGCAGTCTGTTGAGTCTTAATTCACTTTTGTTATTTCATCGACTCAAACAGTTCAACACAGCTGATTTCATTAGCTCAGATAGTTCAACACAGCTTATTTATTTAGCTCAAATTGTTCACTTCGCACAGCTCGCTTCGCTCACTGTTGAGCAAATCGAAAGGAATATTCGCCTTCGATTACCTGTGGCACTTGCAGTTACCATTTCCATGGTTCATCATTACAGGGACATATTGACTTGTATTGTCTTCTCACTTTCTCTTATAAACCCAATCAAACAGCACGTAACTGGTTTACTTCTAATGAATTTTTACCATTCAATTTTAGACACTCAATGTACACAGGTCAAGACTCTTTCCCGGCTCTGTCACCAAGCCTCGGGCTGAAACAGTTACCAAGACATTAATCACGGCAAACAGTAACGCCTTGTGGGATTATCTGGAGGTATTTCAAGCTACCTTTACACGTTTAGGGCACTTTGCTTGAGGGTGTGTCTGGTTCGAGAACTTGGACGGGTGATACCTGACCATGTTTGCGGGGCTTTTTGAATTTTACAGTTGCTGATATGTGTGAGACAAGATGAGTTCTTGAATATCCGGTCTACTATTCATTAGTGGGCAGCATTTTGGTGGCACCAAACCTAATGAAGCCTATAAGATGAAACAGGATAGAGATGGACTAAAGGTATCTGAATCTCTTTACAGCTTCATAGACTTATACTCTGTAATAGGGCGATTATGTTTTCTGAGACATTCGAAATATAGTCGCAGGGATTAGCTATCTGGCTCAACCGGGCGGGGAGAGCAGGGCCAATGGACGCTGACAGCTCAACCAGCATAGCCCAGAACTTGCTCAAGTCTTGTAACAAAAGACCCAGAAGGGACGATGGTGGCTTGTACTCATTGTTGTGAGGATCAGGAGAAACCTTAATTTACCTGTTGTCAAACTATCCTGGCAGTAATCAGGCAAGTTTGATTCCTGTGTAAACCAAAATACGATGAAAAACCAAACTTCCAGTATCCTCACCTTCTCATATGTCACTTCGTTCTAAAGGATAAAATTTGCAGCCAACTTTCCTATTTGGGAATTTTGACACATGCGCAGATCAATGGATATGAATGTGCTACATTCCAAGTCAATTTCTGCTTATGCTGGACCATCAGAATAAGGGCTTTTAAGTGGTTGAGACTACCAGAATCGGTTTGTCTTGTTGATACTACTTCATGGAATACGGCTTTATCTGACAGAGAGGGAATGAATGAACTATGTGTTAGGGAATACACTCTTGAATTGGGATTAGAAAACAACTGACTTGTCTGAGAGGATATTTAGGGCTATTTAAGTTCTATCCCATGGCCCCTACGCCACACGGAAGCTCCGGGTAGATGTCCTTATGGGGCTGGTAAGCTAATAAAGCGACCACAGTTCGGGCCTGCAGTTCGATTCGGACGCTTCCCTGAATGTAAGGGCGTCATGAACAGTCTTCCATGTAGCATTTGTAGTACGCAGCCATCCGGCATATAGTATCGGGAGTATTACCTCCACTATGGATGACATTCTATAATATATCTTTAGGGACAACACCTGCAGTGTTTCGAGGTTTAGTATCTCAATATACGAAATATACGAGTCTCTTGTGAGGTTCGGAAGCGTCCAAAGACCAATGAAAAGGTCAATGGACTAAGAGAAACACGCCAGTTACTTTCACATAGAGCCAAGTAACTTTTAAACAGAGTAGTTTTGGTCTGAACTAAGTGTGAATCCTGACAGTCCACCAAACCGTAAATAGAAGCAATGTTGATAGTACATCTCAATTGGTAGTTCTTCAGACAAGTATTCCGTGAGTGCGCATATGCTCTCAAACGTGACCATCGCTCATAGGTATTACCATCGAAATGTCAATGGGTGAAGAAAAGCATTCCCAGTTTTGAGAGCAACAACAATGGTTTCACCTAAGGGCCATATTTATTGTATTTCCTAGAAATACTGATTCTGATCCTCTTCAGTTGCACCTGAAACTTCGTCAATGGGTACCCCAATATCCCTATGAATAATGACAATATGAGTCTGCGCGTATTACCCACAGCACCTTAAATTGGAATCTTAATTGTCAGCGGGTTCAGTAGGCAAGTTACTGTGGGAACCTTCAAGTAGTTTCTTGGACTTGAAGGTTGATTGTTATTAGCGAGGCCAAGAGCTAACAACTTAGCCACTGTGAATTGCCTTCGGGCGACCTTATACCTACGGATTGTTCTTCAGACCAAACTTTTAATCTATCAGAAACGGCTGTTTAAGTCCAGAGAAGCATTGGGGGAAATAAGACATAATACGAGTACCTGAAAACAGATAAGCAGCGCGAGCTTATCTCATAGAAGCTTTTTTCCGGTTACAGTAATTATTGCGACGATCCCGCTATTTGGTAGTGCTCACTTCCACTTTGTATCCATGTCATCACATGCTAAATCCCCTCAATGTTCAAATAATGTCCTTTTGAGTCTATTTAGACGATATGGCTTACATTTTTTCTGGCTGTTAAAGGTTGTTTCTGATAGTCTGACGCAATGCTCCAAAGAATGGTTAGGCCACTAATATTGGCTCCAGAAATTAATTGGCTTAGAACTTCAGTGTAAACCCTTATTCAATCAGAGGACCTTGATGTAATTTCCAAGCCATTGACATTCCTTCACAGTCAAATGATTTCAGCTTATTCAACGCTGATGCTTCTCCAGTGCGGGGAACCACATGTCTCGGCTGTCTGGCTTGTGCATACACAAAGAGTACTCACGAGACCTCCAATGCAACAGCTCGGCATTAAAGGAATTCCATGAGAGGGCAAACGTGAAACGTCAATAGTACAATTCCACAGTCTATTTTTGATCACCCACGTAATCCACATCACATGACATGTCTATATTTCCGTCAACAATTCTTGAGTTGGATCAAGTTAACTTTTAGTCTCACCGCTCCACTCAGTTGGATAAGTTTTAATTCCAACTCTTTCTAGTTGGATCAACTTTAATCTCACCAACTCGCTCCGCTCGAGTTGGATTACGGAAGTTGTATGGGATATTAAGTGCATGGGATGCATGATACGTGAATGAGGCGCATGGAGTGAACATGTCTAGGTCACATGATGCACTCGAGACAGGAGAATTGATCTTTGGGGAGAATTGATCTTTGTGGACCTTGTTTTGTCTTGTGATTTCTTGTGTGTCATGTGAATTGTCCGGTCATTTTTTCGAGGAGTGCATATAAGCTATCGATTGCTACCCTGATCTCCAATGCGATTGCTACTCTGATCTCCATGCGATTGCTACTCGATTCTTGCTGTCACGGAAGCAATTACGGGGCATCTGTTGTACATGTTCAATTGACTGGTGAAGGGCATGTATTGAAGTAGATAAAGGTATATAAAGGTGTTTAATGGGGTAATTCGGTAACTGATAGGAAATGGTATGGTAGTGTTACAATTGTCTATCCTCACTGTGATCTGCTCACTATAACCATATCGTACTACCAGCGAACTGAATCGCCAGTGTACTCATTATCACCTCGTTACTCGTACACTCAGTGTACTCATTTATACTGTATCCTACTCGTACACTTCGCTTCGCTCAGTGTACTCAGTGTACTCATTATCACCTCGTTACTCGTACACTTCGCTTCGCTCAGTGTACGACTACATCAATCCTATCATTACTTCTTACTGAATCTTTCTTGCGGCCTGGTCGGCGGCGTTATCGGCAGCGTCGCTAACCTTGCCCGCGGCGTCCTTGGCTGCGTCGCCAGCCTTACCGGCCGCAGTCTTTGCGACCACCAAGCTCTTGTGGAACAAGATCATGGCGTAATTGTAGATGTGGGCCTCGGCAATCTCAATCAATTCAAACAAGTGAACCACCAAGGGGTGGAGGTGGGCGAAATAAGCAGCCTTGACCGCGGCCAACTTGCTCTCGATCTTGTACTCGATAAAGTAAGGGTGGGAGTGCACGTGGGAGTCCAAAAACTTGTGGGCCTTAGTGAAGTATGGCTGGACATAGGCATGGCCCTTGTTGATTGCGTCGCAAGCCTGGTTGTGGTAGTGGGAGGTTGGGTGGAGAACCGACTTGATGGAGTGTTCCAAGGCAGACTCGTTCAACTTGTCGCACTTGTAGGCGAATAAATAGACGGCGTAGAAGGCGAGGAGCGACGTCAAAAGACACTTGATTTTGGCAAAGGCACTCATGTGTGGATAATTTGATTTTTTTTCACCACCAACTTTTTTGCAGAGGGTAGCAACTGCGGGGCACGTGCCGCATGTTTATCTATTTCCCAAATGGGAATACATATTTGCACCCAGATCCAACTAAAATTTTATTGATGAGTGCCACTTCCAGAGTCCCATTGGGGCCCCATAATCTCGCCCCGCCGTCCCCCAAGAAGATCCACAAGGTCAACTCCGTCAGTGAGTTGGTCAGCAAGTTCCTGGCCCCACAACGGCTTTTTCAGGACGAATTAAAGACAAGATCTCCTCCTCCAACCCATCTTCCTTCACCACCCACAACCAAACAGTTTCATCCCCCCTCTCCACACAAACAGTTCCAGCCATTTCTCGCCTCGCCCACCACACCCACCAAACCCTCCCTCAAAGACCAGCACGATGCGCTTCTCGACCAGTACGCAAATAAGCACGCGGAGTTGATGCAGCACCAGCGCATGGTTGAGCGCATCAAGTTTGAAATGTTGGAAATCCTGGCCCAGATCGAAGAGTGCAAACGCAATCAGCATATCCAGTCCAATTCGGCCCACGACGATTTGTATAGGCAGGTCCACGAGGAGACCAGCACAGAGCTCAATCGCATCACAAAAACAGATAGGGACTTTGATATCATGCCTGCCATTAATACCCTCACAAAAAGAGCCTCCAACATGTTCTTGAATAGCGAATTGAAACACCGTGCTTCCGCAATATTCACCCCACAGCCTCCCGAGTTTCTCGACAAAACAAGTAAGTTCTTTGAGAACGTGGTCACCTCGTTGGGCAAAAAGAGCTCGCCGTTAAAGGAACGCTCCGATTTTCCGGACTCCAGTTTTGATTTCGATGCCTTGAGAGACAAATTGGACGAGCTGGAAATAGAATTGGTGGATATCGATGAGTATGATAGCGATTAGATTGGGACTGTAATAAATATGTAAAATAAAAGATACTCGAGCGTGCAAACTCGAGAGTGCGAGAGTTAGAAACATGATGGAATATCCTTTTGTTATTCCGGAATATTGTGTGATTGCAGATTTCCATTTATAACGACAGCAAGGGGAGATTGGTGACAAATCTTTAACCCTGTTCCAGGATATGCTTTACAACTTCTTTGAATTCCTAATTAGGAACCTTAATGGACAACGCCTACCCAGGATGTAAATATGGACCATCCGCAAGCTAAATAATAAACACCTTTTATGTGTAAGGGACTGATGTCCGGAGGTTTGTATGTCACCCAATTCGGAACGCCTCAGCGTTCCGACTATAAATACGTGTATAATTCCTCGAAATAAATAAGTCGGTTATAAACAAATCCCCCCCCCTATAGTGTGGCATTCCTAACATTATGAGTGAAAAAATGAAGCTTATTGTCTTCATACCCTCGTTCAAGTCACCATAACGACGCACGGGAATGGTAGAAGAGGCCTATATTGCTGTGGGATAATACAAACAAGACGATGTCAGCTTTATTTCAGCTCTCCAAATACGCTGCCAACCTGTACAGTATAGGTATAATACAATGCGAGCGAGCTGTCTAAGTATAAGTTTGAGCTACGAATGAGCAAGAGAACTGAGTGTGCGAGCTGTCTATATGTAACCACTAACTATCGAAACGAAGCACTCATTTAGTTATATTGTGCCCTAGCTCTGTGTAGTCACGCCCAGAAATACTGTACCTCTAAACTTGAGTTTCACAAGGTATTACAAAAAGGGTACCTTATCATTGTGATGCCGGATATAGATTCTTATCTGATTAGCTAGAAATTTAGGTAATATTAGCGACTGCTGGGTTAAGGTGTTGAGCAACTCCCATAATGTATACTTCTTGAAGATCTGCTTGAATAGATGTCTATATTACCTGCAGTTACCGATCTCAACGACCAGCCGAAATAGACTCCCATGCTTATCATTTATTTACCTATTACAATGCTTGTGCTCTCTAATCTAGAATTTGTCAATGGCTGACTTGATAGGGTCATCCACAAAGAGCAGCCTAGCAAGAGGATCAGTAGCGTAATCATCTTAACAGCTAGCAGCCTTTGGATAGAAGATATCAAGTTATTCCATGGGCGATAGACTGTTCCCGCTTTTCATTAGTAACATTTTTCAATAAATAGATCAGGTATATGGGATATGATCAGTTTCCAGGCGGTATAAGCTTTATCATGAGTTCTCTTGATTGTCGGTAACTTTAGTGAGAAACACGATAAACTATCAGTTTATAACAGATGGGCAAATGCATTAGTTGAGCCAAGATATGCATAAATGTAACGATTTGATCCCCCTAAAGAGAATCATATATCAATTTGTTTATTCTCATTTGTCATGTATCATTGACCATGTATCATTGACTACACTCTCAATTCCTTTCACTCATTTACGGATTCATTCGAGAGTGGTGATGATTCTCTCCGATGAGGTACTTGTTTCATTAGCCCCCAAGGATCGCAATTGCATAACACTTCAGGGCAATTCTTGGTACGGTTGATACGAAAACTTATCCATATATGTAATTGCGAAGCAACATCTATGAGTTAAAAGCATTTCACTCGCATCTCATTCTGTGAACATCCATCTCTCAATGCAAACTAGTAGAACCCGCTTATTCCATGGCCTATCAAATCGAGAATCTTATCCTTATCTTGATCTACTTACTCTCGTTTCTATATTTCTATTTGGGTCATACCAAGTCTTCAGCACAAATAGGACCCGTCCACTAAGCTCGCGATTCTTAAATGGTATTGACCATCATTGTCTACTCACTCATCGAGCACACAGCGAAGAGTCAAGAAGCTAGAAATTGAATATGCAGTTCCTCCAAATTGCAACTGAGATACATGGGAAGCGTTCATATCTCTCCTCACTTTCCACCATCTCCCTGTCTTCTTCAGGATACCACCTTGTCATAAATACACGCCAACACTGTCTTCTTCAGGATACCTTGTCACAAATATGACTGTGGCACGCCGTCTCTTTGGCCTCTTGCTTACTAATAGTCATGGCTCTCATACTTCATCTTATCATGTATATTGGGATTGCTGATGTGTCCATCGCTGCCTTATTCTATATTCCGAGTCTCCACTCGCTTCGTTCTAAATATTCCTTAAATATCTTCCTCACTTCGGAGATGAATGCACACTTGGTGGTCACGTCCAATCGTGGCTTTACTTGGTCTCCAATGAATTCAACAAAAAATGACACCGAAAGGTCATTTGTTTGGTGTTATTTGTTTGATCAGATTCTTGGAGCCTCCAAGCGTATGCCCACCTAAAAATGCCCACCTCACTTCGTTCGGTGTCATTTGTTCGGTGGTTATTCGGTGGTTAGACTAAATCTTTTTCTTGGGGTTTCCAAAAATGTCACCACACTTCGTTCGGTGTCATTTGTTTGGTAATCTTTTTCTTGGGGTCTCCAAAAATGTCACCTCACTTCGTTCGGTGTCATTTTTGGGTGATTCTTGGGGTACAAATGTCACCTCACTTCGTTCGGTGCCATTTAATCCTCCTCATCCAACCACCCCCTCGCCTTCTCCACCGCCTTCTCCCACCTCTTCCAATTCCTCCGCCTGTCTCCATCCGGCAACTCTGCCACAAAACAGTTCTTCCCCTCGGCCTCCCCCCCAATCTTTGCAATCACGTCATCAAAGTCCCTCCACACCCTCTCCTCTGGGTCCTTAAACGACAAACCCGCGGCGATCGCAGCTCCCAAAGCCGTACACTCTGTAATCGTGGCCCTCTTGACCGTGACACAAGGCCCCAAGATATCTGCCTGGATCTGCAAAACCTCGTCGGCCTTGGACATACCTCCATCGACGGCCAAGTTACTCAACGGCTTCTTTTCATTCTGGTTCTCCAAGGCCTCGTCGAGGAAATCGCCCGAGGCGCCCGCGTCCGACGCCATGGCCTTGAGAATGGCACGCACCTGGTAACACACGCCCTCGAGGGCCGCGCGTGCAATGTGGCTCGACGACGTGTACTGGGTCATGCCGAAAATGGTACCGCGGGCACCGCCGTCCCAGTACGGGGCATACAAGCCTGAAAAGGCTGGAATAAAGACCACTCCGCCCGAGTTGGGGACCTGCGACGCCAAGGGACCGATATCCTTGGCGTTCTCAATCATACGGAGGTTGTCTCTCAACCATTGGATGATGGAACCGGCAACCGCAATGGAGCCCTCCAACGCATAGTGGGGCTTACCGTCCTCTCCTTCAAGGGTGGGGAACCAGTAGCCCAACGTAGTCAATGTGCCGTGCTCGGAAATCAACTTGCGTGGTCCCGTGTTGTACAACAAGAAACATCCCGTACCGTATGTGCACTTTGCAGAGCCCAGTTTCACGGCAAGCTGGCCCACCAATGAGGCCGACTGGTCTCCAAGACACCCACAGATGGGGACGCCAGTGATGGTCTTTAAAATATCGTAGGCTTCCTGGGTGATTTTATTGTGGAAGCCGAGGTTGGACAAGTTGGGGGCCGCAAAGGAGCCGTAAAACTCGGACGACGAGACAATCTTGGGGAGCCGGATCTTGGTGGGGTCGATGCCCCAAAAGTCCAAGAGCTCGTCGTCGTAATCACGAGTCTCCAAGTCCATAAAGTACGTTCTGCTTGCGTTGGTGACGTCAGACACAAACAGCTTTTCCTTGGTCATGTTGTAGATCAACCACGTGTCGACCGTTCCAAACATGAGGTTGCCGTCGCCCTTTTCGTACTCCTCGCGGATCTGGTCGTCGTTATCCAACAACCAGCGCAACTTGGCGGCCGAAAAGTACGTCGACAACGGCAACCCGGTCTTTTGCTTCAACTCCTCCTTCTTTTCGTCGTCAATCATCTTCTCGAGGTGCTGCACAATCTCTGCGGTACGCGTGTCTGTCCACGTGATACCCCCGCTCAACGGTTTGCCCGTTTTGCGAGACCAAACAATGGTGGTTTCACGCATGTTGGCGATGCCCATGGCCTTGACCTTGTATTTGAGCTTGAGATCGGGGTTGGAGTTGATTTTCCGCAACGAAATGAGACACGCCACCAAGCACTGGACGGCGTTGGCAAGAATGTGAACTGGCATACACTCCACCCACCCTGGCTGGGGGAAACGGAGCGTGGGACCTACACTGGCGGCGTTGTTTTCAATCTCAATGTCATCTGTGATGCTGATGGCGATACCTTCTGCTGTGAAGATGGGCTCGTTGTGTCTCAAAAGCGAAGACCGTCTTCTGAACTGGTCAGTGTTTTTGGACTCGGCGGGTGCTTCACTCGCGGTGGTGGAGTACTCGATCTGGCGTTTCGCAAGCTCCACTCCCTCTTGCGTGAAGAGAATGGCACGTGCGGATGTCGTTCCGATGTCGATCGTGGCAATCACGGGGATGCTGGGTGCGTTGCTGCTTCGGCGGGGCATAGATAAAAAGATAAAAAAAGCACAACGAGGAAGCGAGCTGTGCCTATATTTATTGTACTGCACACTAGAATGATTCAGAGGATGCGCTGTGATGCTGACTAATGAAGAACGTACGCTGTTAGGTTTCAGAAGCACGAGACTATTGTGAGCGTCCAGTGGGACCTATTAAGACCTAGTGAAGACCTGAGACCTACTGAGGCCTACTGAGACCTGAGACCTACTGAGGCCTGAAGACCTGATACCTACTGCCTGAAAACCTTTTGAATTTTTTCGATAACGATGTCCATTGAAAATAGCAAGAAACGAGAATAGCAACTAGTCCATACATACCACATGTAGTGCATATATTAATGCATCTATAGTACATATAATACGTTTGTATACATATACATATACACACTCTACTCACCACATATATCGCACCCCTACCTTCTCTCACCTTCTTTTCTCACCTTCTTTTCTCACCCCTTTGTGTCGACCCCGCCTTGCTTTCCCCACCTGTCATGGTTTTGTGTCGTGTATGGAGAACCATGAAAACGGCAAAACAACAGTGGAATACAACAAAAAAGATAGAGAACTACAATAGAGAAGATGTACTAAAATAGAGATGTGTAATAGAGATAGTAGCACTACAAATAGATGAATATGGAGCACAAATAGATGGACTACAAATGGACTACAAATAGACGGACTACAAATAGATGGACTACAAATAGATGGACTACAAAGGACTACAGACAGATGGAGCATAGATGGAATAATATGGGGCAGACATGGTACTATATGGACATCTCATGGACCAGTATTTTTGGGCTGTGCAGCTCGCTGACGCACCTCGTTCATGCTTGCCGTTGAGAGATGGGGTGGCGGCAGAATGGCATTTGGGTGCTAGCATTTAGGTCCTTTCACAGTGGGTACGATGGTGTGAGTGATCAACCGTATAAATCATCAACCGTCTTAATCATTACCTCAGCCTCAAATAACTGTCCTGTAATCCTCATAATTAGTATTGAATTCACGGGTGCAAGTTCTGTCGTCTCCATCTCTGAGCCTCTCGGGACTCCGAGTTGCTGCCATTTTGTGAAGTGGATCTTGCTTGACGTAATTATGCAGGGTCTCGGAATACCCGAGCGGACTCCGAAGATAGACCATACAGAGACAGATATCAAGACAGATATCAATAGACAGATATCAAGACATAATATGTAAGATAGCACAAGACTGCGTATACAGGTACAGACTTCGATAGACTGGACATTAGCAATAGAAGCAATACTCATACAGCAATACAGCAACTGATAAGCGATAAAAATACCTCAAATGGGACCGGTTTTAGTTACACAGCCGTTTAAAGGTTGATTTTAGGCTAAGCACACCAAGAGACGAATACAGAACCAATATTCAAAGAGAGGCCAATTCACGTGGACAATTTGACCAATAGAAGTCAATATGATTAGATCGAGTCAATGGGTATAAGTAACAACAAATGAGCGAAGCGAAGTTGTTGCAAAATCAATGGGTATAACAATTGAGCAAGAATTCGCCTCGCTTTCGGCATAATAAATCAGGTATACAATTGAGCAACGCTCCGCTCAACGTTGCCAGTATTAAAATCTGCATATTACACACGGTCTATGGTCTACATAAAACGCGAGCAAAGGATCGCGGTTGAATAGATAGTATAAACGCACTGAAAGATACTTAGCTATAATCAGTAGATCAAATGTTCTGGAATGATATTCAGACGGAGGACGGAATTCTGGTATTGACCGTTTTTTTTGTTTTCGCAGATTTTTCCCAAATGTTCAGAAAATCTTCAAAGATGAATAGAAGTTGACAGGCATTCTTAACTGGAAGTGACGTAATAGTAAAATAAGTCATAATGGAGACCTCTGAGAATGACAATGGTCTCCAAGGAGCATACATTGAGACAAACGCGTAAATCATCGCATTCTATGGGTCAGCACTCTCAATCTCTCACTACGTCCTGTTTGACAAAGATCACTGATCTCATTTTCTCAGCTCTCACCATCGCTATCTACTTCTGCTACCTACCTCATCTCATTTTCTGTCAGTGCTGGGCTAGAATTCTTACAATTGATGCTTAAGAGTTGCAAAAACAAAGCTCTGGCCACTAATGGGATGAACAAGTCGAAACGAGGCAGATCTAGGGCTGAACTTAGAAGGAAGCACGAATCTTATTTCTTTTGGGCAAAATCTTAGCGAAAGTCATTTTAGTTGATTTTTGCATTCCGAAGATAAAAAGGCATGCCTCAAAGATCAGTCGCTAACACTCTTTATACATATCTTTTGTAACTAACTCTATCCTTCACGCTTAACCACTTCTCGTGAACTAATATCAACTAGATTCCATATCAGGCTTAGTATAGGATTCTTATACCCGGGCAAATCACATCTATCATACATTACCTAATAGCAATGAGTATGTAGTTGAGTAGCGTCAGTAAGGTGGCTTCAAAACTTGTATTCACCCTATTAGTCGTATTTAGATGAGTATTGCCGTATTTATATTAGCATCTAAATGTTGTATTGGTGAGAAGTTTAGCGTAGATCACCGAGTATCACGTGACTCGCAAAGGACCTCAAAAAAATCAATAGCCAATGAATATTTCCTAGATGATCAAGAAACTTGTAATCAAAAGATAAGTATTTCATTAGTACAGGTAATTGTGGCAGGTAGCTACTCACGCATTTCCTTCTACTTGACATACTCCCGCTCAGGTTTGATGCCATCATTCATATTCATACTTATTCTTATTACTCTACCTCATGCTAATGCTATGCTATGCTATCCGTACGGCCATGGCGCTCAAAGGCGCCGTGACGAGAGCTCAACGAATCAGCCTATTGCTTCTGTGATAGAAGGGGAACGAAGTAGTTTCAGTAAATGACCCAAGGGTTCAATGAAAACAAGAGGGAGATCATCCGAAAGTCCTTGTCAATCTTCTTATGACCTCTGGCCTTCACTCGCTAAGGTACACGACCTGGCATTCATGGGGACGATTGATATAGAGGTAAGGAAACCATGGATGGACATTAAAGGACACAACGACACAGGCTGTCTGCTTTTCTTCAAACATTCCGGTGAAACCAATTTCCATGAATGTGCTGCACGCTATGTGATTTGTGATAAGGCAACTCCATGCTATCATTTGTCATTGTAGTGAGTTATACCCCACTATGCAATCTGAACAGCCGTTCACTATCACAGGCTCAGCATGCTGTCTAATGCTCTCATACCTCACTGGTCGTATCACTTCATTGCCATAAGTTGGCTTGTTCACTTCCGAGGAGAATGCAAGTACTTTGGCACATGATCACGAACTCTGTGCTTCCTTACTATCAATGCACACTGTCCACGTAGATCATTCAGCGTAGTTCCTTCGTTAATTGACATTAGAGCTCCTTTGAATGGCAGATGTGCTCTTCACACTACTGGTACCTTAGCCTGAAGCCAGTGAAGAAGGTTCAGCTGTCCACGCTATCAGAATAGTTCATTGGACATCGTCTATCAGACATCACTGATATTGTGTCGTCCATCGAAGAGTTCACTGTCGTCTACATCCAGTGGGTAGCACAGTGGCCGTTCACTCTGCTCCAGAACACAGCCACTGAATCGTGTAACAGAGATCACTGATGAGCGGAAATCACTGACTGTTCTGTTTCGTGATGAATGTGTGAGGCTAGACGAGCACATAATAGCCCAGTCGCGATCAGTTCGTTTGCCTGTGTATTGTGAGGCTAGGAGCGATGACAGTGAGCTTCGCTGGCAATCACTATGCTTCGAATGAGTGATGAGTGAGGTTAGGACCGATCACAGTGAGCTTCGCTGGCGATCTCTCTTCGAATGATGAGTGATTATCAGGCTAGGACCGATCACAGGGAGCTTCGCTGGCAATCATTCTCTTCGAATAATGAGTGATGTGTAAGGGTAGGAGCGATCACAGTGAGCGAATCAGTAGCGATCACAGTTCGTTTCACTCACTGTGATTCGCTCCTGATACGCTCCTGTGATTCGCTCCTGATTCGCTCCTGCTACTCCAGAACAACATCATTTTCTCCCTCCGGATACTCCACATCAAACAGATCCCCCTCACCCCCCTCTCCATCCAACCACCTATTCCTCTCCATATACCTCTCCTTATTTTCCAACACCACCTTTTCTGCCTCATCAATACTTGTAAACTCCTGTCCCGCCAACACACGGTAAATGACCTTCAAGTAGCCTATTAACGACGCCAAACCCCTGAGGTAGCCCAGGTCGCACTTGTCGGGATGAGAAGGAGGAACAAGGGCCTTTGTTGTATTTGGCAGGTCCTCTGACAGCACCACGCTCTGGGCAAAGTCGATAATCTTGACTCTGACGTGCTCATCGCCCGAGAGGCCGTCGTACATCAATAGAATCGACAGGCCGTACATCCTGTATCCATCTAGACGGGAGAAGATATGCTGCAACTCGGCAAACTGGGCAATCAAGCGAGGGATCTTGACCAACACGGAATAGTTCAGTATTCCATCATACAAAAACGACGCGAGGATCTTGGCAAACTCGATGCCCACGCGAACACGGCGGCCAAAGTACTTGTCCTTGACAATGTGGATGGGCTCTCCGTCTGGAGCAGTGCGGAAGATCTGAAAGCCGCACACACGAACGCCAAGCCGCCGCAGCGTGGTGGACCTACACTTTCTACGCTGGGACGCCTGCTTTTGCGGCGTGGCTTCTATTCCATATTGCCGCGTGCCCATCTTGAGGTCCAATACACATGGGCGATTCATGTTGCGCGTGAGATCCTCAAGGAGAATGAAGCGCTCGAACCGCGTGTGTTTCCGCTGGAGCACCACGGGCTCTTCCAACAGGACCTGGCCTGGTTGGAACACTTCCTGAAGAATCTGCGCCTGGAGGTCGGTATTGATCAGCGTCAGCCCTGTATTGTGCGGCGTACTGGTTCCTGGCAGCCCGTACTGTTTCCACAAGACGTCGGGGATAATGTGTTTGTTGTCGTTAAGCACCACCTCGGGCGGTTCCTTATCCTGGACCACGCTTACGGGGACCTCATCCACTATGCTCAGATACCGCACGTTAAGAACACCAATGTACCGGGGCATGAACCGTAAAAGCTCTGGGTGTTTGAGCTCCACAATCTCGTAAAACATATTCTCCCGGTTCATGAGTGCCTTACACACCGCCCGTTTGGAAAAGCTAAAGATGGCCGTGTGGCCCCCCACCTTGTTTTTGAACGGCCGGAGCTCCACGGCTAACGGGAACAGCTCCTTGGGCTCTGCAATCCTCGTACCGCTAGCGGGAACAGCTGCTTGGGGGTCTGCGATTCTCGTGACACTTCCTGACGAGTGGTCGAATTCTACATCTGCCGTCAAATGCTGCGTCACAGCCCGCTGGGGCAGCACAGGCTCCAAGAACGGGCCTGTGGTGTCTGCAGGCGTGTGGGGGAAGTACGTGGCCGAGCTTATGGGGTCGTTTTCTTCCTCTTCGGGCGAGATGTGCGAGTTTCTTCGCGAAACAAGCACAGCCTCTTCTTCCTCGGCACTGGGCATGAAGAGCCGCAACGACCGCGCAGCCTTGCGGCTGGTGATGGAATTGGCCACAGGGATTTCAGAAAGGTCTTTTCGGGGCGAAACGGCCAGAGAATGCACCAGTCGATTTTGCCCGTTTTCTCGCCTCTGTTCATCTGGATTTTCCATCTCCAGTCTATTTCGATTGACATGTTTATGCTGTCCTTTGACGTTTTCCTTTTCATGTATTTCAATGATTTTTTCATTATGTGGAATCTCTTCATTATGTGGAATTTCATTATGTGGGATTTCTTCATTATGTGGTATTTCTTCATTATGTGGTAGGTTTTTCTTTTCCTTATGTATCTCGAGGGTTTCTTTCTCCTCTTGCCCTTTGTTGGTAGTGTGTTCTGGGCTGTGCAAGTTTGTGTGGGATGTGTTTGATTGTTCAATTTGCCTCTGTAGCTCTATCACTTGCTCTTGCTCTTGTGTATGTTCATTGCCTTCTATTTCTTGTTTTCCATGCTCCTTTTCACGAAATATGTCTCTTTCCTTCTCATTTCCTTGTCCTACCCCTTCTCGTGGTCCCCTTGTGTGAACCACCGTCTCATTCATAGTCCATCTGTTTTTTTTTTTTAATTTTCAGATAAGACACGGGGGTCATCCCGGCTGCAAATGCACGTGCGCGCCCACGTGACCAGGGGCACCGAAATTTTCACCATGGCTTGGATCGCGTTGTGGGCTGGCTTTGCGTGTGCGGTGATCCAGAGCAGCACAGCTTCTTCTACGGGCATGGCTGCACTAGGCCGCCACGGAGACTCAATACAACCAATGGGAGACGTCGAGAATACGATGGTTGCTCTGGATACAATGAACGGTTTGGAGACAATAGATACGATACACGGAAAAGTGTCAAAATATCAGATCCACCACAGACCAGATGATCAACCGGCACATGTCTGGAACTACGCGGTTCATCTATGGCATGAATCAGCTCTTCGGAAATACCTCAAGCACGACGGCAATCGCGGAAAAACAGAAACCAACCCAGAGGAGTGTGATAAGAGGGGTGAGATAGAAAGAAATGGTGATAACTTGATCAACAACTTGATCAAGGAAAACTTGGTCGACCACCTGACAGATGGGCCTATCAATGAGAACTTTGCTATTCCCCAGTTCCTTTGGAATTATGAAATCTCGGTGGAACAGAACCAAGACCTCCTACGCACCTTTCTTGCTAGACAGCCCCGGTCGCAGACGTCTTACCTTCATCCCGACCAGATTTTCCGGGTAGTCAAGCCCCTTCCCCTGGACTATGTGCGGGAAAACGCCACGATTCTCGTCCTCTGTAGAAACCACGAGGTATTTGATCTCTTGCGAACGGTCCAGAACTTCCAGGACCGCTTCAATCATGCATACAACTACGACTACACCTTTCTCAATGACGAGCCCTTTGACCAGCGCTTCATTTTGCTTCTTCTGGCCCTCATACCCCACGGTACCCTCAATTTTGGAAGCATTCCCATTAGCCACTGGTCGTATCCTCCCCATATTAACGAGGAACGTGCCAGGACGGCCCGCGAGCTGTTTGCCCACATTCCATATGGCTCCTCGGAGAGCTACCGCCACATGTGCCGGTTCTACTCGGGGTTTTTCTACCGGCACCCGCTCGTTATGCCGTACCGCTACTACTGGCGGCTTGAGCCCGGCGTGCGCTACTTTTGCGACATCTCCTACGACGTGTTCCGCAAGTTTTCCACAGAAAACCTCAAGTACGGCTTCACCATCCTGATGTTTGAGTACCCAGAGTCCATTCCCACTCTATGGGATGCATACAAGGAGTTTCGAGCAGCCCATGGCGTTCATGGCGAGCTTTCTGCTCTTGTGGAGAATGACGACCCGGCCCAGGAGTACAATCTCTGTCATTTCTGGACCAATTACGAGATTGCCGACTTGACCTTTTTTAGAAGCAAAGACTATGCCGACTGGTTCGAGCATTTGGACGAAAAAGGCGGCTTTTTCTATGAACGTTGGGGCGATGCCCCGATCCATACCTTGGCCGTGGCAATGTTCTTGAGGAGGCTGGAGGTCCACTGGTTTGGCGATATGGGCTATTTGCATGAGCCCTATATGCAGTGTCCGCCTCTATCAAAGGTATACTTGGACAACAGGTGCACTTGCGATCCACAGGAGGACTTTACGGAGCAGTTCATCAGTTGTACCCCTCATATAGTTACTCAGTTGGGAAGGAAGAAATCAGATACCAATGAAGAGATAAAGAAGATGCCAAGAAGATACCAATGAAGAAGACAAAGAAGATATCAAATGAAGATGAAGATACCAATGAAAAAGATACCAAATGATGAAGATACAGATACAGATGAAATTCAGCTCCATATGTTTTATTCCATGTTCAGGTCCTTATGTTTTATTACATGTTCAGATCAATGTGGTATGGCTATCAGATGATTATCCAAGTGATTCGGCTGATTCAGACAATGGTCCAATAGCTATTTCAGAGCTAAATCAGACCAAGTTAATTGTCCTTGGTTTCACCCTCATAATAACCACAACTGCCCATAGCTACTCATTCGTTCGTTCTTTTGGGTCGTTAGAGATTCAGTCCTTGGTAAAAATGATCAGAGCCACCGATGTATGGCTTGGCTAACAACAACTAGAATTGTGGTAAAGTAGCTGATTGATGAGATCAACTGATGTGAATGATTGGTTACCTACTGCTCATACATATCATCCTCACTCGTCAGCCTTTCCGCTGAGAATGTTCCATTCTCGTCTATTCTGAATTCCGCTGACATCAGTCCAGATATACCCAGCAAGTTTAGCCGGGTCACTATATCCGCGGATATTGAAGCGACCAAGCCGCCTCAGGGTTTAGAGGAATCAGAAGGTAGTCCGTAAAGCAGGTATAATCGAACAGTCGACCAGTCGTGAGAAGAGACTACTAGATGTACCGGGAATATGATATGAGAACTATGATCATAGTCTGCCATCTGTGGTGGATTGTTCCATTAAGTCTGCAATTAAAGCTGGAGAATCTACTCCCACGTTACAAACATTGAGCGAAGGAAATGTTGAGTTGGTGGTTCGAGAGTGTTGAACAATCTTTTTGCAAGTGTCCTTAAAAGCGAAGTGAGTCACTTTGTTATAGAATTATGGTCTCAGGACCGCGGAGGAATCTGTGGATGTCAATTCATCCCCTGAAAGGAATTGGGAACAACTGTCGATTATTCACAGAATAGGACCCCTCACTCTCGCTCTGCTCGAGCTCGAAACATTTCCCCACGCCCACGCTTGTTGTTTTGAGTGTTAATGCTTGTTTATGCTCCTGTGGTAATGGCCATAATACTCTCCATTACAGGTTACCAAACAAATAAAGCATACAGAAGGTACTTGGATGGTGGATTACGAGCGAACAAATATTTCTCACATTTCTCGATACGAGCAGGGCTATCAATGCTCAATTATGATCAAGCGATCTCACATTCGATTGACCATTAAAGGGTACCTATTTCTCGATTTACCATTAACGAGTACCTATTTCTTGATTGACCATTAACGAGTACCTATTTCTCGATTTACCATTAACGAGTACCTATTTCTCGATTGACCATTAAACGTTCTCGATTTACGGTATCACATTTCAATTCACGATCAAGCGTATTCTTATTTCTATTTGCATACTCGCTTCGAGTTCTCTGCAAGCAATATCATGGAAGATTGGACAAGGCTATCTTCTGTTACCTTGGCGAGACCTGGAACATGTACCACCCGATTGACTTGACAAGGAGAATGATCTCGGAATACTTAGGCTAGAATGAGAACAAATCTGGCAGTGACATGAGGACTATTGAATATAAACAGAATGATGACTATTTTGATTGCAAGAACAATGAAAGACACATTTGATTAATGAGTCTGAACAGAATGATGGACATAATGATGACTATTTTGATGATGACAGAACAAGGAAAGACATTTGATTAATAGAGTGAACAGAGGAGTATCCTAATGGGGACTACTGATGACTTTTTTGAAGCGACTGCTATGAAAAGAGAATGTTTTCATTCAGGATACACAGAAACGCCTTCATGCTATCACAGATCCCGTTGTTCTGCTGTTTCAGTCCAATGCATTGCGGTTGACTGTAGTGCGGCAATTGACCGCTACTAGGAGCCCGCACAATGAAGGTACTATATAGCTCTGAGGTACGGGCATCGCCGTAGCATCAAGGTTAAGAGAGATGCATGTAGAGGTGACTGAGGTAGGAGCCAATAGAAGTAGAAGAAAATGAGAATACATACATAGCATAATGTTCTATGAGCATATTTATAGATGAGATAAAGATACAAAGATGAGACAGAGATACAAGATGAGACAGATATACAAAGTAGATGAGGACAGACAAGTGAGACACATACATGAGAATAAATGAGTTCTCACCTATAGTTACATGAGTAGTCTAAAATGTGGTAAGTGGGGCACATAAAAAGCGTGAGCATCTTGCTTTAGTCCCCACGCGAACGAATATTTATCAATACGGAAAAGCTCCAAAAGAGGTAAAATGCCTTCCAGGCTGATTGTCTGAGGGGAATGAGTTAAACCACCCGCGATATGAACTAGGGATTGTATTGAACGAGCCTATTAAACAGGTCAGACACGAAACAGAGATTAATGCCATCAGGAGCTTTCTAAGGAAGTCCACCCAGGTCCAAAGTGCCCACATTTTATGGTTAGTCCACACGAAAGGTTTCCACATTCACAAAAGGTCCACATTTCCAAAAATGGTCAGCCCATTAAAAATCCCATCTAAAGGTGCCCAAGAAAAGCATGCGCTAAGCACTGGTGCACTAATGTACTGGTGCACTAATGTACTGGTGCACTAACTCACTAATGCACTAACTCACTAATGCACTAACTCACTAATGCACCAACTCACTAATGCACTAACTCACCAATGCACTCACTAATGTACTAATGATGGATGGAGATCTACTTCGGGTATTTTAGACACAAAACCATCGCGTCTATTTAAAGTTCTATTTTAAGTACGTTGACCAGGAGTAGCCGTGGGTACTGGATGTCGACGCATTTGTCGATGGCCAGAACGCGACGAACCAGGCGTGCGTGCGGGCTCGCAACCGTCCACAAAGAGACCCTCCACAAAGAATACAACCCCCAAAGAATACAAAGACCCAAAGAATACACATAGTACAAGCCAACCCTCAGATAGTATCTAGATGTCTAGAATACTCTCAGATATCCATTCACATATTATAGCATGTATTTTATCTTCTCTTATTCTTCTCTTTTTCTTCTCTTCTGCTGTAGGTTTTATTGGTATTCTTTTTCAGGCTTTTTACCACTCTTATGGGCCGACCACTCTTTTCACGGCGGCACAGACGGATCTTGGTGTCGATAGTATGCGTTGTTTGCCTCTTCATACTACAAAGCACGCTATCGCAGCGCACGCTCTGGGAAGAGCTCCAGAACGTGGAAATCACACTGAGCCGCATAGTCAACGAGCCCATTAACCAGATTCCATGGGGTCTAGGGGGATTTTTCGGCTCTTCCAGTGGCGTTAAGGAGACGGTTCCCTTTACCGAGCAACAGCAGAGCGAGGAGGTCATTGAGAAAGCCATTCTCAGCCAGCTCACCAGCAAAGACCTCCAGCGGCGAGAGATTGGCTCCGCCTTCTTTGAGGAGGTGTTCCGCATCTTGTACAGGGGCCGCCCACCCATTCCCGAGCTCAAACGGTACAAGACCCCGGACCGAATCTACCACGCGCGGTACGACTCGCTAGTGAAGGACGATTTGGTGTTTAGCGAGTCCTACCTCCTGGGCTTTTTGGACTTGAACGATACGGAACTTCTCAGCATGACGCATTCGCACAAGTACGTGATGGACCTCTTGCCGGACAAGGCGCCCAAAGACCTCTACCTGGGCAATGGGATCGTATTTGTTGGCGGGGGACGCTTCAATTGGCTCACGCTATTGTCCATAAAGTCCTTGCGGTCTCTTGGAAGCACCTTGCCCATCGAGGTGCTCATCCCCAAGCAGGACGAGTACGAGATGGAGTTTTGTATGACCACGCTCCCGAAATTCAACGCAAAATGCATCTATCTTCCATACGAGTTGAAGGAACACTCGCTGTTTACCTTCAAGGGATACCAGTACAAGGCCTTGGCCATTCTCTTGTCGAGCTTTGAGAATGTCCTCCTCTTGGATAGCGACAATATCCCTGTCCATGCTCCCGATGAGCTCTTCAAGAAGGAGCCCTTCAAGAGCAGTGGCTTGATTGTGTGGCCCGATTTCTGGAAGCGAGCCACTTCGCCCCACTACTACACTATCGCGGGCATCTCTGTGTCTAAGGATACGCTCCTTCCCAAGTACGATGAGGTGGAGGGCTTTTACTTTCCTGCCGAGAACTCGCGCCACAGAAAATACCACAAGTGGCCCCTAGACAGCATCCCGCTCCACCAGCGCTACGGCAGTATCCCAGACCCCACAAGTGAATCGGGCCAGTTGATGATTTCAAAGCGCACTCATACTAAGCCGCTTTTGTTGGCCCTCTACTACAACTTGTATGGGCCCCTGCACTTTTATCCCTTGTTCTCCCAGGGCTCCGATGGTGAGGGCGACAAGGAAACATTTTTGGCTGCCACCGTGGCCACGGGCAAGAGCTTCTACCAGGTATCCAAGTTCCTCAATGCGTTTGGCTACTTTAACGGGATGCACGAGTTTGAGGGCACGGGAATGGGCCAGTACGACCCTGTGGAGGACTACGCAATAGTCCAGCGCAGGCTAAAGGGCTCAAAGGAAAAGGAAGTGCCGCGGATCTTGTTTGTCCACGCCAACTGGCCCAAGCTTAACCCATGGACTCTCAAGATCACAAGGCGCATCTTTGACGAGGAGTCCCACAGGCTCAGGTTGTATGGGACGGGCATGAAGTTGCGTACGGGCTACGACTTCGAGACGGTCCAGTGGGAAAACATGAACGAGTTGTTGTGCGAAGAGGGTGTCTCTTTAAGCACATATGCCGATGTCGACAAGGCCGAGTTGTGTAAGGAGATTGCAGAGCATTTGGCGTTCCTAAAGGAGACAGAAAGTACATTGGAGAAGTAGAGAGAGAAAGAAAAGAGAGAAGAAAGAGATAATAAGAGATTTAAGAGAAGAGAAAAGAGAGAATGAGATAATAAGAGATTTAAGATAAGAGAGAAAGAGAGAGAGAAGAGAGAGAAGAAAGAGATACTAAGAGATTTAAGAGAAGAGTGATGAAGAGAGAATGAGATAAGATTTAATAATGAGAGACAAAAGACAGAATAGGCATATTGACCGAATAGACGAGATCAGAGGACAGACGAGTAGAGTTGATAATCGACAGTTAACGATATTAAGGAGTCGATGAGGACAGCAGACAAAAGAGTTTCAAACGTGCAGTGGTATCGAGGTGGGCAGTGTACATATCCCCAAAAAAACGTGAAGAAAGTGAGGGAATGAGAGAACCGGGGAAAGAGATCCCTTAGAAGGTTCAAATGCAGATGGATAGTTGGATATGTCTTGAAGTATATGGCACATGCAGATAGATGGCCGAGACGAGATACAGAACCAATATAGGCGCAGAAGAGAACTGCCCACGAACTCGAGCGGAGGAGTTGCCTGCTGTGAATCGACAATCGAGCAAAGTGACGAGCAAAGTGATGAGCAAAGTGGCGAGCAAAGTGATGAGCAAAGTTACAAGCAAAGTGAGCAAAGTGAGCAAAGTGACGAGCAGATGACTCGAATAACTTTGATCCATCTATACTTCTTCATCTGCACGTTCTGTCTGCACTATTCTATCCTTTTCACTTCTGTTCACTTCTGTCTAGATGACAAGCACTTCGGAGCATTAATAAAAACAATGAATATGAGACACCAGTAGCATAGAATGTAGTAGAGAATAAGAGTAAGCAGAATGATGGACATACGGCTGTGGATGGTTCCATATAAAAAAAGCACGGTGAGCCAGACGTGAGCAGTGAGGAATTAATTCAAGTTGACAATCTGGCAGGTAGAGTAAGGGAGCTCGCATCTCCCGGCCGACCTGGCCGATTATCGCTCGTGCTACTCATATAATAGTCATTCAGCCAGCTGGTCAGATTTGTCTTTACCCCTCCTAATCGGCGGAATTGCTTTACATCAAATAGTGGATCTGGAGATTTATGGGAAGGCTGACCAGAATACTGAAATACTCAGAAAACTGATCATGAAATACTACAATATGAGAGCAATGTCCAAGCAGCAGGTACAACATTATCATCTGTTCATGAAGGATTCCATCAGCTGATATATTAAGGTATATGTTTGATTCGAGTGGAAGATGTCTCTTGGCTACAATGTAGCACTTCTTCGTGGTTTTGGATACATGAACAGCTGGAGACTAGGTAACTGTTTGAACAGTCGTCATAGAAGGGCTCAATGGAGCCTCTATGCATCTGCCTCTACTTAGTGCCAAATACTGCTGATCAATACACCGTAGTAATTGTGGTCAACATCTATGGCTAGCTAGTCAAGTTCAGCCTTGTAGGTTGACCACTCAACTAACAAGTCAGTTTATCGAGTCTCTCGTCAGCAGCAGTCTTGGCATTAGACTTTTTTATGAGCATTATCTTGATGAACCAGAGATTTGCGTAAATCGAATGTTGTACTAGAACCCAGCAGAGCTACCATACGATGATGCACCGTTTGTTCAGTGTTAATGAATGTCTTGACATGTTCAGGTATTTAGTCAGCTCATATCGTATAGATTTGCAACCTTGCCTAATATGAATATGAGTGAGACGCTAAAGGCTTTATAAAGACAGTATATAAAATAGACAATAAGGACAACTATCTAAATCATAAAGACTATAACCAGGCATCCACATGAACTTTTTCCGGGAATTATATAACACTCAACCGAAGCACACGATGCCATTCTGTCTAGCCCAACTCCCTACAAACAATATACACCTCTTCCTATAATGGGTGTTCGCTTCACTCAGGAAAGCGATGGAACTTAGTTGCTCACAGTAAGCATCCATGGATGCCACATGGTTTTATCACTGCTTGAATAGCCAATAGCATTATGAATTATAGATTATTATTGCAGCAATACAATACGATTTGTAGAAGGCTGTATCTGGTGCTTCAGGCCTTGGATAGTCGTAAGAAGACAATAGAAAATAGGGGGGTCCACTGCCAAGCTTCAAATAGTATGGAAACAATATGAGACTCACAGCTGGAAGTACCGGAAGAGGGTACTTTTTGTTGGTCTTATTGGGGGACCGCGCATTATCCTTATTTACAGCGGATTCTAGAATGCCGTACTGCAGACAATAGGGTGGTGGGTAATCATGGGTGTACAATCGCGCTAGCCATAGGGTTGGGTGGATTCCTATATACAGGATACGAACACATTTTATTTTCACAACATGGCGATCGAGTTCTTGTTCCTTTTGCTGAGGCAGGGCAAGGTGCGGCTCTCCAAATGGTACCTGAGCGTGTCGCAGAAGGAAAAGACCAAGAGAACACACGAGTTGACCACGTTGATTCTCAGCAGGCGAGCGAAAATGTGCAACGTGTTGGAATACAAAGATATCAAGGTTGTGTACCGCCGGTATGCGTCGCTATTTTTCATCATTGGCTTGAGCCAGGGCGATAACGAGCTTCTCGGGCTCGAAATCATCCATCGTTTCGTCCAGCAGATGGACCAGATGTATGGCAACGTGTGCGAGTTGGATATCATATTTGGCTTTGAGAAGGCCTACCATATTTTGGACGAGTTGTTGCTCGACGGGTACGTGCAGGAGCTGAACCTCAAGGAGGTGATAAAAAGAGTTGCCCAACAGGATGAGTTGGAAAACATGGATGAGTTTGAGAATATATTAGCATGAATGCGAACAGTGACCAGAGCGAAGCGAAATGGTTCTATAGACATTCTAAGCCCCGAACCATTTGAACCATTGAGCGGAGCGAAATGGTTTATAAAATTTACCCACAGCTCTGAACCACTGTGAGCCAAAACAAATGGCTAACATTGGCGAGACCACTGTGAGCCAAACTCAAATGCTAACAATAGCGAAGCCACTGTGAGCCAAACTCAAATTGCTAACATTGGGAAGCCACTGTGCCTTTTGAGATCTGTGAACCCTGGGCTAGTTAGATGGAAATAAATAGGCTATAAATATCGAGAGGCAAATTAATATCCTTACTAAGAAATGTTATTGTTAGATTGACTAACAGATGTTATTGTCTAAAAAGTTCAACTCGCCCCAAATTCAAAATGAAACAGGACCTTTCGTAGCATTTGCGAAATTCTTGACTCAATTATTGGGTTAATTGGCCCAATTCTTTCATCTCTAATATCAAGAATTTCGCTTCGCTCAATTCTTGGGTCAATGAACTATATTGGGATACAGCCTCTTCATGTTGATTGAGGTGATATAGTTGGATTGCTATTTCTGGGTACATAGCGAAGCGACATGATCCCTGGCTTGATGAATCGCCGAGCATTCTAAATAGGGTGGAATGGAGAGGTCTGCTCATTGCAAATTCCTATAGGTGAATTCTGGAAATGGAATGTTAATTAGCGATAAGTGAAAAAGCAGGATAGTAAATAGTAACGTACTACGTAAGTTGATCTGGTAAAATTGTAAGGATGTTGGAGGCACCTCGTGAGGCATGTAGTCAACAATATATGAAATATGGGAAAATATTCTGATGGATTGCTCGCAATATTCTAATCCGCTCTAAGGCATATTCAGTCACCCCTGATTGTATCTTTAATCTACCCAATAAACTTCTTAAGCCACCTACCCCGCAAGAGCTAATCAAACTTTAGAAAACAAACATGAGGAATCTGAAACACACATGATGGAGCACATGTGGCAGCCTAAACATCCCCGGTGTTCTGAAATGAGAATGTATGAGGACAACATGTAGTATTTTTACAGTTTTGGGGATTGGTATTCGAAACACGTTGGGATAGATGGGACCATTTCTGGCCGGTGGGGCCATTTATGACAACAATAGGCTATTCTGCTGTATGCAATATGTATCAGTGCAGTGAAACCAACATGTGTCAGATGGCCATGAGGCGAAGAGAAACGGATGGGGCAGTAATAGATGCTTTGTGGAGCCACATGGCAGATTGCTCACATAAATGGAGACTCTGTGAAGCGCCTATGTAGCATATTGACGGTGACAGTATTGTGCGTTTAGGGTAGGTTTTAAACGATACAAAAGCTTATTTGTCTTCATAGAAGGTTAATGACATCATGATGAGGTAATCAAACCAGTCCCAGTGGGCACTCTGGCAGCCCTTGACGGGACAGGGCAACTTGGAAAGGTGTAGATTTTGAGTACATCTAGTGAAGACTACACAAAGTCGAGGCTCTGCACATGTTACATTACTCCCTATTATTGATCGGCAGTATGGGTCAATAGGTGGTGCATTGAATTTTTTGCACGATGAGGCTTAAAGTTAGTCTCGTGTATCTCGGCCGTTTCTTGCCGAGATACTCGACCCAAAAGACGGATATTGAAGAATGGCGGTGGGGTGAGGACTAAAAGTCCCCCAATCAGGGAGGAGGGATATTGGAGCACGCATAAATTCGTCGTGTATGCGCCATGGTGTATGCACGCTCGACTACCGTGTTTGTCTATTAAAGTACTGGGCTGTTTTGTATGTATGACCACTAAAGAGACTGGGGAGGGAATGACAAAAAAAATAGCGCAAGGTCTAGTGGTAGCAGGTGGAAGTAGGGAGGTGGGAGTAGCGGCGGTGGAGGTGATTTCAGCACCGCTAGGGCAGCTCGTATATTGCCTAATCTGGCATGTCGCAAATTTCTCCTCTGACACTAAACCACACTTTGATGCGGGATTTTTTCTATAGGTGGGAAATGACTTTGAGGCAAACAATTGTCCCCATGCAAAAAAAAAAGAAAGTGGTGTATTTTCACGGGCACAGAATCGCGCACGGACCCAAAACAGAAAGAAATTATACGTTCGCAGTTTTTGTGGTTACGTCATACATTCTCAAGTTTCCAGGCACAAGATTCTCAATATAAGAAGAGTTACAAATTTCTCGACACTCGCCTTTTTAAAAAAAATTCAAGGAAAAATTTTTGGTGTGATTTCAAAGCATATATAAGTCAGGAATCCTTGGTTTTCCACTCATTACCCACGGGCGCAACTCACTTCGCCACCTTTATTTATCAAGAACAACTGGTGTGTCGTTCACGTGCAGGTGATGGCAATATAGTATGAGCTTACTCAGCAGAAAGAAATCCGCCACCGCGACCACTGCAAGTGCTCCGGCACCAGCGTGCAAAGACTACACAAAGTTTGACGAGAAGAAGGACTACAAAAAACGGTGTTCTTTGAAGGCTGGCAAGAAACCTGCGTGTCCCGCTCCGGTCACATTTTGTTTGGGCAAACACTAGCCCCACCCTCACTCCCTCGGTCCTGGTGTGTGGGCAGCATCAGGTGGCAACCAGCCCTAATGAATAATGAAACGATGGTGGAAGGGAGCGTGTGGAAGCGGCCGCAATCTTGGATTTGTGCGCCCGCACCAGGGAAGCCAAATGGCTCAGGCCACCACCATCTGAAAGGCTTCCCTTCGCTAAAAGGCTTTTGCTAAAGGTTTATTTCATTTTGTATAACTATTGGTTCTTCATTTCTACTTTTTTGCGTGCGTATGTATTCATTACATGACTTGCCGGGTACCTGGCCGTATGTGTACGTGTATCGTGGGAATGACTGAATGGAGTAGAGTAGAGTAGGGGATAGAGAAGTTCAGGAGCAGAAAGCGAGTTCAAGAGTTTAAAGAAAATCTATCTTTTCTGGTTCTCTATGTTCTAGTGTTTAGAGAAAACCTAGGAGACTCTTGGTGTTTGGTGTACCCCTGAATGAAAAACCCTGTTGGGTAGTTGTGTGTTGGGTGAGTATGGGACAGGGGGTGTGGATGACATATCCGGACTTGAAAACTAGCCGGCTGCCTATTAGAGTACTCTAATGTGCCTATCCTTGTGTGCCTATCCTTGTCTGCTATTAATCTGTGCCATTAAAATCTATTCTTATTCCTCTATTGTCGCTGTCACTATTCTTACTATTCTTACTATTCTTTCATCTCTATTCTTCTATTCTTTCATCTATTCTTATCTCATTCGGTTCTCCTGGCAACTCTTTTCAAGTTCACATGAAGCGGCTCAACCCTCAATCGCCTTGACAATCCTACGCGTGTTTCTGTACGGGGACCACATAGCTCGGCCAAGGACTTGTTTTTTCGGACTTGCTTTTGTGCCCTCTTTTCTATGGCCAGCACAGGTGATTTCAGCTCTATTGTGGCTGGTGGAACGGTATGTGCCGATGCATTGTTCCGTGTTTCAGGCCTCTGTGTTGTGTTCTTTGTGGCTTGGCACGACCCCGCAAACCCATCTACTTCTGGATTGTTGTATGGTTCTACATGTTTGACACATACGTCATTGCCTAGCAGCACATGCTGTCTGTTTTGGGCCCTTTCTTTTTCCTTGTGATGATGTTCCCGCTTCTGAGATAGTCCAGGCTCAGGCACGTGTTCTGGCATATCTCTCTCGTGGTCGTCAGTCACGTGTGACTCTGTTTGCGGTATATTCTGAATCAGAGGTATATCCGTCTGGGTATCCGCCTGGGTATCCACCTGAATTTTCTCTCGAGATTTAGTTTCATCTTTCTCATTTGTTTCACCTTTCTTTGTTACACCATCCTTTGTCACATCCTTTGTTACATCCTTTGTTACATCCTTTGTTACATTTGTTTCACCTTGAATTCTTTCATCCACTGTTGCTTGACTATCTCTTTCTTGAATATCCTCCTGAATTCCATCTTTCTTTATCTTCACCTTTACCTTTTTCTGCTGCAGTTGGTCCAAGATCTCGCTTGCCGACGCCCTTTTGTCCTGGCTAAACTGCGAACTTGTCAAAGGCTTGATCTCCTCCTCGCTATCGTCAACTTGCGAGATTTCTGTTTCAGGACGCGTAATGGGTATTATTGGTTGGTCGTACGCAGAGTACACGTAGACCTTTTTCCTCTTGGCAGGCCGTGGCGGCCCCCTCTTAGCGCCTTCTCCTGGCCGTGCCTTGCTGAAGATGGCACCGAGAATTCCGTCCTCGTACTCCATCAAACGAAATTGGAAATATTTTCGTGGGGATCAGACGCCATTCAGCTTCTCGTTACTTCGGTACGCTCCAACCCCGTTAACACACCAGCAATAGTGTCTTGTACGTGATCTGGAGTCGAAAGGACACGTTCTGAGGCTGGTTAGTACGTTGTCATTACGCGACCACGCAGCGTGTCATTATGGATTCTCGCTACCCGCACGCTTGGTGCGTGCAAATGGACAGAGCACTGCCTAGTGAAGGGACATCTAAACACCCGTACCGCAATAGTGATACATTTGACCAGCAGGGCAGGAGGGACAGAGATTTGGCTTGCTGATTTGGCTTGCTTTATCTGTTCCATCTTCGGTGGATCTGAGGATTTGGCATGGTCGGCACTGGAATGTAAGGAATCATACTATACTACGCTCTTTCGAGAGCATGTGTTGTGCCACACAAGGAGCAGCGAATGGAGTCCTGTTCAAGCTCAAATGCATACACTTGCTCCGGCGAGAAAGAGCTCTTACATAACAGGGCTAGATCGATGTCTATTTCCAGTGACGAAATGGAGACACCTCCATCGTGGTAAAAACCTGCCTAGTTGGATGGGTCTCTGGCCGTAGTCTCCGTATTGCCAGAGACAAACCCATTGGTTCTGTTTTAGTGGTTTTGTGTTGACAGGAGGGAACAACAAAAGTAGTCATCCCCGAGATGTTTGAGGATCTGGAGGTCATTGTTGGGCAAGCCCAGTGAGGGGTACAGTGAGTCTGTATAAGCCCGGAACGCTGTCTTGGCTGTATGTGTCCTCAGGTCGCACTTGGGCGTTTCGAGGGAATGGCTGCGAAAAACCATTACTCTGTTCAGCAAAGGGTCGCATCAGAGATATTCCTCAACACAAGGACACGTGGGCGTGGTGGCTGTTCTATTGGCAATGTGACTGACGGTGGGAAGGCTGCTAGAATCTCAGGCCATCCGGAGGATGGATCCAATGTAGACTCTGTGTGCATGTTGAGAGGGTGGCCGGCTCCACACGGCCAGAATCATGTTCTTTGACGACGATTACAGACCGCTGGTTACGGGGGGCGAGATAGAGAGCTTTGGCACTGTCCTTTTTGTAAGTATACCCAAATACCAACTACTAACACAGATCGGTAATGCGAGCAAAGCGAGTATTACCGCAAGCGATTAGCAAAGCGATTAGCAAAGCGATTAGCAAAGCGATTAGCAAAGCGATTAGCAAAGCGATTAGCAAAGCGAGTATACAAAAAAAGCGAGTGACACGAGCAAGTAATACTACCAAGTAATACGAACAACAAGTAATCAAGCAAAGTGAGCAATCGAGCAAAGCGATTATAACAAAGCGAGTTAGCAAATCGAGTATACAAGCAAAGCGAGTATAGCAAAGCGAGTATACAAGCAAATACGAGCAAAGAATATGCACGTACTATCAGGAAGTTTGTAGTGCTCTGATGTAATTCACAATCTTCAATGTCAACACTAGATAGCTACACTTCTTATTCCATCCACCCCAGTTCAACTAGGAATTGATACCGGTATGAAAACATACCCAAACAAATATGCATGATATCCATCATTGCTGGATATGTAATCCATGATTATTTTTGTTACCTTTTTTGGTAATTTGAAAAAACAATGTATTACTAAAATTAAGCAAAGTCTATTTGGATTGTCAAAAATGACTAAGATGATTAGTTATGTCAAAAGACTAAGATATGCTTATTAATGACAAGAATTTTCAAGCCAGCGCCAATCACTCGTTTAATGCATGAAAGTGAGGAGAATGGGACCGGCTAGGCATGCCTAGGGCAGTATATTTGTTTACAAATTCATGGCAATGATTCTGTTAAAAGCCACAAACATGCCAGACGCTTTGGGTGCATGACAGCGATGTGAGTAATGAAACCCATTCAGACAAGGAGTGATATCTGCATTACGAAAAGTGGGTAATGCGTGACGAACGATTTCTAATCATAGATAAGCCGTATTCTTTCGTAATGCTCGTTAGATTTCAAATTCTCATAGATTTTTCCACGATGTTCTATGCTCGTAATGCTCGTAATAGTAAATCAAATTTCCGTCATGTAATTTTGAGCAATTCAGATTTCCTCATAACAATTTTCCAAAATTCTCCATTTATTTGGAATTCTCTGGAACAATCAACGAAATTACCAGATCGATATGATTAAAGAATGGAGTACTTTTCAAGCAAAGTCAACGTTCATCAGTTTTGTCTTCTGTAGTCCTCGATGCTAGTCGTCTAGATTTTTTCAATAGCTTCTGGTTCATGGGTTCTGGTTCATGGGTTCTGGTTCATGGGTTCTGGTTCATGGGTTCTGGTTCATGGGTTCTGGTACATGGGTTCTGGTCATGGGTTCTGGTCATGGGTTCTGGTACATGGGTTCTGGTCATGACTTCTGGTTCTCTATGTCTTCTGGTTCATCTCTACACTTTCCTATGGCTCTATCTGTCTATTAGTTTATTAATTATTCGATGACACAAGGCTACATAACCACGCATTTCGCACAGGAGCTCTGGGTGTCGGCCTCAGCCTTCTTACGCTGGGCATCTCTTGGACTCTTTTCATCCAGCACCTCCTTTGCGGCAGACTTTTCCTTCTTTTCACTCTTTTCCGACAGCTTGGACTTGGCAGCCACAATTTTCTTTGCGGAAGCCACGAAGCTTTCACCCTGGATTTTGGCGATGGCCAATTCCGTTTGGTTGGGCTGCCTCAGGCCATCAGCCCCGGCAAAAGTTCCCGAACCCCATGGAGAACCACCATGTGGCTCGTCAAACGAGGTCAATTGGCCAAAGGCACCACCGTAACCCAATGGGACATAAATCATTCCGTGGTGGACCAAGTATGTGACAAAGGAACGGAGAGTAGCTTCCTGACCACCCCCTGGGGTACCAGTAGACACAAACAAACCTGCGGGCTTGCCGTACAAAGCACCAGTGGCCCACAAGGAGCCTGTGCTGTCCCAGAAAGAATTCCACTGGGCAGGCAGCAGGCCAAATCTAGTGGGGACACCAAGCAAAAGAGCATCGTATTCTTGCAAAGTGTCGTGGGTTGCAATTGGGATGTCTGTAGGTTTGGCAGGAGCATGAAGCTGGGCCAAAACGTCCTTCAGAAGAGTTTCAGGCACCTGGAAGATGTCAGCTTTGGCACCTGCACTGACCACACCCTCCTGGAGGGCCTTGGCCAAGACAGTGACGTGCCCGTATGTGGAGTATTGGATAATGGCAACCTTCATGGTGATTTGGAAAAAAACGGCAGGGCTGGTGTAATTATAGTGCCAAAAGGCCCCAAGCCATTACTAAAGTTTGAGTAATAAGGCGCATGAGGTAGTTTTGTGGCACGTTTCCAATTATTTTTGATTACTAACTGTGATTTAGTAAAACTTGAGTAAGGTGCAGAACAAGGCGTGTATGCAGGATTTACGACGCCAGGCGAAACCAGTCTGAAAAAGTATATAATCTGGGAAAAGACTCCCTAGTCTACCATCAAACAAAAACATGGCCCCAAAAGTTGCAATCATCATCTACTCTCTCTACCACCACGTCGCCACCTTGGCCGAGTCGGTTAAGGCTGGTGTGGAGTCCTCTGGTGGCTCTGCCACCATTTTCCAGGTCCCAGAGACCTTGTCCCAGGACGTTTTGGAGAAGATGCACGCCCCAGGCAAGCCAAACTACCCAATTGCCACCAACGACACCTTGACTGAGTACGACGCCTTCTTGTTTGGTGTTCCAACCAGATACGGTAACTACCCAGCCCAGTTCAAGGCCTTCTGGGATGCCACTGGTGGTTTGTGGGCTACCGGTGCCTTGTACGGTAAGCCTGCTGGTTTCTTCGTGTCCACTGGTACCCCAGGTGGTGGTCAGGAGGTCACTATCCAGAACGCTCTCTCCACCGTTGTGCACCATGGTATGATTTTCGTCCCATTGGGTTACGGCCCAGTTTTCCCCAAGTTGACCTCTTTTGAGGAGGTTCACGGTGGTTCTCCATGGGGTGCTGGTACCTTTGCCGGTGCCGATGGCTCTAGAACTCCAACCAAGTTGGAGTTGGAGATTGCTGAGGCCCAGGGTGCCCAGTTCTACAAGGCTGTGCAGAAGTTTTAAATATAACACAAGTGACAAAAAGTACTCTGTGAAGTTATGAATAAATGTGTTATGAATGAAAGATGTAGGTAGAACTAGAATATACGAGTACCAAATGCATAGGCATCCTTTGTGCTACGAATGTGCTGACATGCAAGTCAATGTGAACACCTGAATTTCACACCAAAGGTTGACGCAATAGTTGGGTAATAGTTGATACTAATAATTGTTCATACTGATAATGGTATGGTGAAACAGTAGATGGAATAGTTTGATAGTTTTTGATAGTTTATTAATAGTTATGATAGTTTTGGGCCCTGAAATTGTGGGTGTATCGAATGTTACACAATGCACACCCGAATCATGAACAAACAGCCCATTTTCTCGTGGTCAATGAGATAATTACCATACTAAAACTGACGTGAGCTCTCATTTTAGGTGTTGTATATCCAGTCATGTGACAGATTGACACTCGATGACATCTATTGTTCGAGAATTCACCCCATCTTTAGGCTAAAAAATAATCATCTGGAGTGTGAACAGTGCGAAGCGAAACGTTCAAGTCAACGTTAACCTTCTAGACTTACTCATAAGGATACAGCTTCGCAAAACTGGCTCTTTTATAAATAGATTTTTAATGGATTAATTGATGCCGATTGTTGGTTGTGGAAGGTCTGAATATGTTAGGGAAACGTGCCATTCGGGGAGCAGTAACTGAGCCATACGATCCAATAAATTGATATAGATGCGAAAATGCAATGACAACACACAGATAGCCATAGTAGCATCAGTAGGCCATTTGGAAGGTCTTTGTAAAATACAAGTAATTATGTAAAGATGTATTACTCTTCTATCAGTGGCTATTGACTCATGCTATGTCTCTTGAGACCGATGCATATCTATTCTATTTACAGTCTCAACAACCTATTACTGACAGCTCGGTGAAATCACTCAATCGGTGCTCCTACTGCACTCCATTCTTTCTCTCACAGATATATCCTAGAATACATGACTCCTGAATATAATAGAAACTTGTCGGATAAGTCTATTGAATGCTAGATGATCACTTGGGTATACCCTCAAAGGCAGTCTAACTTAGCCTGTCTTTCATTCCCCTCCACTCCATCGCTCACGTCATCGCTCACTCCATCGCTTCGCTCTGGAGTGAGCTCTCTAATCCTCATCCTCTGACTCTGCGAAACCAAACGAAAACCCCAGGGTCCCCGTCAAGTTTTCCCAGACCTTGCTTCTTGCCGGCTCGGCACGGCGCTTCTCGATTCTGGCCAAAGTATCCAAAGCCGCATCCAACTCCTCTTTATTACCATGGTACACCATCAAGTGCTTGAAGAGATCGAAAAGCGGCATTGGGGGAAGGCTTGTGAGTTCCCCACAATCCTCGTCCCCTACGTTGGCGTCGAGATCGACGGATGCGTAGTCAGAGAGAGATTCGGGAAGAGACACGCTAGTGCCGGTGGCATGTCCATTAGGTTTTGTTTCACTGTTTTTTGTGTTTGAACCATTTCTACCATTCCCCAAGATCTCTTTTTCGTTCGCTCTTTCGTTCTTTCTCCTCAACTCTCGTATCACCTCTCTTACCTCTCTTGGCTTGAACCCACTTGCCTGGGCTGCCTTATTCTTCAAAAAGTCCAAAGCATGGGAAAGCTTTGCTCTTGGGACAAAGTTCTGTGTGAGGGCCACCGAGTCGTCCAAGTTTATGACTGAGTGCCACCAGCCTGAAGGAACATACATGCACTCGCCTGGGAAGGTGACTGCGATTTTGGCCTCTGGAATCTTTAGACAGTCGTTGTAGAAACCTGAGAGAACCCACTCGGCGATACCCACCGGCGAAGTGACCTCGCTTTCGTCCTCGTTGGTGCCCACACCCGGCGGAACCACGTCTGGGGGGAGCATTATCCATAGTTTTCGTCCTGTGAGGGCCGCATTCCACGCAGAGGTGTGGTTGGGGTCTTTGTGGAAGGTGGACCCCAGTCGGCTCAGGCCCACAATCAACCAGGCGTGGTCTGGGCGACAGGAGACGTCGTCGAGACCGAAAACCGTAAAGAAATCCTGCTTGAAGACGGCTGGAACAGTGTACTCATGGCGGAGGACACGCATGGCATCACTGCGGCAGTCAAAGAGATAAAGGGGGCTCTCGTCGCTGTTCTGGGCAAGGTACGCCGCGTACTCGCTGAGGGTCCACTGAACGGCTTCCTGGCGAAACCGCACGTCTGGGAAACGGTCGAGAAGGCATGGGAGGTCCCATTTGGGCCAGCGACCTTCTTTGTTGACCAATATGAAGGGCGTGTCATGGAGCGAGTCAAAGGCAGCAGAATCCATGGCATTTTCGTGGATCCTCGCAATACGGCCAGGGAGAAGCTCACGTTCGATGCCATTCATCGCATCATGGTGCCAGCGCTCCTCCTCGGCGATTACCCTATGGAAAAGGCGCGGGTAGTCGATCTGGGAGCACTGGAATGGCCGGTAGAGCATGTCCAGGCACACCAAGTCGTTGGGGAGCTGGATATTGGCTGAGTTGGTACCCAAGACGGTTTGGCGCCAGCTGCCGCGCCATGCCCGTTCAGAGCCCTCCATATAGAGCTTTTTCCAGAGCTCCTCGTCGTAGGCGTAGGCATACAAGACACGCGACGTGTGGGAGATGTTTCTGAGGTCATCAGGGCCGAGATGAGATAGAATGGCCATCAAGATCTCATCGGGGAGGAAGAGAAAGCCCATGAGCTCGCGTAGGCGTGCCAGAGGGGGGGCAAGGAGCCGGTTTCCCAGTGGTTTGACGTTGAGGGGGTGTGGGTGGGTGGTACTGGTTAGAGAGACATGGCGATCGAAGATCATAAAAGAAAATGACTGCCGAAACATATACTGCGAAGCAGTATATGTTGAAGCAGACAACAGAAAAGTTCAACATGACTGAGATACTGAATCAATAAAATTGTAAGTCTGTGACCGATAATTGACTCAACATATAGATGAGCATGTATGACTCAGGCAGGTGACCGTCTGCATAGAAGCGACAAACCGTAAGTACGAGAGCAAGAACACTCATCCAGCCAACCATAATACGTAACGTTAAAAACAATAAGACATCTGGGGAATATACCACACGAAGATAGATGGTAGGATGTGAAGATATAGAAGATATTGTACATGATAGAAGGTATAGATATGAATGTATGACTGATTGATTTTTGTGACCCTAACATCTCCTGACTTATTGCCTGATTCTAATTTTTAAGATCTAATATTCATGGAGTCTACTCACTGTTTTATAGAAAGACTATAGATTGTTAATTCTGACCGATTGCAAGACGAGGTTTTTGTACTGGATCCCTCTCAATTGTCAGAACAGCCGTCTTGACTCGAATCTCATCTGAGAGTTACATTTTTATCCATGGAGGTCCCATTTCCCCTATTTGTCTTAGTCATTGTCCATTCAACCCCATTTGTCATTCTCTATCATATTTTCTGTACTCTCGATCTTGTTTTAACTGATTTATTTCTCCACATATCATGAGCAAACCATTGATTTTTGCCCCCCGAACCTACCAATACACCCGCGGACGGCTTTGCGAGACAGACGTCAATGCCAATCCGCTCCTCCAGTTCCACGAATGGTTCCAACACGCCCAGGACGAGCTCCCCGCGGGCTCGCAGATCATTCCCGAGGCCACCACCTTCTCCACCGCAAGGCTTCCCAGCGGAAGAGTGTCTTCACGGGTGGTATTGCTCAAGGAGTTGGACATGACGGGATTTGTTGTCTTTTCCAACTGGGGAACCTCCAAGAAGAAGGCCGATGTGCTCTCCAACAAGTTTGCGGCCATGACCTTCTTCTGGCCCCATATCCAGCGCCAGGTGCGTGTAGAGGGACTCTTGGAGCACATCTCGCGCCAGGAGACCCAGCGGTACTTTGCCACGCGTCCACGGGGCAGCAAGATCGGCGCGTGGGCCTCGCCGCAATCGCAGGTGCTTCTGTCCAGAGATGAATTGGAGCAGTTCAAGGCAAACTACGAGGAAAAGTTCAAGGATACGGCAGATGAGGATATCCCGGCCCCGGAGTTCTGGGGGGGCGTTCGTTTGGTGCCATTGGAAATCGAGTTCTGGCAGGGCGGTCAGAGTAGATTACATGATCGGATTACGTTTAGGCGCGACACTGTTGAGGGGGAGTGGGAAACCGTTCGTTTGGCTCCGTAATATATACAAGAGAGCTTGTGAGCGAAGCGAACAAGCGAATACATAATCATAAAATGTTGGGTGACTCATCTTTAGCACTTTGTACTCATCGGCAGTGGTTCAATATCATTCAATACATCGTCATCGATGTACTAGTCAAGAATTCTCATGTACTATCATTGAATTGCCACAAAGACTTCTGAGGGTACCACCTGAGTTCGGGAACGGTAGACTAGGACGTTAGTAAAGTGAAGTGCAGTGAGTAGGATGGGATTGATAAGTGGCAGACATTTGAAGGGAAGCACCAATCGATTCGGTATTGATACACATTCACTGTTCGGTGCAGGGAACAGTCGTTGAAGAAGTGGGGGTAGTGTCAGTGTATTCCTCAAGATGTAATCTTTACTTGTTCCATGATCTAATAAAACATCGGTACTTGTCCATCTTTATATTGCAAATCCATTCTCACATTGACCTTCAGTGAGTGAACGAAGCGATCGCCCTCATCAAAAAGTTTTTCCATTCATTCTTCAGATTAATCATCCAGATCATCTCAAGCGAATTGCTTGAAACTTTAGATATTTCTAGATAATCATCAAATCAAGACAATCATCAAATCATCAGCTTCAGTTCGCTTGCTCAAACGAATTGCTTGAAAGTTTGGATGTTTCTAGATAAATCATCCAGATCATCAATTCAGATAGAATCACATCTATTCATCTTTTCAAAACTCTATTCATCACAAGGTCATCTTTCTCAGAACTCTCATCTCCTCAGAACTCTCATCTCCTCAGAACTCTATCATCTCCTAATCTCTATTAATCATTCATCTTCTGAGATCATCTATCTTCTCAGATCATCTATCTTCTCAGATCATCTATCTTCTCAGAACGAAGCGCAGTACTACTCATTGGTACAGATCATTCACTCTCAGTCAGATACTCATTTGACTGGTAAGTCTTGACACGAGTGATTGAAGTATACAATACTGGCAACTTTCAACTTGCAAATCGAAACTTACTCGCACTCGCACTCGCAACTCGCTCCGCTCGTGCTCGTTGCTCGCTCGTGCTCGTTCATTAATTTCTATGCTTTATCTGACTCTTCTTAAACTCCAACGGCTCCTCCCTCACTGGAATCCAGTCCTTCTTCTTCAACTTCAACTCCTCATCTCTCAAAAACTTGCCTGGGTACACCAAACGCTCGTCAATGGGGTCGAGGTTCTGCTGAGGGTTCTCCGTGTCCTTAATCAAGCCATTTTCGCGCTTCTTTCCCTTCAAAAAGGTTCTGATCTCGGCAAAACAGTGCATGCACATAAAGTGCGACCGCTTCACGTGCCCGCACGCAGGACACCGCACAATGTTGTCGAGCTGGTGCATCTGCTTGTCGCCGGGCGTATACAACTTGACCCTGTGCCTTCTTTTGGACATCTTCTTTTTGGGGGCCGCACGCAAGATGGTCCCGTTATCTATCATGAACGGGGGCTGGTCGTTGTTTTCGAGCTGTTCACGCAACTCCTCCAAGCGGGGGTCTCTGGAGAAGCCCCACAGGATGGTGGGAATGCGTGGCAAGAGGCTTGATATGAGTCCGGGGAGGGGGATGTTTCTGAGTGTGAGGGACATGAGAATTTTTCAAAATTGACAGTAGCGAATATTGAGCAGCGAGCGAAGCGAGCTGCGAATATATTCAAGCATCTGAACAGCGAGCGAAGCGAGCTGCGAATATATTCAAGCATCTGAGCAGTGAGCGAAGCGCTGCGAATACTATTAAAGTGGATCTGAACATGAGCGAATACTATTCAAGTAGATATTCAAGTAGATATCTGAGCAGTGAGCGAAGCGAGCTGCGAATATATTCAAGCAGGTCTGATCAGCGAGCGAGCGAACTGCGAATACTATTTGAGTAGATCTGATCAGCGAGCGAGCCAACTGCAATACTATTTAAGTAGACATCTGAGTGGTAGAGTGAATTGCAATCTCTAGCCATTCTGAAATCTTTGCGAGGGAACTGGGATTTACTTTCAGTAGATATTGAACAGTGAGCGAAGCGACCTGCAAAAACAATTCAAGTGCATATTTGAGCAGTTAGCGAAGCGACTGCGAACACCTAAATCGGTAGAATTTTGAGTAGTGAGAGGCGAGGGAAGCGAAATCGAGCACTATTCAACACCTAAATTTTGGGTAAGCGAAGCAACTATTCAGATAAGCTGAGAGCCAAAACACCTACTTTCAAGCAGTACCTGATAAATGAATGTCATCAGGAGGCAAACATTCAAGTAGTATCAATGGATATTAATCTGAATGTAGGAGTTACCGCGAACAAACGATGAACTAATCGCAATTCGCTTGCCACTGCCATTGTAGATTTCAAATATGATATACTAATTAGTGAGGAAGCGATATGAGCACTGCCAACTAGTGAGCATCTTGATAAGACTGCTATTGAAATAATACAGTGTGATCTCAAGACTAGAAATGGCTAGGCAGACGCAAACAATGCTAATGACTGCTCTGCAAGGAACGGCTTAGAGATCTCATAAGTATTGAGTACAGAACATACCAGACCAAACGGTGAATAACACGAGCGGTAGCAAGCAAACTATGAGAGATGAAATGGAGAGATGATGAGAGGATGATAATGTAGATGTTTCTTGTTCCTGTCCTTCTTCTCACCGTAGTAAGAGGTTACTCTCGCTAGGAGGTGTGTATATGGCATTTCAATGGTCATACTCACCGTTTCAGTTCACTTAACTGTCAGTTACATTAAGGCGATTAAAATGTTGTCTCATGGGAAAGTTCACGTGACCAATTGAAGTCTATTTTGATTACAATCTGCCCCAGCGATCCGTATCCAACTCACAATTTGAAATTATCAGTGATACTTAGGTAAGTCTCCGCAATGTATTATTATGACTGTATCTTTAGATGTGTTCGACACCGAGTATTCACGTCTACAGTATGTGTATCGTTCTTCGTCTCGTACATATACTAACCCCATCATAGATCTGTTCGCTATCATACAATACCAGCCAAAAACCACATACTATCATTCACCGCACACACCACTCTATAATTTTGAGCATATAAAGTAATTATTCATACTGCTGGCCACATTTTCGTATACTCATTTATGGACTGCACTACGGCCAGTAAGTGTGTACTCAAAAAATGGACTGCACAACGGTCAGTAAGTGCTTGAATATTCATTTAGACACTCAGCGCTTAGCTCGTTACTCAATACACAGACAGCTTCAATTGCTTTGCTCTGGCCCGAGTATACTCATCTATAGACACTTGCCTCACTTGCTTCGGTCTGGCCCGAGTATACTCATCTATAGACACTCGCCTCACTTCGCTTCGCTCAGTGAGTGCTCGAATTGATTATAGACACTCGCCTCACTTCGCTTCGCTCAGTGAGTGCTCGAATCGCTTCGCGTGATTCATGCTCGTGGCTCGATTCGTTTATGTACACCTGTAAATTTTGTATTCTGTGCATCTACACCACCACGTTCTCTCTCTGCTACACCATCATCTAGCAAGTACATCTTCTCTCTAGAAGCATTCCATCCATCTAGGAACACCCATCTCGATCTATCTAGCCATTCAGCTTGTACCCCTCTTCCCTTCTGTGTCTCCTTTTCTCGTCTAAACTCTAAACGCGAATTAAACTTTCACAGACGAGGCATAACACAGGAGAGGCAAGAATGTCTAATTCTCTGCCTAGTGGGAATTCTGAACAATATAATGCCCGTATTTGAATCACGGTTCTATGAGAACAGTACAGGTCCAAGTCAAAATGATTACTCTAGTATGTGTCTATAGTATCACAAGTCTTGTATCACTAGTCTTATCACTAGCCTTATCACTAGCCTTATCACTAGCCTTATCACTTGTCTTATCACTAGCCCTATCACTAGTCTTGTATCACTAGCATTATCACTATTCTTGTATCACTAGTCTTGTATCTGAGTTCTATTTATCTAGTACTATTTCGTGTCTGTTTATTATTTTTATTTGTTACCATGTCAGTTACCGGCGAAGTAGCCCACCCCGACAAGTACGTTGGATTTGACACGATCACGACGCAGATCGAGAACCGGTTGTTGAAGAGAGGGTTCTCGTTCAACATCATGGTTGTGGGCAAGCTGGGCCTCGGAAAGAGCACACTTGTCAACACGCTCTTTTCCGCCAAGTTGGCGCAGTCCCACGGGCGTAAAAACGTGCACGAGCCCATTGAAAAGACGACTGAGATCAAGGTGTCGTCGCACAGTCTTGTGGAAAACAACGTGCGCCTCAATATCAACGTGATTGACACGCCGGGCTTTGGCGACCAGATCAACAATGAAAAATGCTGGGAGCCGCTCGTCAAGTACATTAAGGAGCAGCACTCGCAGTACTTGCGCAAGGAGTTGACGGCCCAGAGAGAAAAGCACATTCCAGACACCCGTGTGCACTGTATCTTGTACTTTATTGCGCCCAATGTCAAGAAGTTGACTGCCTTGGACGTCCTGGCCATGCGCAAGTTGAGCGAAATCGCCAACGTGGTGCCGGTGATTGCCAAGTCGGACTCGTTGACCATTGACGAGCGCGCCGCCTTCAAGAAGCTCCTCCAGGCCGAGTTCACGCGCCACTCCTTCAACATTTACCCCTATGACTCGGAGGAGTTGTTTGAGGACGAGCGCCAGTTGAATGAGGACATCAAGCTGATGATCCCGTTCGCCATCGCAGGCTCAGAGAGAGAGGTCCAGATCAACGGCGAGGCTGTGCGTGGCCGCAAGACCAACTGGGGCGCCATCAACGTGGAGGACGTCAGCCAGTGCGAGTTTGTCTTCTTGCGCGACTTCTTGACCCGCACCCACTTGCAGGACTTGATCGAGACCACCGCCTTGGTGCATTACGAGACCTTTAGAAGCAAGCAGTTGATTGCTTTGAAGGAGAATGCAAGTGCAAGGCAGTAGAATAAGAGCTAAGACAAGTGGCCTGAGAGGACTTGACCAGAAAAAGGACCAACTTGAGAAGGACCTACCTGAGAAGGACCAACCTGAGAAGGACCAACCTGAGATTCCTACTTCCTCCTCACCACGTCATATTGCCTGTGGAATGAGGTCTCAGGTCAGCGTAAGGTGCAATCTTACTATTGGGTCCGTCGATTAATATCAAGAGACCTGCGCCACAGGTGATTACACTGAGGTATGTAATTCTGGTTGTTTCTAGGCGTCTTGTTGGTAGGTCTTGGCCCCTGCTATGTTGTGCTATGCTGTTGGAATTGACTTCCATAGATGAATGGTATGTAAGTGAGAGATGTAGGAAGCACAGTGACACACAGTGAGCGTAGTGAGCGTAGCGAACTGTGCTCACTGTGCAAGTCTTAATTGATACTGGTGTTTTTAGTTGACCTGCTTGTGGTAATTGATACTTTCGTTTTTAATTGACCTGGGTAGTGATACTGGCTGGTGTTTCTATTTAATAGATTCACGTTTGAACTGATATCTGTTTCTAATACCCTCTCTGTCCCAGATACGCGATGTAGTGAAGATGAGAAGTCATTTAGGGGGCGCTAGACAAATGACGAGTGTAACTGCACTGCTATCACCTGAACGGTGGAAGCTCTTTCCTTTAATGTACCTCTGATCATTTGCCAGCCATATATCAGGAACAAGGTGTACTAGTGGTAATAAGTTCAGGCTGTAATTACGATACACTCCTCACATTATCATGTCAATTTACTCATAAACTCATTGAGTGAAATATAGAATGGAAAGGCTGAATGATTAGGCTCAATATGAGCCCAATCGGTAAAAACATAATTGATGGTACTACAAGCTTGTCGACCTCAATGGTATACCCCAATACTGAGCATGTATGTAGGTGTACATGTTTCAGGGACTAGTTGAATAGACCCAGAAACATCTTCATTGGGCATGCTCGATTTGTATGTTGTTTGTTCACGAGTAATGTTCAGAAATGTGTAGGTATGTCGTTATTTATTAAATCGTTATTTTCTTTATGTTTCGCAACCGAACCAACCTCTATCTACTGTACCGCCGGACGGTACCCCGAGAGGTGCACGATGTTCGGATTGAAGACGAAGAAGCCAATTTAATGGGTCGCAAGCGGTTCACAGACAACAACAACGCGATTGAAATGAAGCCATACATACCCAGTATCTTTGATCTAGCCAAGGAGCTTGACGGGCACCTTGCGGTGATCCATACTGAGACCAACGAGCTCAACCAAATGTACAAGAAGCTCATTATTGCCCCCAAGGCGGACCGCAAGCAATTGGAGAAGAACGTGGAGGACCTCAACTACCAGGTGCTCAAGGACTTTGAGAAGTGCTACGTGCTCATCAAAAAGTTTGAGTATTTGGCCCAAAACTGGAAAAAGCTCCAGATAGACTACACGGATAACGAGGTGGAGATCTTGGGCAACTTCAAGCGCAGCTACGCCACCCAGGTCCAGGAAAAGTCCTTGGTATTCCGCAACCTCCAGAATAACTACATCAAGTTCCTCCGCGATGACGAGGACGAGTCCAGTACCCTTATTGGACTGGATATGAACGATACGGCCCTAGAAGAGGAGGCCAGGTCGTCGCAGATCGAAAACTACTCTCGCCAGGTGCTCAAGCAGGTGGGTGCCCCGTCGAACCTTCTCCAGCAGCGCGAGAAGGAAATCTCCAACCTCGCAATGGGCATTTTGGAGATCTCCACCATATTCAAGGAAATGGAGCTGTTGGTCGTGGACCAGGGCACGTTGTTGGACCGCATCGACTACAATTTGCAAAATACCGTCCATGACTTGAAGCAGAGCGACAGAGAGCTCACAAAGGCCCAGAGCTACCAGAAACGAACTACAAAGTGCAAGTTGATTTTCTTGTTGCTGCTTGTGGTGTTTGCATTGTTGATGATTGTGTTGGTGAGGCCGAGTACAAGAACGGTGTATAAGGACCCCCCGAACCTGAACCCAAACCCAAACCCGAACCTGAGCGGTAGCGAAGGTGAGGGTGCCAACGTAGAGGCTAATCAACTAAAGTAATCCACTATAGCAAAGACATACTGACAAACCTCAATCAGTCTTAATTGAACGACCAGTGGAGTAACGAATCAATCGCATGAGATTAAGAACATTACACTTGAGTACTTGGCCTCACAGCTACACAATGGGAGGGAGAGTAGCGAAAGAACTGTGTTGAATAACCCAAAGAGAACAGTTTTGCTTGCCGTGTTGATATAACAAGCATTGAGCACGCCCACTGCACAAGTGAGTACAGTTCTGCTGTTGGAATGTTACAATCACATTTCACTGGTAGGAGAGCACATATCACAGTGGATGAACTGGTAGAGGGTAAACGAGCTTAGTATAATTCAGTTGGGTCCAAGAGAATGTACCATATTTGAGTACTACAACTAATTTGAACGAATCAAGTAGAAACGCAATGCTGCAAACAAGATTGTGGATCTCGCTAGGCCCAAGCGACAGATCGGATGAGACACTGACACCGCATTTAACCTATTGAGATTTTGGTGACGTTTTGCCAGTTCCGTCATCATGTGAAACAAGGAGCAGAGACGATACTATGATAAGCAGAATGGATAGGAGTAGAATAACCACGAATGATACCAACACAAGCCGGCAAACACCCTAACGATTCGTCTAAGCGTAAGAGTTCATTAAGATTGCACCGGCTGTTCTGTATGTGTTCGATGCAGAATCCTTAGTGAAAAGATGACTATAATGTAATGACTGGCTAAGTATAATGACCGATGAGTGGATAGACACTGATAGTGCTAATAATTATGGAATTCACAATAAACTGGACCCAAGGCAAAGGTAATTGACCGCACAGGTAATTTGAATCGAGGTAGTAATGAAGGTATTGTGAACCAAGCCAGGTTATGATTATTTCTTTCAAGGAGAATAATTCTACAGAGGGTCAAGTTCATGTAAACTCGATTCACTACTGATGAAGTGGCAGACTGGGATGCAGCATAATCCATTAAGTTTCTGTTTTCGCACAGAAGGAAATATGAAGGTATTATATTAATTTCAGCCATGTTCAAAACAGCGTACACTATTGAATGAACCTATTAGTTATGCTTTGTGGTAGGGAAAGAGTGGCAGATACTTGTCTTGTCTCTGAGAAATAAACATTAGCTGTACACCCTATTGTGTGACTCGCTGCGCTCTAACAACGTGCCACATATAACGTCTCGATATTTACACAGCTCGATCAGTTGGTGATCCCACGTTCACATTGTGTAACCTGAGAGTTAGCGAAAGTTACAGTGTACACTGGGTTCAACTAGGCTCAACTTGGATATACCTGTCGCATTGTATTGCCTCTTTTACGTGGCCTCCCTCAAGTTCAAAATTCCACGTTCTGTATCTATCTAGTACATTAGCATTCACTTGTTCATAAGTTTTCAATTGCTGTGGTACCGTATATATCTTTATTCACTATCTACTCCTACCAAAATGTATTCAGTAAAATCGAGTCGAGACGGTAGGGCGGACATTCTTTTCCTTGATTAGCCCAACCTTCTTATACCTGAGAGTACTGGCTCAGCACACTCGTTGGTAAGAAGCGTGACATTACTCCTGTATCTTTAAGGAACATGCACATTACTCATGTCCGTCATCTAACGTCCTCATACATCATGGATCATAGTTTCCGATTCAATACTATATACCTGAATGTCCTCAATTCTTTTCCTCGTTGGATCGCATTTTGAATGCCATCATTTCTGTCCAATCGCACCTTGTCTTTCAGATCGCACCTTTTGTCTTTCAACTCCTACCTCGTTGTATCGCACCTAATGTCTTTCTCTTTCCTATAAGTTTTAGTCATCATCGGGAGCATCTTTGATCCACTCGAATCACTGTTAATCAACACACTTCTCTCTCAGTTCTGTATCAGAGTATACCACAAATAGTAGATGTACGCATTCCCATGATGCATTCATTGTAGTTCAGTACCACGAATCTTATATCGCACCATATGGTCCATTTCTTCCCCTTCCCATCAAACTACTTGCAGCTGCGTTCTTTGCTGCACCCAGCAGCTTGGGGTTCCTCTTCATGCCAAAGTTGATATCTGGATTCGCTTGCATGACGGCATTTGATACCGTCGGGCGGTTCGGGGGGAAATTGCCAGGAGGACCAGGAGCGGGGCCGGGGGGCACAGGACCCGAGAGGCCTTGGCCTTGTGGATACCTGGGCCCTTGAGGTCCCTGATACCCCTGGTTATATCCCTGTGGTGGACCCTGGTATCCCTGTGGTGGACCCTGATAACCCTGTGGTGGGCCCTGATAACCCTGGTTTGGCGGACCCTGGTATCCCTGGGAATACATTGGGTTTGGGGCTCTCTGCGATACGGACGTAAAGTCCAGCTCTGTGTCCGAGTCGTCCTTCTTGTCAAAGTCGTAGTTTTCTTCGTCCTTATCGTCCAACTCTGTAAAGGGCTTGTGGCCCTCCACCTCTGGGTGGTGGGTAAATACGCTCTGGGGGTAGTTGGGGTAGTTTTGGCCATAGGAGTTACCTGTTGGGTACGGTCCCTCTGGGTTGGCACCGGGCCCTCTAGACGCAAACAGGGCGTTTCCTGCGTACTTTTGGGTGTTGTAAGTGCTGGGCAAGCTGGGGTTGGAGCCGGCCGGGTACGGGAGTCTGTCGTCGAACTGGGTTGCCGATGCCGGGACCAAATTGGGGGCCATTTGGGTCTTGATCTGGCGCGGGGTTGTGGGCAGCTCTGCAATGGAGACACGTTCGGTTGGGCTCTTCACGCTATTGTCGTAGTACAGCGACAGTGCGTATACCGCTGAGTTGGGGACCGTCATGTCGCTCACCGTCTGGGGATTGGCATGGTCCATCAGCAGGTTACTGATTGTCTTGTGTACTTGGTAACGGTTGGCCATGTTGGTGGATATGGGCGGGGGCACGTGCTTGGGCATGGGCTGGGGTCCTGTGAGGCGGGAGGTGTAGCTCGGGGTCACATTGAAGGCGGTGCCTGAACGGGCAGAGCTGGGTACAGAGGTGTTGGAGCCCACGGCGCTTCCATTGCTATAGTTGGTGGAGGGAGGTGTAGCGTTGAGGCCATTGGTGGGTGTTGTGAACGCATTCGAAGGTGCCGAGAAGTTATTGGTTGGTGTTCCAAAGACATTAGCAGGTGCTGCAGTCTCTGGTGCCTTATAACCTGCAGGACCACTAAAGCCCGTCAAGTTTGTTCTGTACCCGTTGTAGTCACCGTACTTTTCGTCCTTATCCAATGTTGTGGTGAAACCATGGACCTTTTCGTACTTGTTTGAGTCGAAGCGTGTCAAGTCCGATAACGACTCGTCCTCGTCATCATCAGGCAGCGCACTAAAGACAAGCCCAAGGACAAGCAAAAGAACTGCCACAAGGTCGGCCGCAGCCGCACCGATAAGAATCCACCCTGTCCACATGACATGTGGGTGGAAGACAATCACAACGATAACGGCAATGAGCGCCGTGGCCAAAAAGGCAATTATACTGCCAACCAATGCCACTACAAACACACCTGTGTGGAAATGGGCACCCACTGCGAGCAACATCACGATAAAATTCAACCCAAGTGCGATGGGCGCCACAATGAAGATCTTGGCTAGCGTATCGCGCATAGAGTCGTTCAATAGCCACCCGCTACCAGTGCCAGACACGGTGTATGGGTAGGTGGCCTTGGTACAAGACTCGGCACAGGAGCCAAATATGCCAAATGTGGTTCCGTCAGCCTGACCGAGTCCAAACAGCTTCACCACGGGGGCCAGTATGGTGGCGAGGAGAAGGAAAACAAACGCCACTAGCACGAGGACCACAGAGACGCTGTGTATTCCAAAGGTCATGGTAATTGATTTTTAAAAACAACCAGCTGCAAAAAAGCGCAAAAGAATTCCAAACATGTGGATGTAGCGTAATTTTGATCTCAAACAAGCTTCACATCATAACCCACATCTTCAAACACCATGCCTTTCAATTATAATCTCAATATCATCTCGTCACTTCATCTGATACCTTATATTGTGTTTTGTTTCACTATTGTGTTGTGCCACAATTGTCTATTCTTGCCCATTTTGGTCTGTGCAAAATCCTATTCCTTCCTGGTCTGTATGCACTTCCATCGCATCTTTTCTTTGTCCATCGTCTTATCTTTGCTATCTATTCACTCATATGTTGTTATCTACCCCTATGTTTGCCGTGCGCCTTTGTGCAGGAAACTGATGAAACAACGTGGATTGGGCAGATCCAAGAATGTGACAAGATCCATACAGATCCACCTCTCTATATCCCAGGTCACTGGTCCGCCATGTCTGTCATCTGACGACGCGTGGCGCTAAATCTTATCAACACGATAGTCGTGCGGCGCAGTTCTGCTGGTCCACTCAGCCTCGTAAGGCTACTTCTAATTTAGATATAGGGGCTGAGCGTAAAGTGAAGAGGCAGCAAAAAGGCAGTGAAAGGGAGCATATTTCAACAGAATGCAACACTGGGTATGAAAAAGTTGGGCGAAGAGCACGAAAGTATATTGATGACACAAAAGGGACTGTGACACAAAACGGAAAGAGACATTACATATTGATCGTCCATAGAAAACTATATAGATGGAAATCAATAGGAACCTGATATCATAGGAGACCGATATCATAGGAGACCGATATCAAAGGGAGCCTGATATCCAAACCTTTATATCGTAGGAAACCTGAATCAGAAATCCTCAACCCATCAGTTGACCAACTTCTTCACGTTCACATTCACTTCATGAAAAATTTCTGTCACTGTACTCAAGTCGGCAAACTCAAGGTGACGATATGTGCCTTCTTCTATTATTAACGACAACCGCCTTCTATTATTAAAATCGTCTAATATTCATTGTGTAATCTATTGTATAGTCGTCTATTGTGCACGCACGCTTATCGTTGCAGTGCCACACCAATCCACAACAGAAAAACCTCACTACTGCCTACCAATTAATGGAAATCCTTCATACAATGCGATTTCAATGCTCTGTAATTTATACCACTCCATAAGGCTCACACAATACTCACACAATACTCTATTTTTTCCGCTAATTCATCCAGTAGCTGCAGTTGTTTGTCTAAATTAGTCTATTCATGCTCTGACTATTGAAATGCAAAGTTGTTTGTAAAAATTAGTATATTCACTGTTGCAGTTGGCTTCTCTGGTTAATATATTCATCATTCAGATATTACTTGAAAGTCGGCTCATGCTGAGATTTCTTGTCAGTTATTCAGTTCCCTTCGCTACTCAGGTTATTAGGTTTTCAAAGTTCGCCTCACTCATTCAGGTTACAGCACCCTCTCACGCTCAGATCTCTGTGTATACATACGATCTTCTCCATCGTCTGATTTTACCATACATGCAGAAAAGCTACTTTGCACTTACTCTTTTCACCTCACAATCTCGGGGAAGGTACGAAGTCACTATCCGAAAAGTGAGCGTAGCGAACTTTGAGCACACATATGAATATTTTGAGCGTAGCGAACTTTGAGCAACCACAACTCGAACATAGTCGCTGATTTTGTTCCAACAAATGAATCCTATCTTTTCCGGTGAAAGGCCGACTTGTATGTCCAGGTTTCATAATTCCAACATTTCAGCAGGCAAGGCTAGCAATACACCGCTCGTTAGGCTCATCTGAGATTACCTCAATCTAGTCATGGACTACATACGATTATCATCATCATTCATTATCATTATTCATACCTAAATTATGCAAGCATATCATAATCACCTTCACCCATATCAAGTCACCCGCAGCATTCGAATCATCGGACCTTCCAGCGTCCATCATATGATCCACCACCGCTTCCCAGCACCTATTGGCGCCTCAACAGCATCTTTACGAAGCATTTTCGTAGCAACTTGGTCCACTGGAATCCGTGTAATGCATTGAAACCAGGTCTCTCGATGGAAATGTTTTAGGAGTGTGTAAGTTCTCATAATGGTGAATCTTGAAAGTGCCTCCAGATCTCTTCTGGATCTTGAAAGAACGATCACCAGTCTCTTGGTGGTGAAAGTACAACCACCACACTCCCTGGTTTTGTTTTGATCTCTTTCTTCTTTTGGGTTATTCGCATTTTCATTACTAGTGTATTCTGTGATCCGCAGCCACGCCATACCGGTACCATCAATACCTTAGCATCGCTGGTTGCGTCTCACTTCCTAGCGCTATGCATGTCTATACTGTACCATCAATACCAGCATCACACGCAAGACATCCATAGTGCCTCCACTGTAGAACTGCCCTATCCCAATTATCAATTCTCAGATGAAAATTGAATACCCACACTTCCCTCACCCACCCCTCCACCGATTTTGCCAAACACAATTGCTCTCTTCCTCCGAAAAAATGCACCTCATCCCTCTAGAATTATTGCCATAGTATGCTTGTGTTAACACCGTCCTAAACGCTTAAACAACCTTTTGTGCTTATACTCCTTAACACAAAACTGTCTGGCTGCAATCTGACGCCTGAAACAAACACTGTCATCTCACGTGATCACCTGCAAACGCCTCGCAAGATGTGAAGTTTGAACTCTCGGATAGAATGAACTATCCTCACATGAGGGATGACTAGAAGATTGGGAGTATGTGAAGGTTTCACAGCATGGCCTCAATACCTCTCTTCACCTCGCAATCACCTCATATTATCTGAATGTCACAATTCTGAATAGCCGCATTATTCATCACTTGGCCTGTTGTGGCCGCATGCATTCTAGTTCACAGTACATGGTTGGTTGGTGTCGATTAGGTCATGTCCAAAGTCTCCATTTCATCCTCAACATGTTGCAAATACATATTGCAAATACGAGTACACCGGGCTGCTTGTCATCTTACCTCGTCACGGCAAGCGGAGTGAGCAAAGTGAGCGGAGCAAACTGCCTCTTTGAGTCATCGCTCGTTCACATACAGCGAGCGAGCGAACTGTGCTCCTCTGTGATCGAGTCATCATATCTCGTCACGGCAAAAGAAGAGAGCACGTTAGCTTTGCTCACTTTGCTTCTAGTCAACCTATCTCGTCACGGCAAAAGAAGAGAGCACGTTCGCTTCGCTCACTGTTCTCTCTGATTAATCTTCACTTGTTCGCACAGTGAGCAAAGCGGACGTGCTCTCTTCAATTAATATTCAGTCGTTCGCACAGTAAGCAAAGGAGCACGTTCGCTTCGCTCACTGCTCCTTACTGTGCTCTCTTCGAACCCTCATACCAAACATCCGGAACCTCCAACAAATACCTCTCCATTGCCTCCCTAAACCTCGTCCTATACTGCTTTGGCGTCACAATTGTCGGATCCTTCCCCTTCTTTCCAATCAAATTATTCCCCTTGACCCAGTTTTCCACCTTTTTATCCCACGTGAATGTGCGCAACCAATCAATAATGCCAATGTACAACTTCTTGCTCTCGTCGTCAATTCCCACAACCAAAGAATAGTCCATGACATCCATGGCAGAAAGAAACGCCGTGTCATTAAACAAACTTCCCCTAAGGAGCTTCTTCAGGTGCTCCTTCACAAAAACCGGGGACTCGTAAATATACTCAATCATGTTTTCATCAAGCAAGACCTCGTTTTCCTTACCCGTTTGTTGAACATGACGGTTGCGCATGGAGCCCTTGAGGTCAAAGATACGAGAGGTCTTGTTGTTGTAGAACAAGTTCTCCATGATTAAAAAGTCCATGCGGTAGACCTTGCCGGAGATGTTGTTTTTGATGTGGATCTGGTAGAAACCAAAGATCTTTGCGATGGCGGTGGACAAGGTGTTGAACATGGACTGGGAGATGTACTTGAAGTAAAAAGGTGCAATCAGCACAAACAGGTCCAACTCCAGGCGACTGAGCTCCTTGACAATGTACCTATTGTCGAGGGTTTTCAAAAAGTTGCTTCCGGACTTTCCACCGCTGCTATTCCACTTGATGCAGCGCAGCAAGCTCTGGATAAAGTTCTCGCTAGTTCCACACGCCTTGCGGAACGCCTCAAACTGCTCCAGGTAAAAGATCTTGCACGAGAGAGTGGTGGGGCCGTCTTCAAACTGGTACTTGAGGTGATTCAGCTTGTTTTTATTCATGATACGCTCGTACACGCCATTGTGGGCGGCCTTCTTGAACTTCTTTTCCAACTTGACAAAGTTGTTGATTTTCTTGACATTGACCTCGTTCTTCTCAAGATCAAAGCCCGTTTCCCAGTCGTCGCTCTCACTCATGGCCTTAATTTTTTGCTTGTAGTCCGCACTGGAAAGACAAAAGGCCACAAGGGAACTTGGCTCATCTTCTCTTACAATCACGTCACTATCGGCAAACGTGTGCTCGTGTGAGTCGAGGGGATACGATAACGGGTCCCAGAGCGTGGCGGAGCGATCTGCCCAGAAATTGGTTAGCGATTTCAAAAGCGACGTCTTTTCTGTCTGGGGAATATCGCCTTTCTTGGGCTTGACGGCCTGGGGAGACTGCGATGCCGAGTCGACCGAAAAAGGAACAGAAACATCAACAGGTACATCCACAGGCGCAGAATCCACAGGCACATCTGCTGAAACGTCTCGTTTCTCCACCTTTTCCTCCTTGCTCTTCTTTTCCTTTTCGTTCCCCACCACATCCTCAATCTTGTCGTAAATCTCCACTATTGGTTTACTTTCCACGATGGGCATTGCTTTGTACTGGGACTTTTTCTGCATTTCCTGGACCCGCTGCTTCTCAAACTCACGGGAAATGCGGTCGATATTCATCTTGTTGAAAAGACTCGCAAGCTGTACCACCTTGTTGGGTTCGTTGAGAGACAGCTCGGACGTTTTTCCTGTGAGATGTCGCAACGGGGCTGGGGGAGGCAACTTTCGAAAGTCCTCGCTCTCCTTTTCCATGAGCTGTTCAATACGGTTAATTCGCTCAAGGATGTTGGAGGTCAGGTAGAGCGACAGGGGAATCATGCGGCCAATCTCGTTGGTTTTTTCGCGGTTGAGCAGCTGTGAGAGTTCTGCCGTCCCATCTGGGCTATTGGAGCTGCTGGAAGAATCGGGCGGTGGACTCGCCTCTTCCACCGGCTCCGGCTCCTGTTCCTCCTGTTCCTGTTCCTGTTCTGGTTTCTTTTCCTTCTTGTCGTACTTGTCCAAGAAGCTACGCAAGTGGAACTGGGTGATTTTGGTAATCTCGTGCTCTGACGGCAAGAACCGCTCCTCAAAGTCGCGGAAATCGTCGTCCCACCCCACCCCGAGGTCCTGGAGCTTACGTAGCACGGCATTCATGGCTAGGTACTCTGTAGGCGCACTGCTGGCGTAGATATCCGCAAGCATCGCGGCTATCTGGTCTGTTTCCGCCGATACCTTGGCCTTTAGCTGCCGAAGCCGCTCCAAGCCCTGGTCCGCCTTATCGTAAGTATCCAACTTGACTCTGTTCAACCGTGTGGACACACTGGCAAAGAAGCGCTCTGCCTTGGCCTGGATATTGTTGTGGGCCTCGACTTTGAGCCGCATGTCCACCTCCGGACGGAAATAGAGCTGTTTTCGAGGGACCACCACCTCGTACGTGTCGATTTTCAGGTACTCCAAGCGCACCACGAGGTCGTTCATGCCAAAACACCGCACGTGGTGGGCGAAAAAGTCGTGTGGGCACCCGCTCCGCATACCCCCGCCGTAAAAGCACAACTCGAGGAACTTGCCAATCAGATAAAAGTACGTTTCCTCCCGCATCGCCACGGGCGGCGCCGTGTATTGGCACACCTTGCAGTAGGACCAAATGGCACGCTGGTTCTTGTGGCCCTCTAGTCGTGCGGTGATCAAGTCCACCTTGGCGTTGCCGTGAACATATGTCTTGTAATGCTCGAGGAGCAGGTCTCCACACTCCTCACACGTCTTTTGGGAGTCGTGGTAGATCTGGTCGAGAAGCTGCCCAATGCTCTTATCGTTATCGGTGTAGTAGTCGATGATGACGGTATTGGGGCCCGAGCACGGCGTGGCGTGTTTGATCAGCACAGTCGAGTGGAGCACGTGGAGACTGCGGTGGAAGTTGGGATAGAGCTGGTACGACGGGAACCCAGAAACATTCACCCATGCCCGTAGGCGGGCGTGGTATTGTTCAGATAGTCGTTGGAGCTGCGCACTGCTTGTGTGTTTGAGAAAGACAAGCAAGTCTGATTTGGGAAGCTCGTCCGCTGCTTTTCGGTTCAATAGGTCTTTTAGGTTGGACTTTACTGGGCTTGTAATTTCTGCTGCGGGAAGTAACTTGGACACACGTACATCACCATTTGAGTTGTTTTCCTCATTCTCCTGCTCCTCCATAATTTCCTCCTTTTCCTCCTTTTCCTTTTCCTCCTTTTCCTCCTTTTCCTCCCTCTTTTCCCTCTTTCCTATACTCTCCTCCATCTCCTCGAGCCACTCTTTCTTTACCGTCACCTCATCCAGGCTTTGTATCTGCATGTTCTTTATAGCAAACGTCTGGTACTCCAAGTAAGCGTCCACCACGTTTAGGACCTGTGTGGGAAGGGGAAAGTGCACGCCTGGCGAGAGACTCAACACGCGCTGGTTGAAGAGTTGTATGTATTCCACGACATCGCGGCTCATGGGCTCAAGCAGCGTGGGGGCATTCGCAGCAATCTGAGCAACACGCGCATTCACCAGCTCCAAGTTTGGGTTCGCGGCCTTTTCAAAGTGGAGATTGTGGTTTTCCGCAAGGCCCATCTCGAGTTTCGCATTGAGGTAGCCAGGTACAAGCGTCTCGGCAGCATACTTGACCGCACTGAGCAAGTCCTCCAGGCCCCCACGAAGCGAGATTGTGAAACCTGCCTCAAAGTCCGTGCCCACAAAAAACGAGTACGTCTTGATGGTGCCCTGGTAGAGGTACTTGCACACCTCGAAACGGTCGCAGGTACCGAGATTGCCTTTCTTGAAGAAGAGATCGTTGACACCTTGGAAAATGTCCGCCTTGGTATAGCGCGAGATCCGCTCAATCACCTGGGGCTTGACGTTGGACATCACGGTGATGCCTGCGTCCTCTAGAAGCTGCTCCGCAAGCCCACACACACTATCGCCCACCACAATAATGTCGGGCTCTAGCGACACCAACCGCGACACCAAGTTGGAGATATACACCAGCTGCTGCGAGTGCACGATGCGCAAGCTGATGAACTGCTCCTTTTGCTTGAGGTACTCGATGGGGAACATGAGGAGCGCGATCTTGGGGCGCTCGATCCGCCGCCGCATCCGCTTCAGGTCAATGTTCTTGGTCATGTACATGCCGTTGATGACGGCCGTCTCCTCGATCCGGCCCCCTAGATTCCGCTTGATTTTGATGTACTGCCGGATATCGAGCGTGTCTGTGAGCTTGATTTGCTGGACATGGGAAAGAACCTTCTTGAGCACCCGTGTCCATCGGTCTTTTTGCTCCACCTCGCTATCCTCAAGCGACTGAGAGAGAATCCGGTCGAGATGCGCTTCAAACAGGTCCCAGAGGTCAGACGGTTCATCGGATTCATTCAGATCACTCATGATCCGGGGACGGTCCTCGTCAACCCCTATTTCCTCTATTCCCTCGTCAGCCCCAGTCGTTCTTTCTCCATCCATTCGCCTTCCTCCTATTCCCTCCTTCATTGCTCCCTTAATCACTTCTATTCCCCTCATTCCTGTCTCCTTTTCTTCTATTCCCCTTCCTATCTCCTTTTCTTCTATTCCCATTTCTTTCTCCTCTTTTTCTCTCTCCTCTTTTTCTCTCTCTTCCTTTTCTCTCTTTAATGTAGGCACTCTGTGCCAGGGATTTCTTTGACGCCTACGGGACCGCATTCTTTGTATACTGGCATGGGCCCGCTCACGCGAACGCAACGACTCGCTTTTCGGGGGCTCTTCGTGCAAGAAAAACGGGGCATCCTCCTCCTCCTTTCGAAAAGAAAAGTCGTGCTCATCGTGGTCGTACATGGTGGGAAACTCGCCCAACGTGGGCATCTGGGGCTTGGGCGACGTGTTCACATTCAAGAGAGTGTACAACGACATGGCCTGCTCATCCTCGTGGCTCTCGTCCGAGTTTTTCTGGTCCGAATCGTATGGGTCGTCCGGTACGTCTTCGATGATGCGCATCCGCGAGCTGGACGCAGACCGTAGGAGCGACTCGTCGTAGTTGCGGAGCTGGTACCACTTTTTATCTGGCGTAGAGGGGTATCGTTTTGATATGGTGCGGATGTTTGTATTTGTATGGCCCTTGGCTGGGATTTCTACTGCCTCTCCCGTCCGTGTAGTGGGAATGGCGAGTTTCCATGCCCCCGATGGAACTGGCGGTATGAGCTCTTCAATGTCTGACATTTCCTTGGGCTCGTTCGAGGGCTCTGGCTCCTTATTCTCGCTCTTGTCCTCTTCCTCCTCAGACAGGTTGTCGCTCAAGTAGACAATCACATCGCTATAGCACGGCTTGCACACACGGAGCTTATCTGAGTAGCGGGTTTGCGATGCCACGTGCGTCTTCTCAGCCTTGTGCTGGTTGTACGAGATGAATAACGTACAGTCTGCGCAGAAAATCTGCCCACAGAAACGGCAGTGGTGTTTTCTGCGGAATGCAGTGAATGGCTTGAAGCAGTTCAAACAGTCCAGCACAAACGCATCGTTCATCCAGTACATGCGCGGAATACCCCCGTTTTTGAGGGGGTTGTCCAGGGTACGAGGTTTGCGCTTCTTGCGGGTCTTGTCAAAAAGCACCGCAGAGAGATTCAGGGGTTTCTTGCGCACATCCTTGCTTTTGAGTGCGTAGAACGACAGAAGCGATGGAGAATCCGCATTGCTACTATTACTGTAGGTCCGTCTAAGTTCCGCCTTGACCGGTGACGACTTGGCCGTCGACTCACTATATAGTGAAAAATCGTCGTAGTTGCGCGCACGCCGCGTTTTCGGAAGCATGTATGGCTCCAGCTGTTGTTTGGTCTCCCGCATGAAGACAGTGTCGCTTTTATGTGGTGCTATGTGCTCGGCTGTCGCCATATCTGGCAAGGTATTGTCGTCGGGTATTATGGGCTCCATTGGCCGGCTAGGTTCATCTTCCAAGACATCATCGCGGGTGTCGCGGTCCACCACATCACTTTCCGTATCGCGGGTTGTGTTCCGGATGGTTTCCAGGTCCGATGCAGAGTCTTCCGAGAGCTCAATGTCATTGGGGAGATTGTTAAACATCAGCGAGATGCGATTCAGAAGCGCAGATCCCTTTTTTCGGAGGGGGGGGCCGCCCCGTTCTACAGTGGCGCTCGCCATGAATGTGGACGTATTGTTGGTGGCAACACGGTGTGCGTGTGCCAATCGAAGCGACCGCTCGTCTGTTTTGACTAGGTTGGATATGGGGAGCTCCTTTTTAGGACTTTCTCGCTTATCGGTATCTTTGTTTATACTCTTGTCATCCTTTTCGGTTTCGTTTTTGTAGATGGAGGCATTGGTGACTTTGCGGAGGGTTTTGCTGAGCATTCGACTAAAGGTTTTGGTGTTGTCGAGTTCGGGGTCGGGGATGGTGGGGAAGGAGACGAAGTCGGGGGGGGATGGCCCCTCGTCGTCGCTGTTCATAATAAAAATAATAGCAGCGATATCACGAAATCACGAAATCACGAAATCACGAAATCGAACGAAGTGAGATTGAGGGATTGAGGATTGAGGGATTGAGGGATTGAGCATCAACAATGCTCGAAAATCGAACGAAGTGAGATTTGAGCTCAATAAAGAGATTTAATCGAAAACCGAACGAAGTGAGATTGAGCTTCAATAGAGATTTAATCGAAAATTGAACAAACGAATTGAGCTTCAATAGAGATTTACGAAAATCGAACGAACGAGATTGAGCATCACGAGATTAATGATGGAACAATTCACCTAGATTGAGCTTAATTGATGAGGGGGATATCGAAATTGAATGCGTGAGATTAAAAAAAGTGAGATTGGTGGAATTGAGTGGGTTGTTGGAATTGAGAGATTGGGTGAAATTGAGTGTAAACGAAATCGCACAAAATGAGATTGAGTGAAAAAAAGTGAGAGAAGTGATTTTGGGGAATTGAAAAAGATTGAGAGGTAGAGTGATGATGAAATTGAGTTGGATTGAGAGAATTGGGAGTGAGATTGGGAATATTGGGTGAGATTGGGAATATTGGGTGAGATGGGAATTTTGGGTGAGACTGAAAGAATTGAGTGAGATTGAGGAAACTGAGAGATTGAGTGATTGAGTAGATTGAGATGAGGAAATGAGAAATGCCGAGCTTGAGTAGAGTAGATTCGGTGAAATGAGTGGATAAACGAAATCTCACGAGATGAGAGATTAAAAAATAGTGAGGTTGGGTTATTGAGTAGATTGGCTGAGACTGGGATTGAGTAATTGACAAGATAGAAATTAAAAACTGAGCAGATTGAGTGAGAATGGGGGAATTGAAGAACTAGAAATTGCGTAGTTGAGTAGTTTGAGGATTTGAGGATATTTAGAATCAAGTGAGATTGGCGAGATTGGGAATTGAGTTGACTGAGTAGATTGAGTAGATTAATTGAGTTAGGAGATTTACCACACTATAAGCGTACGCATCATAATCAGGAATATACGGCTGTAATACGCAGACTAGTCATACTTCCCATAGAAATATTTAGTCCTCACCAAGGAGATAAGTTGAATAGAGAGGCATAAGAGGCTTGTATGAGTCGACTTGGTGAGTGATAGTGGGCTTAACTGATGAGACATTTCCGAGGTCTCAAAAATTTTGTGGAGCATGTAGATTGGCAGCAGATTATCAGTGGTCGAAGGCTATTTCTTGCTACCAGCTGTCCACTTTCATTTGGCTTCAATATCAAGTATGGCTTTTTTCACATTTCCGAATTTTTCGAATATTTATAATTTTCCTAGAGAAACTCAGAGGTCTGGCACATGCGTGGCTATCATGGAAAGCATGTGAGGTTCCACGAAGTTTTATTTGAAATTGAAAATGCTCGTCAACTATAGAACGAAACAGTTGCTGAGAATGCTTGAAACGTCTTAGAGTAATTCTACACAAGTCGTGATTCACTACCTAAACTGCTATAAATCAGTGTTTATTGATGCTCCTTGCCTGGATAGAGGCCGTGAATTTAGCAGATCGCTGGTAGAGCTTACTAACAGTGTCTGTTTTGATTTGCAGATTAAGAGTCACAACATGCAAACGTCGCAAAGTAATCATGAATCCTCGATCGACAAAGCGATTAGGCGAAATTGCCTCGTTATCGCGGAAATCAATGTTAATAGAAACATGATAACACAGTCGATATTAGCAAAAAATATTCCAGTCGACATAGCAAGAAATATTCCAGTCGACATAGCAAGAAATATTCCGTCGACTTAGCAAGAATATTCCAGTCGACATAGCAAGAATATTCCAGTCGACATAGCAAGAGATATTCCATCCAGTCAACATTTGCTTGTTATAATTCCATCCGTTCACTGACATTTAGCAACTCCCCAAGCATATTCAATCACCCCCGATCTATTGCCCAACCTATCACAACCAAGCCCCTAGGCTAATCCCAAGTTCATCTGTTTAGATCACTACGAGACTTTCTACTGATACTCTTCCTATCACTGCGATAGCCTTATACTGATATACTCTTTTTGTACTACTACTGATACTTTCTTCTTTTGTACCACCTATATAGCACGATATACCTGATGACTCAATAGTCTTGTTGCATCTCCAGACCTGTGTTGAGCTTTTTGTGAACAGTATAGCCAATAAGGATGTAGAATTGAGTTTGAGGCGTTCAAGTACCTCACACACTGTCACCTAGAGAACACTATAAAAGTGCGACGATAGGAACATAAGAAAAGTGAATGTGGAAGCAATTAGGGGACTACACATTCTGTTATGCACTAGGGTAGTGTAAACTCCAATTAGCGTGGACGACCCTACTGTACTTGTTTTCAAGGTTGGTAACCTTGAGCCATTTCGCATGATTGCCTCTCTCGGGGACTAGTGTAGATTAAGAGCGGCAGACCGACTGTAACGGTAGATATGTACAAGCAGCCATATGAGACGATATGATAAGGCTGTATAGTTACTTTCGGTATGTTTGAGAAGTATCTAATGACAATCTCACTAGATCTTATCGCATAGATCTGATCACAGGATCTGCATACAACCACTAGATCTCTAATCATACCTTCTAATCATAGACCTTTTACTAATCTAGATCTGATTGGCATTTTTGGATTATAATTGACTTATATTGATGCTTCCGTTGACTCTCCTAACAACGATCTAGGAATTGTAGAGGGAACTATGGAGCTGAAATTCAGGCTTCGCTCTGTAATTCAATTTCACACCCATATAGGAATTGTGCTTCGCCCTGCCCTTACTCACACCCATTGAATGCGCTTAGCTCAAGTCCACCATATATACTCCATCATTTTATCAGTATCGTCAATTTTTATTTTCATGTCCTCAGGCTTACAAAGACGGCGTGGAGCCAAAAACAGTGAACCTGAGCGCGCGGTGGACCAGGCGGACATTGCCGACCGCAAGACGCTCAATCTCCCCCTTTTCACACTCATGGAGGAGGTTCTTCTCCTTGGGTTGAAGGATAAGGAAGGATACCTCAGTTTCTGGAACGACAACATTCTGTATGCCTTGCGGGGCTGCATTCTCCTTGAATTGGCGCTCCGCAAGAAGATCTCGCTAGTGAATGACCCCGCAAGGCGCCGGTTCGAGCTCAGCGAACGTCTTGTGGAGGTGATTGACACGGAACCCACCGGAGAAGTGCTTCTCGACGAAGCGCTCCAGATCATGAAGAATGACGGGGGCAATCTCAGCGTGTCGTACTGGATCGATCTCCTCAGTGGCGAGACCTGGAACATTGCCAAGATCTCGTACCAGTTGAAACAGGTCCGTGAACGTTTGGCCAAGGGCTTGGTGGATAAGGGCATTTTGCGCACGGAACGCAAGAACTTTTTCCTTTTCGACATGCCTACGCACCCAGTGGCCGACCCAACAGCAAAGGAGCACATAAAGGCCCGTGTGGTGGCCTTGTTGTCGTCGCGGACGGTCGACATCGATGCGTATGCGTGCGACCACTTTGGAAAGGAGGTCTCGTTCAAGTACATGCGCTCGGTGGCCTTGATTTGCGCGGCTTACGCGGCAAATGTCTTGGAAAACGTGTTTCCCATGGTACTCCTGGGGCGTGATGAGGCGTTTGCCCGTGCTGATGAGTTGTTGGCCATTTTCGGCGACCATCCGTTTAATTTGACCGAGCGTTCGCCGTTGGGGATTGGTACGAATTTGGGGGAGGAGGTGCAGGCGGAAATTGAGGCTTGTGGGGGGGATGAGTTGCAGATGGAGTTGTTTGCGGCGGTGGTGAGTGTGTTTGCGAGGATGGATTCGTTGTTGTAGAAGGTTGAGCGAAGCGAAACCTTCTCAATCCAAGTGAGTGATTGAGAAGATTGAGGGAAGCGAAATCTTCTCTGAGCAAGTGAGAAGTAAGAAGTAAGAAGGTTTAGCTTTGCTAAACCTTCTCTGAATGAACGAAGGAATTGAGCAAGTAAGTTTCGCTTCGTTCAACCTTCTTGATCGCAGCGAGCTGCTCTACTATTCTGTGATGAACCGCAATCAACGAAGCGCTCCGACTCAATTCGATCTGCCACGATCTGTAGAACCAATTGTGTGGGCACCTACTGTGGAATGAGGAATCTACAATGACCATAACAAGCAAAGAATACTTGCAGGTCATGCCTATCACGGATCTTCCATTGGATATCTTTAACCAATTACTCTGGGCGTGGCGATACAGTACAGACATTGAGGGAGAGAATAAGGGGCTACAAGAGGAGGCCGTTCTCTGATTATAGTGCGGGAAGCGCATGGAAGAGCCAATCAGAGCTCAAGAGAAGTCTGAATATCAGAATGCCATGATATGAGTGCCATGTGTGGTATTGTCTCTAATTGAAATTGGCTTACATTAAATGTACGGATGATAACTATCGAGGAGAAACCAACAGATCTATTGCCGGAACGATCAGTGAGCACAAATACACTGGCGCTCTATTATATGCTTGTGTAAGAGAAACATCCACTCTCCAACAATACAAAATAGTCCAACGCACAGGTGGTATGGATGAGGAGAGTATGGGAGAATGGTAGAAGGAGATGAAGGTACAAGGAGCGAGGTGAGTGAGGAGAATGTATGATGGGTAGTATTTAAAACGACAAATGAGATAGGTTGAGTAGAATAAAAGACAATCTGCTGATGACTCAAGATTGAGTCGACAAAAAATGACTCCACGTTTGATATGAGGCTATTATTCTGGCGAGCTGTCACCTTGTGATAGTGTCTATTGTTCTCAGTGAGTATATATTGATGCTATTTTTAGTGGCCCGCTTCCTCACCATAATGCTTGGTCTCAAGCAGACGATGTTAAGGTGCGCCTCTCGTTGTTATATTTTAAACTCCGATTGGCAGCTGATACACAGGCGGGCTCGCAAACCCTAAACACGGGTGTAGTTAATTAACGTTTGTGGACAGGAGGAATAATATTTTTAGTTATTTAGTCAGGCTACTTTAACCGGCTGGAGAGATGGATTAGTTTGTAGGCTGCCGTTTAGGGAACGTCATTTTCGTAACTCCTACGAAAGATGAAGTCATTCATTATAATTTGGTTACGAATATTGAATCTTCATAATTTGGTACGAATGCAATTAAGTTATCATCATTAGGTGTACCATTGAAATTGCAGTCATTCATCATTAGGTGAGTATACCTATTGTGAATACTTATCGGGCTTGTCCTAAAATTTGTTCAGACTTCCACATATCTATTCAAATGCGATAGCTACTTTTCTAGGATCTATATTCTCGAGCACTCATTAGCCATTGGTGGTCGAGTCGTTTGTCTCCCGCCTTGCTATCTCTTATAGATATCTATGATATTCTCTGTCCTATCCAAGTCCCCCACAAAGTCTGCAAACACCCCCACGAGTCCTTCTTCTTTGTCTCCCGCACTGTCCCACCACATAACTCCCTTGAACCCCCTCAGTCTCACGTGCAGGGCCTTGGCCCTGACGGTATAATCATTATCGTATACCGCAAAGCGATCTCCATCGTGGCAGTAGGCCGCAACCCTTTTTGGATCCAAGCCCTCCTGGCCAAAAGGAAGCTTGTTGTAGTCAAGCACGTCCAGGGTGGTGAAAGACTGGCCCACGCCTGGATTGCACACGCCATGGAATACGCGAGCATATAGAGGGATTCCCATCACAAGCTGGTCAGGCCGCACGCCCGCATTTACATAGTAGTCCATGACACCTGCTCCATTCAAGGCCCCTCCAAACAAGTTGGCGTGGTAGTCTGTGGACTGGGACCAGGAGCCTGCAAAGTCGTAGCACATGACGTTGAAGAACAGCACGAGACGAGAAATGGCCGGCAAATCAAGTACACGGAGGTGTTCTGGGGCCGCGGGCAGCGCGACCGTGAGGAGGAGCCGAGAATCCACTGCCTTCAAGGCATGCTTGAGTCTCAGGAGAAGCTCCACGTATTCCCTGTTATCTGTGGGGTATTCCCAGTCGATATCCACACCATCGAATCCATACTGGAGGATAAAGCCAACCACGCTCTCCACAAAGGCCTCCACCTTGCGAGAGTCCGCCATTACGCCTCGGAAAAGGTGTTCTGTGCCCCAGCCGCCCACAGAAACAAGTGTTTTGATATGGCGGTGCTGCTGCTTGAGGGAAAAGAGCTGCGAGAGGGTGCCTTTCAGCTCGTTTCCTCCCACAGACTTGTTTTCACTTCCCGGCCCATACGGCATCTGGAGGTCGCACCATTCATCGGTTAGACGAAGACGTCCGTCGTTATCGATCCCAACAAAGGCGTACATGACGTGTGAGATCTGGTCGACTGGGAGGTCTGCAATGAAGTGTTTGCGGGCGTAGACGCTCCAATTGGAGAAGTAAATGCATGAAAACATGGAATACAAAAAACAGAAACAGAATACAACACATCATGCACACCGTATACAGTACACAGTATACAGTATACAGTATACAGTACCCAGTACGCAGTATAAAGTATACAGTACAGTATACAGCTTATTTCGTTTGCGAATTTGTCCCTTCACATCCAGGGATCAAACTTAAATCCACACTTCCAAGGGGTCTGGTGAAATTGATTCTGAATGCCGCTGCTTGTTTTATTGCGATCCTGCATATACGATCATCAGAAGTCCATACCCTCCTGCTTCAATTTGCCACCATATAGTGGGTCCATAAATATTCACCTGACTATCCACAAATACAATTGAAGCGAATAGAGCATGTCACATCACCAAATGAAACTTATATTGATGGATATGATAGATTAGAGAATGGTGTAGGTTGGTGGCTGTCTTGCTGTCTAGTCTATCATTCTATCTTTTCTATCTTCTCTATCTTGTCTTCTTTCTATCTTTTCTATCTTCTCTATCTTGTCTTCTTTTCTATCTTTTCTCTTGTCTTCTTTTCTCTTTTCCTATCTTGTCTTATGTTGGACCTTCCTCAAGAAGTATCCGCCACGATTCCCCCAGGGACCCGCGTCTACAAAGATGAGTCCATCTACACATACGATACACCCGAAAACAACTCCCTAGGCCTCGATTTGGACCTCGTTACCTACCGGGCCTACTCCAGAGGATCTACATACGACCACACGGGCCAGAATTACCGCCAGTCGGGCAATCGGTGGTATCTCAACATCACACGCACGCCCAAGCCTGAATCGCAGCGTGAGGAAGAACGCGCAGCCAAAATGCCCAAGTTGGAGCCCAAGTTACAGGTGGTGGACGTGAAGGACGAGGACCTCTACGATGAAAAAGTGGGGGTGTACGACGCAAAGGAAAACACATATTATCCTTACACAGACCTCAGCGAGGCTTTCAGGGAGCTTGTAGACAACATTCTAAAGGCAAACTCATCAAATACGCAGGATGCCGTACAGGAGTGGGAGCAGATGATTGCTGCGTGCACGCACTCTGAGAATGTGACACAGGAACACGTGACCACCGACCTCACACAGTGCCGCCTTTGCGACCTTCGCGAGAACCTCTGGGTCTGTCTCTCGTGCGGCCAGACAGGCTGCGGCCGCCAGCAGTACGGGCTGGACCTCAAAGGCAACTCGCACGCGTTGCAGCACTACGAGGAGACGGGCCACGCTGTTGCCGTCAAATTGGGCTCGTTATCCGCAGACTCGGCGGACGCCTACTGCTACAAGTGTGGCGATGAAGTAAAGGTACCTGAGTTGGCCGCGCTTCTTCACACGTACGGAATAGACATAGCCTCTGCTGTGAAGACCGAAAAGAACTTGGTTGAGTTGAATATCGACCGCAACATGAAGTGGGAGTTTCGCTTGGATGGGGCCGATGGAACCAAGCTCCCACCGGTGTTTGGGAGCAGCAAAACGGGTCTCCGCAACTTGGGCAACTCGTGCTACTTGAATGCCGTTGTCCAGGCCTTGTTTTCGTTGCCCGAGTACAAGGCAAACATGATGCAATACGTGCAAGATGGGGGATCTGATACGGATCTTCCCAATAACCTCATCTTTAAGGACCCCCTCCAGCACCAACTTGCCAGGTTGTATGACGGTTTGTTTAGTGGCCGCTACTCGGTTCCGTCCGTATTGAACGACGGGTACCAACTTGGTATCAAGCCCACGGTATTCAAGAATCTCCTTGGCGAAGGCCACGAGGAGTTTTCCACACTGCGCCAGCAGGACGCACACGAGTTTCTCACGCACTTTTTGGCCCGCGCAGAGGCCGCATTGGGCGTGCGCTTCAATCTTCCCTTGAAGTTTGTCTCTCAAACGGGTGTCTTGTGTACGCTGTGCAACTCAGCTACGCTCAGGACTAATCTTGAGGATAACCTAGTAGTCCAGATGGAGGGCGAGGACAATGTTTCGCTCATCGATTGCGTCTCTCGCTCATTTGAAGTGGAGACGGTCGATGGATACACCTGTGATGAGTGTCAGGCTAAGGGTGCCGCCATCCGTACCCTGGGCTTTGTTTCCTTCCCTGAAAACCTCGTTGTGGGCGTGCTGAGGATCCGTTTGGAGAATTGGGTCCCCAAGAAGATTGACACCCCGATCGAGGTGCCGTATTCTCTCGACTTGTCAGAACTCACAGCACAGCCATTTGATGAGTCCGTCACCATAATCCCCGATAAGCCAAAGGGCTTCACGCCTAATCAGGCTGCCTTGGACACCTTGCTCGGCATGGGATTCCCTGAGCCACGTGCGATCAAAGCCCTCAGCAACACGGGAAATTCTGATTCAGAAGCCGCAATGAATTGGCTATTGGAACACATGGAGGATGCAGATATCGATGCGCCTCTCGAAGGCTCGTCTGCTCCTGCAGAGCTCGTGGCCAACCTCGAGGCCATGGGTTTCCCCACCAAGTTGTGCACTAAAGCCCTTTTGTTGAATGGGAACGACGTTTCCAAGGCAGTAGAGTGGTTGTTTAGTAACCCGGACGACGACGGAGAAATGCACAATGACCAGGAGAAGGATTTGAAGGACTCTTTGCAAGGCCAGGGTACCGGCAAGTACGACCTACATGCTGTGGTGTGCCACAAGGGCTCTTCCGTGCACACAGGGCATTACGTGGCATTTGTGAGGGACGGAGATGAGTGGCTTTTGTTTAACGATGAAAAGGTGGTGAGAACAACCGATTTAGAGGAGGCAAGAGGAAATGGGTATATTTATTTCTTCAGACAAAAAGGTAACTAAACGAAGTGGCTGGACATATATCAACACGAACGAAGTGAGTGTTGAGTGGTCTAGTAAGTGGTTGGAACGAACATAGATATGTCAATATGAAAGAAGTGAGTGTCGAGTGGAGTAAAGTGGGAGTTTACATATGTGATTGTTATAAAAGACTCGTTCTCAGACATGAATACAACCGCAGTGAACGGACACAGGGAACTGAACATAGATATGGGAACACTCACTTCGTTCTGAGTAGTTGAGTAAAAGTACCCAACTCATCAAGCAAAAGAAGTATATACTGCATTTCGCACATAAGCATATTCAGGTAGCTTTTCAGTCAATAACAATTCAATCTCAATATAGGAATACACACTCACTCTTAGGTATTCTCTCGCTCTCGAGTTCGTATATAAGGTTTGTAAGACCAATGCCAATTGTACGATTAACGAAGTTAGATTGAGTGAGATTGGGGATCGCCGAAATCGAGCTAATTAAACCAATCGAACGAAACCGAACGGATTTTCGTATTTCTCACAAGTTCACAGAAAGACTAGTGCAAAAGTCTGTAGGTGGTCATTAAATTTTATGTTCCATTAGCAATTCCAGCAACTCAGGTGGGTACCTTTTCATCAACTAACCTGTGAAATACAGTGGTTTTCATCAGCCTGAAAAGTACCAAGTGACACGGGTTAATGAAAGTAAGCCTAATCAGCATTCGGAGATATTCAAATACTCACATTCTCCGCTTCATGGCAGGGGAGTGATTACACTGTGACTTTTCACTAGACACCCAGACAAAGAAATGGCCTCGACCATAAGAGTACATAGCTTTCTTTTTGAATTAGGGCGGCACTATTTCTTATGTAGGAGCGGATAATGCCCTTGATTGTAATTTTTACGCTTGTTGAGGGCACTTGTTTCTTGTACTTGGTTACCAGAATTTCCTCGTTCCTCTTTTCGTCTAGCCTAGTTCAATTGTCATTTTCCATAATACTCTTTTCCTTCTCAGGGATGACAATATTTAAGATATTTTAGTATCACTCAAACCTCCGTGGGTACAATAATTCCTCTTTATTACCTATTAACCAAATGATGTTGGGAAACCGGCTATCGTACTCCTTTCTCATTTCTTGATCGCTTCGCTCGCTGACCTCATATAGTTTCCCACAGCATGTTTTCTATGGGAATCTCTGTTCCATCCACACTCGCCACGGTTGCCGATACCACAGCAACTGTCTCGGTGAACAGGTTGGGGGTGGGGGTCCCTGGACCAAACACCCAGTTGACTATGCCAAATGTGCGCAACATGGTCCACAAGAGCAACCGCACGGGCATGCGAAGAATACGTTTCCAGATAATCCACGCACATACGAGGAAAAAGAAGCCAAGGCTCATGTAAATGCGCTGTTTATCACCCTTGTCCTGTTTCTCAATAAACTTGACGATCTGGCGCGATTTCTGGAGCAAATCGCTGAACTTTACAAACTCCTCGTTCAAATGCGTCATGTCTTTTGTCTGCTGGTCTAGCGTGTCGATGTTGAGCTCGCTCTGGAGAATCGACAGCGATAGGAGCTGCCTTGTGGCCTGGAGAGATGACGTGATCTGTTTATTGTGCGAGAGAATCTGGTCGTTGACTGCATCTGAGGTTTGGGCCGCTTTACGCAGTCCCATGAGCTTTTCTCTGTCAGAAACACCACTGGCGTTGTCTTTATTGTCCTGGAAGTACTTTTTAAGGCGTTTGCGGTGCGTGGCGTCCTTCTGGGTCTCGTAGGCCTCGATCTGCGCCGTTCGTACTCGCTGTTTCAACTCGGCGAGACGATCAGCATCGAGATCGTTGGGGTGTAGGTGGATGTAGTCTCTGTACTCTAGAAGCGTTGCATTGATGCGTTTAAGAATGGGGCCGGGATTGTCGCTGTGTGTGAGTTCGTAGAGGTCTTGGTAGATTCGCGTGGAGTACATAAAAAATAGATAGAAATGGTGAATCAAGCGATGAACATTTGGCGAAAGAACACTTCGCCTCGCTCATTTGTTCAAGTTGCTTTCAACCTACGAATCACTGCTTCTCAATTGACTTGTTCTATCAGTAGCCTTTCCAGCTACATCGTTTACTAATCACGGATTGATTGAATATACTTCTGAGCGAAGCGATCAGCAAATAAGTGATATGATGGTGATTCTGAATGTCATTTTCCTACAGTTGTTACCGTTTGGGCTATTTAAATAATCGAGGTATTAGGGTGAGATGAGCATGGGTGTACCACACTACGAGGGGAGTTTGGGCCTCATTATATATGACGTGAAAATGCAATGGTGGGTGTTGACCGGATAGTTCAGCGAGGTCTTTTCCCTCACAGTTATACAAAAATTGGTGAAATTTCAAGAAAACTTGAACTGGCTCTCATAAAGCCCAGTTGTCAAAAGCCCACTGCCTCGATGTGAGATAATGGCCTTAGGAGATTACTGTTAAGCCAAGACAATGCTTCTATGACGCCTAATGAGACCAGAGGCGGTCCCTTTAGTTTTTGATCAATTCTTACTTTCTATGAAGATTGGTCAGATGTCATCTGTGATTCTCAGAACACTAAAAAAACCTTGTATTTTATGAAAAAACCAATCGACCCTTCATTACTCACACCTGAATACAAAGCCGAACAACGGCGATTGCGTGAGCTCCGCAAGGCCAAGGCCGCTCCCAAGGTGGAGAAACCACCTGCCTTTATTCTGCGAGAAATGCTCACCGTCAGCGCCTCTCAAGGAGGTCTCAAGCTCAGAATCATGACATACAACACACTAGCACAGGGATTGGTGAGGCGAAAGCTTTTTCCCACCAGCGAAGGGGCATTAAAGTGGGATTGGCGGTCTGGAGCACTCATGGACGAAATCACACACTACAGGCCAGACGTGCTCTGTATGCAAGAGGTGGACCATCACCAGTACAAGCTGTTTTGGAGAGGGCAGTTTGAAAAGCTTGGAATGAGCAGCAATTTCCACCGGAGCGCGGAAAAAAAACACGGTGTGTGTATTGCATATAGATCGGAGCTCTTCACGTGCCCACACCAGGCGTTCATTGCGTACGATCGGCATGTGGAGGGGGTTCCGAGTCCGCGCAGGGACACTGGAAATGTAGGGATGCTCAATTACCTCGAATTTCGCGACAATGTTGTCCAGACCCATCCTGGGATCCGCAGTGGGGTGATTGTGGGCACAACACACTTGTTTTGGCATCCATTTGGCACCTTTGAGCGGGTTCGCCAATGCTACCTTGTTTTGAGCAAGTTTGGCGAGTTTGCACGGACATTGGAGCAGGTTGTTCCAAACAATAGAGGTTTCTACACTTTTTTTGCAGGCGATATGAACAGTCAGCCATACGATGCCCCGTACTTGCTGATGACGGCCAAGCCGGTGGAATACAAAGGGAGGGCACAAACTGTGATGGCATGTTCTGTTCTGTATAGATATGGGGACAGAACAAAGAAGAAGAATAAAGAGTCAAATGGGAATGAAACGAGTGAAACGAATGAAACAAATGAAACGAGTGAAACGAATGAAGCAAATGAAGCAAATGAAGCAAATGAAACAAATGAAACAAATGAAGCAAATGAAGCAAATGAAGCAAATGAAACAAATGAAAATCAGACTGATCAGACTGAAAATTTGACTGAAGAAAAACTCAAGGAGGTGACTGATATGATGGAAAAGATGGGTAATGAAGAAAAGGAACCGGTACAACCCAAAGACCCTGTGCCCGAGGTATACGATGTCTCTCCCGAAGAATTGGAGCTTTGCCAACAGATGAGAGACCTCCACAATAGCTTGCCACTGCGGGCAATTTCCCTCTACTCCGTAGGTTATAAAGACGTGCACCCTGCGAACGCAGGCATAGATAACGATAGAAACGAACCGTTTTTCTCCAACTGGGCCCATGCTTGGCGCGGTTTACTCGACTACATCTTTGTGGTAGCTAACTGGGACGGCACAGACTATTCGGAAAGGATAGACACAGTCAACGAGATGCTGGGCAACCAGGGCGTAAGATTGTTGGCCTTGTTGCGCATGCCAGAAAAAGAGGAGATGGACAAGGGACAGCCACAAAAAGGCGAGTATCCCTCGGACCATTTGTGCATGATGGCCGAGGTGGAGCTTCATTGAGCAGTGAGAGGTAGGCAGAATGGTGAAGAATGGGATTAAGGCGTAGACGCTGCAAAAACTATACACTACGCACTCAAAGAATAATGCAATTCGTGGATATACGGATAACGATTCATGAGTGAAGAAGCAGTATCACTAGGAGTAGCAAAGAATTTAAAGATGCTACCACACTTAATAGTAACGCCAGTTAGAGTTATTGTAGGTGGTTAGACATTCACAGCATCTGAAAAGATAGAATGCACAGAACGAAGGCAAGAGAATAAATGTAGATGTTGCAAAATCGACAAATTAGAGCGAGACAAGTGGACAGAAGAGGTAAAGGAAGTCATACTCGGGATCTTGAAGCAATTTTTCTTGTAATGTTTTCGTGAATGTTAATACTGAAATGATTCAGGAAACGTTCTATTTAGTTGGATTGGAAAGTGGTAATATTAGCACCGTTACACCGTAAAAAAACATGCAATCAACTCAGATTGTTGGTGATGGAATCTCCACCAACAGTATATATGACGTAAGATTACTGATTTGGTCAGCTTAAGTGTTACGACAGTCACCTGGGCTGCAGTTCTGCCATTTTGACCCACATCAATGCCATAATTATGCCACACGTAATATCTCTTATGGTTGGGTTAACTGATCGACCCATAATAGTGTTGCGTTACAAACATTGAACAAAGCCTTCCCCATTCTCAGTCCGAGCCTGTTCCAGGACTTCCCTAACTTGTACCATCACTACAAGGAAATAATCTTGGATAGCGGGTTTGTGTAATGGAGCAAGTACCCGAAATGCTATATACATGCAAGATTTGACAGACCATTTAAGCTTTTTAGATATGATCACAAAATGATGCCTGCTATTTTGTGTGCAACTTTTTGCCAACTTAAAAGTGTATCACTTTGGAAGGAAGTTGGTCAGATTGGTGAATGCAATCTACAAAGTGAGTCTTTATTATTCGCCTTTGGTAGTCTTCCGGAGCTGACTTAATACATTTGACCAAACCTTTTTCTGCAGATTCTATCTACATACAACAGACTCGATTTTCCACGCAACTCTGGAAATGAAATGGCCGTATCATAATCATCAAATCTGGTACCCCTGCGACAATTCACCACTTAAGATAACCAAATGCGTCAAGAGAAGGCTGGCAACCAACAACTAGATGTGTCGAGAGGTCTCGAAACATAATTGGATGATCAAAATCACTTTATGAGTTGCAGAAAGTGAGGATCCGATTCGTAAATATCTCCAATGTAGTGTGGTTCGTTGTTAGAGAGCGGCCAACAACTACAGCCTGTCCCATACATTCTCAGAGCATTACCAATCGCCCAGTCATAACCCACCCATTTTGGTATGTTTACACGAGATGTGAGAAGGTAACCTTACTTCATCTGGTAATTGTTCGATGGTGCAACGAATACGCAAGTACCCGTAAATCTATTTGTGTTATTTATTTAATATCGAGGCGACATGGGCCATAAGGCGATCTATGTGATACCAAAAGATACTGGCAATTCACAGAGAGAGATAAGATAATGGTAACGTGGCTCGCAGCCAAGCATAAAGCATATACTTTAGTAATATGAATAGCTGCCAAGACGGCATGGCTATCCCATATGGTAATAGATCGGAGAAGATGGCCAAGCTGGTGAACGTTATTCTCTTGATACCCCAATCAACAAAAATGAGCAAGCGTCTCCACCATACAAACTGCCCAAGGTAATGTGATCTCACCGTCATTATTGAGTCAAGTACCTTCATTATTCAGTAAACCTCATATTCATTATTGAAAACTAGCACATCATATTCAGTCAATATCCTTGTACTCATTATTGAAAACTAGTACATCATGATCAGTCACTTGTATCTACTCACCTTCGCTATCGCTCAGGTTCGTACACTTCTATCTCCTCACCTTCGCTATCGTTCAGGTTCGTACACTTCTATCTCCTCAACATTGTATCCACCAAGTCCTCCAAAGGCCCGTAATCCTTCTGGCTAATCAAGTTAAACTCGTTTGCAAACAACACATAATGCTTCAAGCTGGTGTTCAAATGACTCTGCAAGCCCAACTCACTGATTTCGTGAAAGTGGTGGCAGTATATGTGGGCGTAGATTCTGAACAAGCGCTTAAAAATCGTCTTGACCAAAGTTGGAAACTGCTGGGGAAACGGGGCGCCAATCTTCAGCGGAAAGATGTTGTCGTTGTCAAAGAAAGCCTGGACCCAGTTCATCAAGTTTTCAATGTAATCACACGCTGGCAACGAAACAGGCCTCTTGGGCAGCGGGACGTTGCCTGTAGTAGCCGGGGTTGTTTCCTGCCACAAGTACTCGTATTCTTCGGTCGCAATCATACGCGGGCATGTAGCGGGCGAGCAGAACTCCGTGATGGCCCCGTAAAGCATATTCATCTGGTTATAAAAGTCCACCACATGGATAGCCAACCACTCGTTGATGTCTTCATCTTGGGGAAGCTTGACGGCCTGGATCAAGGCGTTATCGCTGCCCAAGGTTTGTTCTGCGTAATTACGGATATCTTTGTGGGAACTCACAGGCTGTCCAAGATGGATTGTGGGAAGTTCTGGCTGGTCATAGGGAAAGGCCGACAGCGAGATTGGTTGTGGAGACGAAATGGGCGAGCTCTGTTTGAGCTTGAACCCACGGGTCGACCGAAGCGTGTGTGTGTTGAAGTTTTGAAAGAGGGTCATGACGTGATAAAGAGGAAGTTTTGTTGATCTGTGAGACGCTGGTTGGTTTAGTATTGATCAAGCGCTAGTTGAATGATGTAGCCTCGTATCAAAGACGCTGTTGAAATAGTGTTGCAAGCTGCTTTTGTTTTGATTTTTCTTCACATGACTTTTCACGTGGTGCCACAATATAAAAAAAAAGGATCACGACCATAGCAGGTTGAGTAATAAAGTTTCGGCAGATCTTGGAATATGGTGAACGAGCAAGTCAACGAAGCCAAAGAGGCCACAGAAGAGACAGAGGCTCCCGAAAATACGGTAGATGCAGCACCAGCACCCTCTGAGGGTGCAGACTCTTCAGAGGCATGTCCTGAAACATCCAATCCCTCCAAAACGTCTGACTCAGACTTTGACATCCCCACTGTACGTGAAACAGAGCAGCTGGAAGAATATGACCCTGGAAAGACGTATAAGGAGGACCTGGACTCTGACTACGACCCAGAGGTGTCGCTTCCGCCGAAAAGCAACATACAGCCAACCCCAGTCCAGCCAGCTGCTATTCGGCCTGAGGAAATCGCACTTCCTCCAGAGCTCCAGGATTCGTACCGCGCAATCATGGAGAGCGACTTGGTCAAGGACCCCAACTTTGCTCGGCTCCCGCAGAATGAACAAATGCTCTTGATTCAGCAAGAGTTGCAAAAGGTTACTGCAAACAATCAGGCTCCTCAGACTGATTACAACTACCCCAATGGACCAGAAGCCCCCATCAATTATGACCAGGTGTATTCGTACAACTCGCCGTATGGGCCCGAAAGAATTCCATTGGTGCCTGTGTCAAACCTCTGCCGCAGGCCCAACATTACGGTGCCCATGACACCTGAGGAGCAAGAGGCATTTGCCGAGTTTGAAGAGGGTGAAAATGGTGTGAAATGGCGCGACTTCCCGGAGAATTCCAAGCTCTTTGTGGGGAATCTCGCCGAAACCGCAACAAAAGAGATTCTTTTCCGCATTTTCTCGCAATACGGAAAAGTGGCGGAGATAACCATCAAACAGGGCTACGGGTTCGTACAGTTTGAGGACCAACTGGCGTGCCGTGAGGCCATGAAGTGCGAAAACAATGTGCCGTTGCACGGCCGTGCGTTGCGTTTGGACGTTTCCAAGCTGAAGTGGAACAACCAACACGAGTCGAGGGGAAGGGAAAGAAGAAGCGTGAGAGAAGACCGCAAACAGAAGGCTGAAAAAACGGTTCTGTGCCAGATATACACCACTCCTCAATCAGACCCAGACATCACCAAAGCGTTCCAGGAGGCTTTGGATTCTGCCGGCATCACACACAACACCCAAGAAGTTGAAGAGGACGAGTTGGACGATGCCATTAGCGACGTAGCCTATTCGGGGGTCCTGCTGACGTGTGTGGTTAAAGACGACTGTATCAGCTTACAAACATACGAAACAGCCGACGATGGGTCCATCAAGTTCGATGAGTATGCGGATATCCAGGTGGACGTCGCCTTGGAAGTGCTAAGGGGAAGTGAAGAAGAAGTCGACGATGGGGATGAAAAGGACGCCGACTACGAAAAGGAGGAAAGTGACGAGGACTATTCGGATGGCGATTACGAGGAGGAAAGAAAAGACAAGAAATCTTCAAAGAAAAGAGGCCCGGACCCTTCGGAAAGAAATGACTGGAAGAGGCAAAGACACATGCCCCCGGACCCCAACCTTCCTAACGTGCCCAATATGCCCAACATGCCCAACATGCCAACAATGCCCCAGATGCCCATGGTTCCACTGTCAATGCCCATGGGCCCTCAGGGTCTGATGCCAGGGATGCCAGGGATGCCTAATATGCCAGGGATGCCTAATATGCTGCCTGTTCCTGGTATGCCTATACCCCCTGTCCCTGGTATGCCTATGCCGCCTGTTCCTGGTATGCCTATGCCTCCAATGCCACCGAATATGGTATTCCCCAACATGGGAGGGCCAAATGACCTCGTGCTGGCCATCCAAGGCCTCGACTCGTCCTCAAAGCAGAACGTCATGAACATGCTCCTGGGTATGAATAATAAGGGGCTCCAGGCTGGTTACCAGAACTTTCAAGGTAATGGCTACCAGGGCAATTTCCAGGACAATTTCCAAGGCAACGGCCGTTTCCCGGGGAACCAGTACCAGGGTGGATACCAAGCCAATCGATATCAAAACGGCGGCTATCAAGGCAATCAATATCTGAAAAATAACGGGTACCAAAATCAGCAGGGATTCCAAGGAAATCAGTATCAAGGCAACCAGTATCTGAATGGCGCATACCAGGGTAATCAGTACCTGAACCCAAACCAAATGGCTAACTGGTCTATGGGCTATCAAAACAACTATGGGGGCCAGACCCTTCAAGGTCAACCGAACCAGAACTTTCCCCCAAACCAAAACTTTCAACCAAACCAAAACTTCCAAGGGCAACCAAACCAAAACTTTCAGTCGCCTCAGCAGCCTAAGGTAGCCCCACAATCCTACAATCCTGGTGATACCTATACCCAGCCCAAGCCTAGCGATCCCCCCAAGGACGACAAACCTGCCTGGACCTCGTACCGCCCGCGGGGCAATTATCGCGCGCCTCGTACAAGCTCTGGGTCGTCTAATGACCCCCCTCCGTATGGGACGCCACCTCCAAAAGAGAGTAAGCCAACTGAGAATCTTGACGGAGATAAGAAGAGGGCTCTTCTTATGGAGGCATTGAAGAGGTTGGCGTAACGTAAGACTGCGACATGTAAGAGAACCTTCTTGATAGGCCCCTACTTACTAAAGTAAAAGCTGGTTGTACTAAATTGGTCTCCTGGCAAATTGTAATATTCAAATATACTAGTACTGTTGAGAGGATTACCGGAGGAACAAAATCTAAATAATTATACTAGTCTGGGCTGGTCTAACCGTCTGGGAGGGCGGGTCAAAATCTGCCAGTCCATTCAGACCAGCACTAGTAGTACTAACGTCAGAATTCCTCATCTGTGTATATATTGATCCTCACTAAGGTCGCAGCTCGAATATACCATTTTAATTGCCAGAATACCCCAAAATCTCATCATTCAGTGATTCAAGAGCATGATACATAACAGCGCGATGTTTTCTCACCCTTCGTAATGAAACTATATAGTATCCAGCTACTTGTCCTTAATCTTCTTTAACCCTTTTTTCGAATGTACTAGCGAGCCCAAGCATACTCCATCTTCAAGTGCTTAATTGACATTACATGAATTTATAGATTGAAAATGAATGCATTGAACAGCACATAGAACTTTTTCTACAAGGGAACTACATTAAGTTACAAAAGAAAAGCTAAATTGATGGCCATGTCAGTTTTAGTCGGAATAGAATAAACAGTTAGTGAAGGTTTTCTATAATTTGTTCAACTTTTCAGACAAGTGACCAAATTACTTTATTGAATCCACGAGCATGTTTTCCAAGAGATGGTTTAATTTTGAACCTAACAATATACTCAATATAGTCATATCGGGTACCCTAGTACGGGTTCATAAAACTTCACGTATATTCCATACAAGCAATCGTATACATTATTGGAAATATCACACCCCCAACAACAGCTATTGTACCTTATTTGTCGTCGCTCAGTGACGATGGTGTATACTCGGTACGTTAATCAACCTCATTGGCGGTGTCGAAAACCTCTTCCTTCCCACTCTCCTTGCCCTTTTCCTCCTCATACTGCTTCTGCAACTCCTTGAAGTCGTTCTCATCCTCAAAGTACTCGTTGATACCAATGACCCCACACTCGTTAAACACCTCCAAAACCTTTTCGGCGTCCTCAACCTTCATTGAGCCCAAAACACGGTTCACTTCGTCAAGCGACTGGGTTTTCACGGCAGCCTGCAACTCTGGGGACAACTTTGTTGAAAACACCTCGTATTCTGGCGTGCCCTCCTCAGGAATGGTGACCAGCAATTCCATTGAGTCGTCCAACGCTTTCAATTGAATCTGAGCCTCCCCCTGCTCCTGTTCGCTACGTATGACCTCACATCTCTTCTTGATGTGCTCCAAGGTACCTTCTACATCCTGGAGAAAGCCATTCCGAGCTGGAGAAGGCTCGCTCACTTTGGAGCAGAATAACTTAACTGCCCGAATCATACTGTCGCGATTGGGCTTTGGGCCGGCAAGCTGGACTACGTACTGGAGGAGAAGGGCCTGGTGGATCGTCTGTTTAGCTGTTTTGGTGTCCCCCGCGAGCTGGTGGTCAAATGCTGTCATCATAAGTGCATCCTTCTGCTCCTCCGTGCAAATGTGGGTGTTTTTCGTGAGAAACACGGCGCTCTCGGGGATGGTTGTGATTTTACCAAACTCCTCGGTTTCGGGAAGTGTACTGAGGTCTGGAGAGGAAGGGTCTGTGGCGTCTGACAGAGGGGCTGCCTTTGGCTCATTTATGGTCTCGATAGTGGTGACCTTCTGTGACTCTTTTTTGGGTATTTCCTTCTTTTCCTCTGTGTCTTTATTCAAGAAGGAGCGATCAAACCCAGTGTGGATATCTTCACTACTGATCAAGTTTGCCTTCTGGTACAACAAATCATCCAACTTGATTGTCTGCTTGGACAACACATCATCGATCTTGTTTCTGTGCTCTTTGAGGTAATTGACCAACTTTTCGCCGTCTGAGGCATCGGGGTGGTCCTGGCGGATCTGGATGAAAAGATCCTCCACCATCTCATTGTAAGGCGGGGTGTTTTCGATCTCCTCGGGGTCGAATTTGAGGTCACGCAACCCCTTACGTAACGTGTCACCCTTGTCCGCAATGAGTTTCTCGTAGTCAAACTTCTCGTTCTTGTCGAATGCCCCGTCAAGCTTCAGCATGACACTAGTATTGTTCAAGAGCTCCTCTGGCGAGAGCTCCTTCAAAAGGAAATCCACACGCGCGTTGAGCTTGGCGTACATTGTGAGCTGGACCAAGATCGACTTGATCTCAATGTTGCGCTGTGCCCGTTTTTCGTGGATGTCCCGTTGTTTCCATCTAACAAATGAGTTCTTGTCCACATTAGGGTGGACTTCGATGTCTGAGTCGTCTGAGATCTCAATCTTGTCCCACTTGGAGTAGTCAATTGGCATTGCAAATAAAGAATCGTATGGAAGGTGTGGAAAATATATAGAGAATAGAAGGAACAGGAAGGAACACAAAAGAAAATATGAAAAGTATCTGAGCGAAGCGAAGATACTTGAAAATGCGTAAGGATACTTGAGCTAGATGGAAATGAGTATTCGAGTGGAAATACAAGTGTCCGAGCGAGCATAGAGCATATATGGTTAAATTGATGCAAATCTCTCGACATATATAAAGGAATCGCTTTCACCCATATACCTGGTGTATAGTTGTATTAACCTTGGCCATCTCATTTTGGTTGTTGAATCATTCTTGAATCATTTTTGAAACATTCTTGAACCATCAGTACACATAGTGTTTTTTTTAAATGCTGTCTACAGTATAGAACTCAAACCTTTTGTCTAAATAATATAGAATTATGCAGTTCCGTTTGGTCTCAAACCAGTGAAGAAAGCGTAACCGTAACCGGTGGTCTCAAAGGTAATGGTAGTGCCCTTCTTGAAGTAGAAGACGTCACCTGGCTTCACAGAAACCTTGTAACCAGTCTCGTCGGCAATAGTGTACTCACCCTCAACTTCCAAGATAATCTTCATCTCATCGTACGTGTAGGTGTACACCAATGGCTCACCCTTCTCCTGCTTGTAGAATCCACAAGAGATCTGCTCTTGCAATGGAGCCTCAGAGGTGAAAATGTCACCAAGGAAGGAGTTGTTACCTGGGGAGGGGATCTGGGGTGGCTTGACTTCCTTACCCTCAGCAGCTGGCTTGTATAACATAGGCATCTTGTATTAGTGTTTTGTAGTTGTTTATCGGATGGATAGATCTACATACATCGGAGCCCTTTTATACTTGGGCTGTCTTTATCTTTGCACCCAGTGCTGCGTCAAACAGCCCAATACGGCAAAAAAACCCACTGATATCATCCGCCAACACATGCCGCATTAGGAAGTCCGATGCAACCACGTCCTGTAATTGACAGAAACCTGCAATCAATTGGTATGACACACAGATTAAGGATGGGTTGGTGTTATTGGATAATAAATGACACAATCTTGGACACACATTTTAATCTATTGGCACTGATTGAGAAGCAATAGCCGATCGAGATGAATACAAGATAATCTATTGGTAACTACAGAAGGACTGGCGATAAGAGATCATCTGAGGGGATGATCACAAAAGGTCTTTGTAGAGCCGGGATGGAAGATGTCTTGTAGACAATGATTTGATTGCTCAAACCATATCTGTTATTCATGGAGAATATGGTTGGTCCATTGTTCTTCAACACCATCACTGTTATCCATGGAGAATATGGCTGGTTTGTCAATGATTCTTCAACTGTGTTTACTTGGATTTCCTCAGAATTAAAAATTAGACCCTAGAAGCCCGATACGGGGGTCGAACCCGTAGCCTTTTGATGTCCTTATTAAGAGTCAAACGCTCTACCGATTGAGCTAACCAGGCAACAATGAGTGAAACAAACTAAGAGAATGATAAGAGTCATTAGCCTACGAATATGTCTAGTATTCTCTGACCTACGGTTGAGTTTTTGGTGGGCTCATTACTCTACCACAAGCCTATAACCCTCAGCCCCAATGAGGAATATTAGGGAATAGTCATAGAAGTGGCCAACTGGGAGGACCGTGCCGGGGTAACGGAGTGAGACCGATACAACTCGGTGCACAGCTGTCAAACGGTTGGAAAAAGCAGATATAGCTAAACGGAGATATTCGGGGGATATCCAAATTATTAGGAGGTTTTCCCGTACGTAATTATGTAACAAGTCTAGGTTTCCTTCATAGATAATATATGTGTGTCTATAAAAATTGAAGAGGCGGAAACATAAACTTACATGGAGTTGTTAAGCGGCCTATGTGTGCAGGTGCTACGGTCGAAGAGCCAGTGTTGACTACTGCATAAAGGGGATTGAAAAAACACGGGACAAGCTGAATCTCAACAACGGGTTTAGATAGATTCGTTACGAGTACAATATTCCCCTATAGAACATATCTAAAAGAAAAACCGCAGTTGTCATCTCAGACTACCAGACACTTACAATACCATATGTCCAACTGTAATCGAATTTCTCAAGTTTCTGCCAATTTTCTCCATTTCGAATTACCAAGGTCTTCTCACTCTAATTCACCTTTGGGAGCAAAGGTAAGACTGTTCTCCTCACAGCAGCTCATCCTTGCTTCGCAAGGATTCGAGATTATCCTTACTACAGTAGCTCACCCTTGCTTTGGTTCGAGATTGCTACAAATATTGGTCTTACTGGATATATTTTCCTTGCATCAATTACTATCCATACCCATGTTGCTCTATAATGAAGTCCCACATCTCCATTCCTGTTTTACTTTCTCTAATGATCCATCAACTGGAGACATGCATCCAAGGAGGCCTCCATCTTGCCTTTATTCATCACAATCACATCCTTTAACAAGCCCTCGTCCAACAGAGGGAACATTTCCTTCAAATTGGCGAGGGTTTCTTTGTACTCGGCTGTAGTCGTGGTATCAGCCTGGCTTTCTGTTTGGCTATTACTTCTAGTTTGGGCGCCAGCCTGGCTACTTCTTCTCATTTGTCCCTCAGTTTGACTACTTCTTCTGCTGTTTGTCTGGCTGTTTCTTCTCATCAGACTATTTCTTCTCGTCAGACTCCTTGTTTCTGCCTCACCTGGAGAAGACAGAAGAAGATTGGAAATGGACTTGCTAATCAACTCTGCACTGGTAAACAAGACATTTGATGGCGACATCGAGGGGGTAACAGGCCTTGCATCCGATGTTTGCTGGGGTTGTGGCTGCAAAAGCTCCGTTTTCCTACTTTGATGCTGCAGAGCCTCCCAGGCCTCGATATGAGCATTGAACTCATCGACCCCAATGGTGAGTGAATCCGCAGTGACGGTATTAATGAAGTTGATTGCACCCTGGAGTGAAGAAAGATAATACGCAGTCTCGCCGTAAAGAAGCCATTCCTCGCCTCTGTAGCTCTCGATGTAGTGAACATTACTCACCAAATGAGGCGTTTTAGCTTTGAGCAAGATCAAAATGAGCAAGGGCACAAACGCATCCGCATTTGTTTCCTTTTTGCTCACCTTCAAGTAGCTGAAAATGATCTTACAGCAGTTGAGCACGCAAATGATCTTGTCTCGAGGAGCTCTGTAGTTGTTGATCTTGTTGAGTTCCGCTGTAGCATAATCCACCATGTCTGTCTCCAACAGAAGGAGATCGATGTCCAAATGAGACCCATTTATCCAACTAAACTTATCCAATTGTTCGACAAACACACGGTCGGCAGCAAGGACCTCCTTGCATGTTTGCAGAAGACACGCCGGCAGCTGTGCCTCGACCTCTGGAGGAAAGCAGTACTCGTAGATGCGGTTCATGATGAGTTTTTCAAGCCCCTCACGCAGGTTTTCGAGATCGATTTCATCCATGTTGGAAAAGGGAGCATAGAGCAAAAACTTGTCTGTCATATAGGCCTTGAAATCACGAACCACCTTGATCTTTTGTTCCTGCGTAAAGGTGTGTGCTTGTCTACAGAACAGCACCAAGAAGGAACGGATATACCGCACGATTGGGTCTGCGCTTTTCTTGCGCAAATGCGCGAGGAAGTTGGGGAAATCAAATGGCTTGTGCGACTCGCGGTGTTTTTCATCGCTGTTGTCTGAGGTTGCATGTATTTCCTCCACTGAAGTGACCTCAGATGTGGTTAAATCCGAGAATCCAGAGAGAAAGACCGGGCCCGAGTCAGATGTGGAGGTTGGCAGTTGGCCTTTCTTTGAGGCATTGTCAGAAGAGCCTGGTTTGTCTTGAATTTCCGATTTTGTTTCTTCAGACCTTCCTTTTTGTGGTCTCAATACCGGAAACTGCTCCAATGTTGCAAATGGGTCATACGGCTGAATGGTCATTCCTTCAGGGCTTTTCGGCGGAACACTTATTATTCCCGGAGGAGGTGTATGGGAACCCAGATTTGTCTCAGCTGAGGCAGATTTGGTAGATTTGGTAGATTTGATATTAGAATTCCCAGGCTCACTTGAATTGGATTCGTGATCAGTTTTACCTGATTCATTTTCAGACTTACCTGATTCATTTTCAGAATCTTTTGCGGATTCCTCTATGTTTTCTTTTCCACACTCTGAAATTCCCTCTGGATCTTTTATATCTTCATTCCCTGTGGTGCCCGGCGCAACGGCATGTGTTGTGTTTTCACCAGAATTCGAAACACTTTCTAACGTTGAATCATCCTTAGAGATGGCCGTTTCTATTGCTTTAGGGGTCTCTGCTTTGGGGGCCTCTGCTTTAAGGGTCTTTTCTTTAGGGTTCTCTGTAGGGATGTTTGCCTGTTCGAGCTTTTCAGACTCAGCAAGGACCTCACTGTGGCTTTTCTCTGAATGGCCATTGGACATGCCATCATTATCTGACGGCTCACCGCTTGACTCTATAATTGCCTCATTTGTATTGTGTGGTTTCTCTGTGGCGTTCTCATCCAACTTGTCATTCTCATCAGACTCATTTTTGTCGTTATTTACATCATCTCCATCGCTCTTGCCATTCTTGTCATCCTTTCTCGGGTCGTACTTGTGGAAAAGGCCAATCAAGTCCTTTCCTCCGGGGATTCCGTGGCCCAGAAATTCAGGGCTACTGCTCTTCTCCACACCCAACCCGCTACTGGTCACATGGACCGTGCTTGTGTTGGTTGTGCCTGTGGTTGCCGATGACTTCAGGAGACTGAAAGCCAAGGGGTTATTGAAGGACATGGAAAAATGTTGGTTATTTCTGCCAGCCGATATTAATTAGTGGGGACCTAGCGTAAGGAGAGAACGGCAGAATAAGAAATTAAGCGAGCATGAAGTCTTAGCGTTTGAGATGAAGAGGATGTAGTCGAATGGGCAAGGCTTGACCAAGGTAGGGTCTTTGGGGGCCTTCATTTTGGGTACGGCCCATTTGGGGACGCCTACATATGAAGAACGCTTCATTTTGGGGACGCCTATTTTTGGCCACATTTTGGGCCCACATTTTGGGTTTTATGCTCTTCGCGGACTCCTCTAGTCGATATTTGTGCTAACGGAATGTAAATATCTCGTTAACGAGCAAGTGACCATCCATCATTTTAATTTTGGATAAGTCTTCCTTCACTTCAGCCGTACAGTTGGATAACTGGGACTTCGGAATCATAAACATCCTGGTAATATAACGGTAGTATCTAATTCATTCAGTACACAATTTTCTTATGGTCACCAAGTCACGTGATATACAAGATAGTCATTCTCGTAATTCCATGCGCTGTTAATCTGCCTAACAAATGAGTAGTGAAGCCAGAATACACTTGTACTCATACTGGAAATAACTCAAGCATACCATCCAGCAACAGAATAATCAGAATAGTCAAGGCAGATTTAATTATCCACCTTCACGAGTAATTAAGGCTTTGGCTGAGAAATACCAGTTCAAAATCCAAAGATTGGTCAATATAACTGAAATTTCTAGAGAGGGTTATTGCCTGGTCATTTGTGGATGTGCCATCTATTTTTTCAGAATGCCCACTTCACATTCCTGTCCGTTTCATCCATGTATCCCGATATCTTTGTAGATCTTGATCTTGTGTGAATTCAACTCACCTTCATTTCTCATTAATCAACTGGGTAAGAATATGTGACAACAGTTCACAGAATGCAATTCGCTCAGTACTTCAAGCAGTGACCATTTAACCGTGAGTATTCCAGCTTGTCCTCAACCAATGCCTGTCTATTCTATTTACCTCATACATTAATACATTTATTCTATCAGATCCTCTGCTTTATTCTATCAGATCCTTTTATTCTATTAGATCACATTTTCGTCAATTTGCGAGTTACTGAGTCCTTTTGTTCACAAATTATCGTCTCCCAATAACTCACCGCGAAGCAAGGGTTGACTGTCTTCATTCTTGCTTTGTAAGAGTTGACTGTTCTCCTCATCCTTGATTTGTAAGAGTTAACTGTTCTCCCCACAGTAGCTCACCCTTGCTTTGCAAGGGTTCGAAATTGCCCCTTATAGCAGTAGCTCACCCTTGCTTCGCAAGGATTCGAGATTGTTCTAGCTCACCCTTGCTTCGCAAGGGTTCGAAATTGTTGCTTAGCTCACCCTTGCTTCGCAAGGGTTCGCTTGTAGAGATCATTATTTACGCGGCTTGAGCTTCAACTTCAACCCGATTTTTTTTGGTGCAGGTTTCGGCTCGGGGTCCGCCGGCTCCTGCTTGGGTTCGTTGGGCTCGTTTTTGTCTGTCGAATCAGCCTTGGGCACACTGTCTATAAGCTCGCTGTCTCTGGGCTCAACGCTGCTGTCTGTCGAGCCCTTATCTGGCTTATCCTTGTCTATACTCTTGTCTGATTCATCTGTTGGCTTGTTGTGAATGTATATCTTTGTCTTCTTGCGCTTTACAGGGGCCGAGTCAAACGGCGAGACTGCGCGCGCGGCTGGATCGAACGGGCTCTTTCTGCGCTCCTCCTCGTCCTCCAACTTTACACGCACCTTTGGCCGGGCCTTTTCTGGCGACACGGCCGGCTTCTTGGGAGGCACGGAAGCGGCCTTTTTAGTCCCATTGTCTTGTGGAGCTTTCTTTGGGGACACAGACGAGGCTTTTGCAGACGAAGCTTTGGCAGAGGCTTTTGCAGAGGCTTTGGCAGGCGCCGGGAATGGACTTGCTGTGACACGCCTCTTGCGTGTGTTGATCTTGATGTATCGCTTGGGGAGACGGATCGAGACAAGCGTACCGTTGTACGAAACAAGAGGGCTTGATTCCGGCACTTCGTCCACTTGAACCACCTCCGGTACGTTCTCGGTGATTTCGCCCAAGCGATTCAGCTTGACGGTGATGGTGGTGTTGACAACCGAAACAAGAGACATATCAAAAGTTGGCTCCACCTTGATCTCTTGTATTTCCTGCTGCTGGATTTCCGGTTGCTGGATTTCCTGCTGCTGCTGTACTTCGATTTCCCGCTGCTGCTGTACTTCGATTTCCTGCTTCTGCTGTACCTCATGCTCCTTCTCCTCTTTCCTTTGATCCCTCTTTCTCTCCTCAGCCCTCCCACTTCTTCTTCTCTTCTCCTTACGCGGCAACTGGATCTTGAACCTGCCCTCTCTACGGAGCACCACTATACCATCGCCCATATCTCTCAACACAATCTTTCTCTTGAGCTCCGATACCGGCACGCTTGGAAGGGGTATCCTCACGATGAAGGAGTCCACATGCTTGTACAAGACCTGAACAATAGTGAAGACGTTGCGCTTTTCGTAGATGCTTAGCAACGAGGTGTGGAGGAGCTCCCAAAGCACCTCGCGCAAGCCGCGGCCCACGGCGTAATCACGGCGGAGCACGTCGATGGCCCCGGAGATGGTGGCACGTGCTAGCGCATCACGCTTGTGGTCCATTTCCGCAGACGCATCCTCGATAATCACCATGTTGGACGTGAGCTTGGAGTCCTTTTGGACGAAAAACTCGGTGTCGTCCAAGGCTGCGGCAGCCCCGTCAGTCGCTACAGCACATACAGCCTGCACCAAGGCGTCCATGAGGGCGTGGCGGAAATGGGTGTTGGCCTCGAGGACACATGTTTTGAGAAAGTAGCGGAGAACACTCCTATTGCGAAGACCTCCTAAAAGGAGAACCGCGTGGAATGCCGCCACACGCACGGGCTCGGGGTACTTGTCGAGAGTGTAGTAGAGCCATGTCTCAAGCAGGAGAGGAACGAGTCCGTGGCGGGCCATGGCAGCCTTCTCGCGAATACACGTGACGGCCACAATATGGTGGTACAGGGGAACCCATGTGTCGAGCTTGTGGAGACGGTCAATCTCAGCAGCAGCTCGCGAGTCAAAGTCCAGCGTGTCTGTGGACTTGTCTTGGATGGAGTGGCCATTGCACACACTACGGGAGAGCGCGGAGATGAGCTCTGCCACGTAGAAACAGTCCTGGAACGCATTGTTGGCGTTATCGTTGAACTTGACTAGGTTGAAGAGGAGCGAGCGTACGGCCGAGGGAGTGGCCCCAGCGTCGTCGCAAACCCCACTGAGGATGCGTGGGATGGCGCGCTGGAGGAGGAACCGGCCAATATCACTGAAGTCATTACTTTTAGGGACAGTGGAGCCCGCAAAACAGTACTGCTCTTTGAAAACACGCACGATGTAGCCCACACCCATGAAACCATTCAGCTGGCGCGAAAAACGCGCGAGCGCCTCGGCAGCAGCGATCCGCACACCGTAGTAGTACTGTGGGTCCGCCAACGTGCGTGTCAAGACCGTGCAGTGCTCCCGTGTGGGTTTCTCTGTGTCGCCAAAGTGGCGGACCGCATGGTACTGGGCCTCGACATCACGGTCATATATGAGCTGCGAGGCATACATGTAGTCCTGCTGCTTGACCTCGAACTGGCCGATCCACTCATAGTCCACATCCACGCGGATCCACTCGAACGCGTCTGCAAAGAGCACCTCGTCCTCGGGCCGCTCAAAGTCCTGGAGGCCCCAGTCCGCCACCTCTTCAGGCAGCTTTAGCACGTCGCCTAGGCGGTGGAACGTGGCAATCGATTCGTCCATATCCTCCTTCAACTTCTTCATCCGCTTGAACTTGGCATTGTACTGGATATCCACCTTGGTATGGGCCTCCTTCAACTCGACAATGTGCTCATAGGGCGTACCGTCAAGCTCGTGGACACGGATCGTCATGGGGCCGGTAAACACGGGCTGCACGCCAAATTGCGGCTCATCATCCAACAATGCTATTGCATCATCCAAGAACCGCTCGGCCTGCGGCTGTGCCTTGCGTTTGTGCTGCGCCTGGGTCTGCCTGATACTCATTTCAATCAACCCTCGCTTCTTGTTGAACCGCTGCGTAATGTAAAAGACTGGCGTGCCCACTCCATATACCCACTGCTTGAAGAAGGGCTCGAGTTTGTTGCGATTCACCTTTTCACACACGTACTGGAGATGGGCCGTCGAAAGCGTGCCGTTGGGGAGATCTCCCAGCATGGCCTGGAGAAAGAGCTTGGGAATCACCCGCAGGAGCCCAAACAGCTTGTCTGTCTTTGTCATTCGCTTGTCGAGAATATGAAGGACTATGGGGGCCTTGAGCCGAACAAACCCGAGATCACGCTCATTCACGGGGAAACGCAAAAACTGCATCGCGAGCGGCTTGCGCCCGTGGTCCTCCTCGCAAATCTGCCCAATCGCTTTTCGTACCCGGAACCGGTACTCATTCTCCCCTACAAGCAGCCGCGTGTACTGCAACGCCATGTACCGGGCGATTCCAATGGTGCACCACATATCATTGAATGTCTGCGGCGAAATGTTGATTCCGCACCACTGCGCAGCAATCAGCTCCAACACCACGTCCGTCACGTGGAAAATGGGCTCAATGAGGTCCGCAGGGTAGAGGAGCTCGTCGTGCACGACCAGCAACCCGGCAAAAGAGTTGCTGTCTACTGTGCTCCCACCGACAAACACCATGGCATACGATGAAAAGGGAAACGAGCCGTACTCACGGGCAAAATGGTCCAACGCGTGGTTGCAAAACGATACGGTATTGCGTGCGAGCTCCACGTGCTCGGCCATACAATATACCGTCACAGGCTGCTTCACGTCTTTTTCCTCCTCGTACATTTCCTTTTCCTCATCAACCTCGTCCACCAAGACAAAGCTCTCAAAGCACCCAAGTGCCCATCCCACGTGATGCGCACACACGGGGTTGAATATGCTCCACGACACAACCTTTTTCGAGAGATCCGTGGGGTGGGGGGTTTCCTTCACATTGTTGAAGTCTCCTCCACACACAACAAGGTCATCGTTAATGTCGTCATCTTCATCGTCTTCCACCTCTTCGTGCTCCTTTTTTATATCCCTTACTGTCCGCGGCACATTCACCTCTACAGACCACGTACACCTGTCCCAGAGGTTGTCGAGACACGGGACCCAGGAGGACGTCGAGATGTTGTGGGTGCCATTTGTAGTGTATGCATGCCAGCTGCGCCTTTCGCCTTCCGTCACAAACGTGATGCCATTGCGTGGATTCACAACCTCGTACTCCACTTTAACATGTATTGGTGTGTACACCTCGCTCTGTGACTTCTTGTGGTGCGGTGTAGTGGACCCAGGCGTGAGGTTATTGATGGAGGTCAACTCTAGCCGCATCTTCTCGGGGAGGAGAATGACGAGCTCGCCCGTGCCGCTGTGGACATCCGGTGGCGGCTCACGTGGGTCCGCATTGCTTTCCCCAAATACATAGTTGAGTTTCTGCCGGATGAGGTGGTGCTGGTGGATCCCCACGTCGTGGGCATAGAGATCGAGCACATTCACCACCTGTTTCTCCACGCACAGGTCAAAGTACGCGTCGTCGTTGATGTAGAGCATGTCGCGGTGGACGTAGTTGGTGTGCCGTGTGCTGTTGATGTAGACGCCAGTGATGCGCATTTCTCTTGCATCAAGCCGTATGCTGCGGAGCTGGTTGGTGAGGGGGAGGATGGTGATTTCGGTTGTCCCTCGGAGGGCACGCAGTGCCATGTCCACGTCGATGGACACCCGTTGGTACGCGGGTTTGAGGGTTCGTTTCTTCATAAAAAAATCACCAACAATTCCGAAGCAATTACGAACTGAGCGAAGCGAAGTGAGTAAGAGTAATAGTAAGCAGTAATTACGAACTGAGCGAAGCGAAGTGAGTAAGAGTTAATAGTAAGCGTGACTACGAACTGAGCGAAGCGAAGTGAGTAAGAGTTAATAGTAAGCGTGACTACGAACTGAGCGAAGCGAAGTGAGTGAGAGTTAATAGTAAGCGTGACTACGAACTGAGCGAAGCGAAGTGAGTAAGAGTTAATAGTGAGCAGTGACTACGAACTGAGCGAAGCGAAGTGAGTGAGAGTTAATAGTAAGCACTGACTGCGAACTGACGAATTGAGTAAGTGAGTGAATACCAAGTGAACAGTGACTACGAACTGAGCGAAGTAGTAAGTGAGTTTTCAAGTAAACAGTGAGTGAGTACTGAGTATACTGATTAGTGAGTAGTAGTGAGAGTATCAGTGAATACTGAGTGATTGAGTAGTGTGAGTTGAGTGATAGTGAATGACCAGTAGTGTAGCAATAGCGATATTCAAAACAATACCACCGTTACACCCTCAATGATATGGCAATGTCCACAATGGACCGATATGACACACAACCCAGTAGTGGGATCAGCTCATTAAAAAGGGCAGCTACAAGCTGCCACCATACCACAACCAGCAATCTACTACAACAGAAAACCAATAACCACCCCAGCCAAGTTAATCCACTACAACAGACAACCACTAGTACTACAACAGACAACCAATAGTAATACAACAGACAACCAATTATTAATACAACAGACTACCAATTAGTAACATACTACCAGTTTGGTTATACAACAGACTACCAATTAGAACACCTGTATTCTAAACTCTTGTTAAGGTACTTGACTGAATGCTAGATATTCTGCAGTCTACCATTGATATCAACCATTAGCACCACAAGCTATGGATCTGTCATGATTATCGCATTCCATCCATCGTCAAGACATTAATAGGCACCATTCAGACTATGATTTCATCATTTTTAAGGCTATTTGAGGAAAACGTCACTTCTACACTCCAGCTGTACCTAAATGAGGCCCATTATTAAGTTGTGAGATGCTTAGTCGAGGGCTTTAGTTGGGGAGAGGAAACTCACTGCCAACCATGTCCCACATGAATAACAAGTAACTTTGCTGTCATGTATCGCGCCGTTCGATGATAAACAGGGGTATATTCATGGCGCATGACAAAATCACTAGTGCAAACTGATGGCCCACAATCTTAAAAGAACAAATAGTAGTAATTATGCTACTATACCAATGTTGCTTAAAACAGAGGGTAATAGGAACGACCGTCACTACATCATCTAGTACCTATGTAGTCTCATGGCTATGGTATTCTAGAGTCATGGATTCAGCAAGTGATCATGCTCTGTCCCATCAACGCACCATGCTACAATTATCAGACGACACCCAAAATCTATGGGACAACATACTCAATAATCTCAGATGACAATATAACTTGTTCGAGAGTCTTACTTGAGTGAGGGTCAATTGGTGAAACTGCTGACTACAGTGCGCGTTTATTAACTCTGAGATATTCGAGCCTGAGGTGCGAGTTAACTGATATAGTACCTGGCTCTATCTCCATGAGCCTAGAGGTCAACAATCGAACGTTTTACACCTTACTGTTAACCTATTGGTGATTTGGATAGCTTCATATTAAGAGTTATCAACGGGACACTCACTCGTCACCACTTCAACTGCACAATACTAATTTCTTTACGCCTTTCATACATTGTTATCACTATTTTTACCTGCTTATTTTGTTGATAATCCTTCTCACTCTCTCTTTATCTACTCCAAAATACCCTTATTCACGACAAATCCCTCGATTACAGCCATGGCAGCATATAATCTGTTTTCGGCCTCCTCAAAGACCAAGGAGTTTTCACTGTAAAAAACCTCATCATCCACCTCCTCTTTATGTCTCGGCAAGCAGTGCATGAACTTCCAATCAGCTGCTGCGCCTTGCGACATCTTCTTTGTAATCTGGTAGCCTTCGAACTGCTTCAATTTGGCTATTTTCTGGTCTTCCTCGCCCATGGAGATCCATGTATCTGTGACCAATACGTTTGCGTCCTTGACAGCAGCCTGAGGGTCATTGACGATCTCAAATGTCAATCCCGACTCCTTGGCAAGGTTTTTGGCAAAGTCGCCCACTTTCTGATTGAAGGAAATGTCCTTGGGGATGGAAACCAGGACCGAGATCCCCGAACGAAGGGCTGCAATCAGCAAATCGTTGATGACATTATTGGCATCACCAACCCATGCCAATTTGAGGCCATTGGTGTTGCCGAAAGCCTCACGGATCGTCAAAATGTCTGTGATGGCCTGCAATGGATGATAGAGGTCACAAAGCGAGTTGATGATGGGCACCAGCGAATGCTCGCACAAGTCGAGGATGTTCTGGTGTGAATTCACACGTGCAAAAATACACAGAGTCATGGAACTCAACACTTTGGTGGTGTCCAAAACGCTTTCGTTGACCCCCAACTGGATATCGTCCTTTCCCAAAAACATGGGCTGTGCTCCAAAGAAAGCGGCTGCACCTTCCGTCAGGACCCTTGTACGTGTACTGCGCTTGGAAAAGAGCATGGCAACCAACTTGCCCAACAATTTGGCGTGGTTTTCGGGCGAAACTCCTGCCCGGGATATCTTTTTGAAGTGCGCAGCACGGTCCACCAACGAATTGAGCTCACTGTTGCTCAACTCCATCATATTGACGAGGTGGCGAGGCTTGTTGGATAAATGACGGACAGAAATCATGCGGGTTATTGTGCGGGACATGTTGAGCAAATTGGGCGACATTGTCAATTTATATGGGTGACTAATTGGGAAATTGAAAAAAAAACCTTAAGCGCGGTTGGGAATCAGCAAAAATGCGTCATAATCGAAAAAGCCTAGACGAGAGAAGCACGAACTTGATGATGCGTGTTGTCAATATAGGAGTATATGGTTAGAATAGCATGGCAAGCTGATAACTAAGAGATAAATATAAACCAAGAAGGTACCGTTGCTACTTTTCAGTATTACAACGAGGTGAAAAATTTTGCTACCTAGATAAAGAAACCTGCATTACACCCCTCTTGAGAGTCGTCCTAGATCGATCGTGGCAAAACAATCATAAACCAGCACGCTTGACGGGCTCTGATAACCGTCACTACGTCAGCAAACGTGCAGAAAAACGCTTAGCCAGGGCTCATAAAACATTCTCAATAAGCACTTTGTTCCATCACTGCAAAAAATTTCAAGTCACAAGATGCTATTGTGATCACTAGTAATCACTTTAAGATTCAGTCATACAGTCTGGGCCATGTCGTGCATTGGCAGTCCTAGACCTGGTGTATCTAATCATAAATAGAACTTATTAACCAAGCCTATCCAAATTGCCATCTAGTGCGATTAGTTCAAGCATCGGCCCAACTAGCCCTTCTCTTCCCTTTAACTTTACGCTGCAACACTAGTTCTGCATTTAACAGTGACCAGCAACTATTCAGTTTTTGGTTTTGTCGAAATACTGTGTGCTCTTAAAACATGATCTAACTATTCCTCTAAGTGGATCCCAACAAATACACTAAGTTGATATTCATAACCAGTTAATTATTTAGTAGTTCGTTACTGAATTGGTGTGGTTATTCGGTTAGTTTTGTCTTACCCACTTGCACTGGAATAAAACCATTAATTGAATCATATAGGCATGCATATGCGAGAAATATCTACCACTCACATAACCAAGATACTTTCGAGATACGAATACAAGGGTTAATATGAGACTGCCTCACTGATCAATAGGTATGACTGCTTTTGGCTATACATGAGTAGCAATAAGGTAGCTCGAGGTATATAGAGGCGTGTTTAGCTGACTCAAAATAAAGTATGGCTTTCAGACAAGTTGATTGCGACAGATACTCAAATGGCTACATGCAGACTCAGCATGAGGTTGATTTGTATTGGTAAAATCATTAATATGTGTATGCTGTTTTATTCAATTCCTCCATAGTTCTCAAATGCCTTGAATTATTTTGCAATCACATCTTACTCTCTGATGCTTTTCAGGATTTGTTATAATTCATCTCACTTCGTTAAATGCTAAATTTGAGTTTTGCTCACATGTCCTTCAAACGTGTTTTCTAGTCAATTCCCACTTAGTCGATGTCCCTATTTTTCAGATATATTGGGTACTTAACCTAAAGTCAGTATTACGTTCCTTCTTTCCTCTGCTAAATGTTCCACCTCTTTACCAAGAGCACTATGTCTTTCGCGGCCCTCTGCAATGCTCTTCTTCAACTCCTCTATACGTCGCTGAATATCCACGTATTGCTGGTGCAAAGAAACAACTTGTTTCACTACCACACCTTCGTCTTCTTCGTCGCTAATATCCATTGAATACTTGGCCTCATCAAAAGGAGCCTTGGTGTTAGTAAGGTCCAAAGGCTCATCTTCGGCCATGTAATCCTCAGGCACGATGTCTAGGTCGTGTGCGTCCAAATCCACGTCCTTATCCATTTCCTCATCTGGATTCCCATACCCATCTGCGTACTCGCTGGCCATCTGGTTGATTAATGAGCGTTTTGATAGGATATCAGGATCCGAGGCAATAGGAACAAAAGACTGTGAGGAAGAATATTGAGGTGTGCTTTGATGTGTGCTTTGTATGCTTTGTATGCTTTGTATGCTTTGTATGCTTTGTATGCTTTGTATGCTTTGTTGTATGCCATTCTGTGGTTCTTGTATTGTCTGTTGAATGTTGTAGATATCCTCTATCACGGGTCCATCTTCTTCAGTTTCCGGGGCAAATATGGTGCGGCCAGGGCCTGCTGTAGTTTCCGACCGTTTCTGGGTAAAGCGCCCGCGCGAGTCCAGAGTAGGTAGTTGGAGTGGTTCTGAAGATTCCTCTTGGGTATCCGAGGGAGGTTGAAGACCTGAGCGGGCTTTATCGCGGCCTTTTACGACCTTCTTCTTGAAGAGCAGTTTCTTCATAAGAAAAAAAGACCTTCCTAGACAGTTAATGTAGCAAACAGTTGAACAAAATGTTAATTCACCTCGAACGAGAGGAGAGATGTAGATGGGGTAGAGAAGAAAACCTTAGCCTGAAAGTATCATCACCTGCTTAGATCAGCAGTCTAACCAAATCAGCCATCTGCCCTACCATGCCTACTCTACATCGATGCAATCACATCGATGAATCACCTACTACGGATCTCAATTAGTTGTTTGGCTGGGTTGTCTTTAGACATTCACTTTTTATAGGTGATCGCTCCATGGTTCACTAAAATATTTCCATCTCTTTTGGTCTTCACTTTTTCACCTCAAGCTCCTCTTTTCATTAGCCCGCTACTACCATGGAGATCTCAGACCGGGCACGCACGCTCCATAACCGGATGTTGGAGTCACCGCCGTCGACTCTATTTGGGCAGGAGGAGCTCCAAAGCCTCATGGGCATCAGCAAGCCCGTGGAGCTTTTGAACCTCGCACAGGAGCTCATCAACAACAAGCTTGTCAAGCTTGTTAAACAGGGGGAACAGTTGAAGTTCCAGGCGGTTTCGCTTCAAGAGGCGCTGAAAATCACCCAGATGAGCGACGATGAGGCCATGGTTTACTCCTACATTGAAGCCTCAGGCCGCGAGGGTATCTGGACCAAGACACTCAAGGCCAAAACAAACCTCCACCAGCACGTTGTGGTGCGGTGCTTGAAAACATTGGAGAACCAGGGCTACATCAAGCTGATCAAGTCGGTAAAACACCCCACGCGTAAGATATACATGTTGTACAACCTCCAGCCGCTGATTGAGGTGACTGGAGGCCCATGGTTTACCGATTCCGAGCTCGATACAGAGTTTATCGACTCGTTGCTCACGGTGATTTGGCGTTTCGTCGCCTCCAAGACCTTCCCAGCAGCTTTTCAGACCCCAACAGACGATACAAATGTGCTCCAGTCCACCTATCCGGCCCACCACACAGGATTTGTCAATTTGGACGCGATAATGGAGTTCATCACCGCAAATAAAATCACAAATATCGACTTGGCCGTCAATGACGTGCGTTCCTTGTGCGACGTGCTTGTTTTCGACGACAAGTTGGAGTTGTTGGCCCATACAGGCGATACATATAAAGCCACATGGATCTCGGTGCTTGAGGCGGGTTATGGAAGGCCGTACAAGGACGGAGGGTTGGAGGGCGCCATGAAGGAGCGCATAGAGAATGCCCCGTTCAGCGTGTTTGATCATTATGGGGTTGTGGGTGATACAGCAGAGGATGGGGATTTGGTGTATTTGGAGAGTTGGGCGGCGGAGTAAACGAAGCCAACACGAACGAAGTGAGTGTTGGCTGACTGTCATAATGACCATAAACACGAAAAAGTGAGTGTTGACTGACTGTCATGAGCTCAGTGTAATGAGCGAAGCGAACTGAGAGGACGTGAATTTGAAATTAATCATCACCAGAAGTATTAAACGTGATTATTATTCTTTACAGTCAGTGATCACACGAACGAAGTGAGTGTTGGCTGACTGTCATAATGACCATAAACACGAAAAAGTGAGTGTTGACTGTACAGTCAGAATGATCGTCATTCCTACAACTCAATCCATTAGTCTTGCAGTGTCATCATGCATGACAGATAACTGATGGGGTCTGTTTTCAATTATCGTATTGTTCTTTGCTCACAAACAAAACACAGCAGCTGGTCATATATTTCAGCTGTTCAGCTGAAGACAGACCATCAAAATAGGCCCCATAAGAAACACTCCCGTTATTTTGAAGTCAGTTCTTATCAGTGATAATGCCTAGTGCTCACATTGAGCACTGAGCGAAGTGCGAGTTGTTGAGCTGTTGAGATGGGCGAGCACGCGATGAATATGATGCAATGTACAACAATAGACCTAATGCTTCAACCACAAGTCAGACATTTAGACCATGCTAGCATTTCTGTTATGAGCACTGCGCCAACCTAGGATCGCATGTTCGTATACTTAGAAGCATCTTATCAGGATTTGGTTCATTAGCATGCGATCTGGGCCTGAAAATTCGTATTCTTGATGACTAATGGGTGACAATAACAGGCCGTTAAGGCAGGGCCAAAAACAACTTGCATAGGATGACTGCCTTATTTCGGTAGCCATAGGACCAAAAGAACATCTTCTGAAGTGTCTGGTTTTGAACATATTAGTAACCAATCAAAACTGTTTGCGCTTTCGCGACTCAGCTCTGGGGCCAGAATTTTCTGGCTCTAAAGATAGCTTTAATATGGTCCGTGTAATACGGTAGTAATATAAATAGAAGGTGTTAGGTGAGGAAAAGAGTAATTTATGAAGTAGGATGACGCTGAAAAACGGAATTAACAAATCAGGTGAATAGGTGATGGCCTCAAAGATCGCCTAACAACCGGGTTGAGTTTATTCCACATGTAAATCATTACATTCTCCTGAATATTAATTTCTTCGTTATACAACTCCAGGCTAATTCAAAAATCTCGGGTGAAATTTGCACTAAAATTATTTCGCACAATCGCTGAAGTTTCTCGCTAAATAATGAGACTCCATTGAGAGTTCAATATTGTGAGACTCCATTGAGAGTTTCACTAATATGACCCTCCTCTACTACCTGAGCTCCGTCTATATAATGACACTATCTACCAACATTAAAATTAGTTCACTCCGAGTTTTTCCTTTCATTACTCCATTTCTCGCTTCACACTAGATACGATTAATTTGTAGCGATTTTAAATCATTTTTCATGTCGGACCCCATATTATCATACAAGAAGAGCCGTGCGCCTGTGATATCTGTGTCCGCCCCCAAAGACGCACCGGTGATATCAGCCCCCAAAGATGTACCTGATACAAGCAATCGAAAGGTGCTGCGGAGAAAAGCGTTGCAGGAATTCTACAACATCAACAAGGAAAGTGACACCACCGAGCCTGTGGTTAACTTATCGTCCGAGGAAGACTTCAGCGCCTACCTAAAGAACCACAGCATCGAGGAGATACTCCGCTACCGCAACTCTGTGGCCTCCAAGTACAACTCCAATACCGTGGATAAGAAGGAGATTGTGTATGACAACTACTACGAATTGATCCGCTTGAACCAGGCATTGCGGCGCATTCTGGATACAAAGGAAACAGACATAGCGCTGGTTCTAGCAGACGTGGAGAATTTCGTGAAGGAGGACGTGCTGGTGTTTGAGAATGACTTTGAAGAGGTTGTAAACAGGTTGTCAGAAAAACAGGGGTAAAGAATAAATGAGCAGTGAGCGAAGCTCACTGCGATTGACAAAATAGTGATCAAATGTCCAAGAAGAAAAAAAAGCCTCAGATCATAATACATCAAAGAGCTCACGTGCATAAATGAGCTATCAAAGCTAGGCCAGCAACTCTCCGTATTTATTAATACTGCCACCAATGTTTGGAATCCACATATAGAAAATATTCAGGTATGTCCATGGCTGCGTGAGTGACTGGGTGTAATTGTTACATGACATATAGCCAACGAAGTCTTCAGATGAGCCGGTAGCAATACCTCAGCGTAAGTACCCCATATATGCTCAATCTGTCATGGACAGTTATAGAAGATGGACAGAAGGCTAATGTAAGAAATGGCCAGCTGGAATTGTGACTGTTTGGCTAGACAGCGCTGACAATTCTAATCCTAAATTAGGCTACACTATACTTTGAACTTTGGGTCCTAGAGATCATATTAGACTAGCTGGAGCGGCTTTAATACCGAAATTTTCCTACGTATCTACTCCAGTTGGTGCTTCTTCACTTTATTCTATACGTTGGTTGGTGATTTGAGGAAAGCTCCAAAATGAGGGACAATTTGCATGGTAATAGCTAGATAATAAATGCATACTGGTTATATCTACCAGTTTAGGAGGCGAGATTGGTCTGTTTTAAGCTTTCTGAATTTACCAACTCCCTGGTGACATGTCCTTTGTCTATTCTCCTCATCACTCATTTTAGCAAAGCAAGATACTTTTTCATTAGTGTTTCATTTCAGGTATCTTTCAAGTGTCTGGTTGCAAAGTTTGCTTCACTCGAAATTTCTCATTTCAAGTATCTCGCTTCGCTCAATACTTGGCTCTGGCCGAACTGATTACAAATCATCCACACTATGACTCTTAAACTTCCTTCCCGAGCGATCCACCGCTCGAAACTCCATTCGCAGCCCCACAAGCACGTATTCCATGCACTCTTCCCCCCCCGGCAACAAGACCTCAAACAGAAAGTACAGGCCTTTTTTTTGCACCACCTTCAAGCCCCCCACCTTCTCCAGCACCGATAGAGCCCCCCCATTCTCCGTCCACTCCTTCAGGTCCGTTCCCCTTGGGCAACACATCACAAACAGATGCTGAGTATCGCAAATGACAATCCCTCGCATGCCCACAAGCGTGGTGTTGCGAGAACGTTTCACTGTCACCAAACACCCGTTGTAGTCTGCGGAAGAGAGCCGTGGCAAAACCATATTGGCGCCGTGGATCTGTCCATTGGGAAAGAGCAAGTCTTGCATGTACTGCTGCCACAAGTTGTGCATAGGGACAAACTCCTCAAAGGTGGGGATGTTCCATTCGCGAATGGCCTTTTCCACGGGTATGGTGGGGTCCTGTGAGATATGGCGACAGAGACGTCTCTGGCGTGAAATAGTGGACGAAATGTATGACTTGAGCTGCGTTCGAGTATGGCGTTTGCGTTTACTGGTGAGTACCCTATCGGTTAGCCTGGTTTCAGTGGGTGTTTCCTCTTTGGTCCTTTCACCGAATATGAGATATGGTTTTTGGCCGCCTGTATGCGAGTAGCGTTGCTCCAAAAGCTCTTCGATCTTCTTTTTGGAGTCGTACGACCGGGAAAGAAAGTGGCGTTCTAGGGTGTTCATACGAGCGAACGAACGAGCGTAGCGAGTGAGTGAGTGAGTGAGTAGTGAGTACTATTGAGTACTAGTAATTAGTGAGTACTAGTAATTAGTGAGTACTAGTAATTAGTGAGTACCAGTAATTATTAAGTACTAGTGGGTGATGTTACCTCTGACTATGTCTGTAGTAACTCTGTGGTTGTAGTTAACTTCTGAAGCTACCTGTAGTGTCTGTAGCTTCTTCCTATGAACTCACTCTACCGAATAGTTGTGGTACTTGATGCGATGATCTAGTATGCGGTTGTCCCTGTAGGTTGTACGGTAGGTCAGATGTACTGGAGCTTAGGAATACCAGAGTTCTTGTGAGTAGATGTAGCTGTGGTAGTTGGCTTTTTGTCTGCTGTGGTAGTTCTTTTATGTCAGCTGGTAGACTTCTTGTCTGTATTATGTAGGTTTAAAAATTAATGCTCCGACTCTTGCGACCACGGTTAGCACGGCGCACATTCATCCAGGCACCATTTCAAGATGATCTCACTGCCGTAAACGACGACGATTTCGGCTTGGCTGACTTTCAGCACTACAAGGAGTCCGAACAGGTACGACAGGCTAAGGCCAAAGAGTACAGTGGGCTTGTAGAGACAAGACATAAAGAGACACAGGATACACAGGATTCATTTGCTGATATATGTACACGGCGAGCTCCGCTTGTTTTCCAATCCAAACTCACGGACCCCTACCTCAATCTTGCCATAGAAGACTATGTCTACAATAAAATGCCGCTTCCCAACAAGAACGAGAACAACAACCGGTTAATGCTCTATGTCAATTCGCCCTGTGTGGTAGTAGGGAAGAACCAAAACCCCTGGAAGGAGGTGAACCTTCCTCTTCTCCAAAGCCTCCAGATTCCTTTGGTTCGAAGACGTTCGGGTGGTGGAACGGTGGTCCATGACACAGGCAACATCAATTTCTCATTCATGACCACCAAAGAAGCGTTTGACCGTTTCCTGTTCGCGCACGTGGTGGCCAATGCCGTGAATCGCCAGGGTGAGACCCGAATCAAGGTCAACCTGCGAGGGGATCTCGTGACGGCTGAAAAAGACTTGAAAGTGAGCGGCCTGGCCTATAAGTTGAGCCGTGGAAAGTCTTACCACCATGGAACAATGCTCCTTTCGCTGAAACTCGACGTTTTGCGCAGCTTGTTGAGGAGAGATGAGCAAAAATTGGGCATAGTCGACGCCATGAACTCCGTAGCTTCCGTTAGTGCCCCGGTGACAAACTTGGGCTTGAGAATGGATGTGTTTGTGAACAACCTAGCAGAGGAGTTTGAGAGAGGATACAAGGAGAAAGATAAAGAGAATGACTCAGATAGTCTTGAATACAACCAGGATGAGCTCTTTGGCTTTGACCAGTTTTTCCACAAGGTGGATCGCGTCGTCATTGACGAAAGCACAGATCTTCCCCAGGACGTGTATAATACCGCAGAGGAGCTCAAGCAATGGTCCTGGCGGTTTGGCAACACGCCGCGTTTCTCACACGAGCTCACGAGCACAAAATGGGGCTTTTCCATCAAGTTCTACGTGACAAAAGGCGTGGTGGAGAGCTTTGAGCTTGAGTGCCATGGAACCCGAATGGACTCGTCCGAGTTGGAGAGTGCGTTCGAGTATTTGAGAGCGTATGTCGAGGAGAACTCGTTGGAGTATACGGGGAGTAATGTCGCAGGGTTTGTGACTCATGATGGGATTAGTGATTGGTTGGGGATGTGTATTGATGGGACGATATAACGAGATCTGAGCGAAGTGAGTTGAGATCTGAGCGGAGCGAAGATCGAGTTGAAGTGAGTTGTGAGAACTGAGTGGAGTGAAGATCGAGTTCAAGTGAGTTGTGAAATCTGAGCGGAGAGATCGAGTTGAAGTGACATTCGAGTGAATAATATCTAGTGAGCGAACATAACTGACATTCGAGTGAACGATTTCGAAGTGACATTATGAATGATATCTAGCGAAGTGAAGATTGAGTCGAAGTGACTGTTAGTCTGCGTCGCAAAATACTCACTGTGAGTGATTCAGCAGCTGCAAATACCACCCTCCTCAGTTATGCCCTAACTTGCTCAGTTATGAATATACCATCACTCACTCAATTATGAGCTAGCACAAAGGTGGTAACTACTCATGCAATAGTGCACTTCGTATGAGTGAGTCATGCCTGATATGAATACCTATTGAGCAATGGGTGAAGTCTTACAGAGAAAGGACATTCTCTAAAAATGAACCCACCAAACAAGACGAAGACTACGGAAATGTACAAAAGACACTCGAAAGCTGGACGGGACGCATAGAGAAGAACGCTTACTATAAACTATTCTCCCCGGTGAGTAAAAGCCAAGATCATTACAATTTATTTATGAGTCAGAAAGAGTTCAAAATAATTTGGTACGAGTCGGACGGACCGTCGTAGTCCCTCCCAAAGCAATCTTTAACAGATAGACCACCTCAGTCCCTGGGTTGACACTAGAAACAAGGGCCCTCCACAAGGACATTAAATAGCGTTAGGTGAAGATGTTGGTTAGCATATAGAAAAGTACGGCCATTCGAGAGGTGTAAAGGATGAGGATCAAGGTACTTCACATTGGACTTCAATTCGACATGATGTAGGTATTGAGTTTTTTTTTATTCTGCCACTTTCTTCCAAAAAGTGAAAAATGGATTTGATAATCGGTGTATGACGAGATTCATTTCAGTTCCAATAATATTTACTATCCTGTGTATGGTGAGTTGGATAATCGTGTCCTTGAGAGTTTTGGATGGGTAAAAGTTTCCGGAGAAATCCGAATGACAGCGGCGCCGTAAATTAATAGGGTGATAATACCAGCCCCTCCAAAGTAATTGATAATTTGATAGATGTGGAATCTAAGCGAAGCTGCGAGACCGCCAAGCGAGGAGTGAGTGAATGAGAAAATTTAGAATTGGTAGAAGGTATGAAAGAGAATCTCGAATGAACAAATTGATCCCATTTCTTGTTGACTAGACCATAAACGGTTTGTTGAATGATCAGACATTTCGTATTGGTGAGAGGATATGCTATTGGTGTGTGCATGCTCCATGTTGGTTGCTGTATGGCACAAATGAGCTTCTTATATGATTCTGTTTTTGGTACAATTCTCCATGGTTCAGTGGTACTTTTATAGTCCATAATTGTCCACTTTCTCAGGCATAGACGATTCACCAGATATTAGAAGGTTTTAAGGAAGTTAGGGAGGAGGTCATCATAACACGACTAGGATTTGAATGGTAATGTATGAGCCAATACTGATGATTAGAGAAAGACGAAAGGCGCTGCACGAGTAAAGCGAGATCTCATAGACAAAAAAAGGCAGATAAACTCTCGACAATTAACAGCACGCTCTTATTTCGTGGTTGTCTTGTGATTAATATTTTGTGATCAACAAAGCCCCACTAATTGTATGCACTTTTTATTTTGTGCAACAGTCAAGACTTGAGTAGTCATGGACCAATCTCCGGTAATTCTTGATCGGATCATCAGTACAATAACTCATCGTCCTTCAGATGTGATGCATGCACGCTGTAGATGTAGCTTTCTTGGGACGCACCCCACGCATTCGAAGCCCCGGCCTTCCGGATTGGGTTTTCCATGGAAATCTGGGGTAGGTGTGATTTTCTGGGAGGGGTAAAAGTATATAAAAAGGTGTATCTCCACTTTCTCCAATCCCCACATGTTGCGCTCAGTCAGGTACTTTTCGAGCGCCCCCAGATGCCTCACCAACTATGGGTTCATTGGCCTTGGTCAAATGGGCCAGCACATGGCCAGGCATGTGTACAACAAGTTGGAGCCTGACGACAAGTTATACGTGTACGACACGGTTCCTACTGCTGTGGACGAGTTTTTGGAGAATGTGCGCAAGATCACGCCTGCTAATAAAGATCTCGTTAAGCTGTTGCCATCCATCAGCAGTTTTGTCACAGACGTTGACAAGCAATTGGACTTTATTGTGACCATGGTGCCCGAGGGAAAGCACGTCAAGGCAATTGTGGAGGAGTTGGTTGCAAAGTACAAGGAACAGCCCGATATCTCATCTACAAGTACGGTTTTCTTGGACTCATCCACCATCGATATCCCCACCTCTATCGAGGTCCACGAGCACGTGAAGAAGGAGATCCCTGGCTTTGACTTCATTGACACGCCTGTATCCGGTGGAGTTGCTGGTGCCCGCAAGGGCACGCTTTCGTTCATGCTCTCGCGCCCAGACCACGAATCCATCTCGCCCAACCTCACCACATTGTTGAATAAAATGGGTGCAAATATTTTCCCATGTGGCTCCAACCACGGCGCAGGATTGGCTGCGAAATTGCTGAACAATTATCTTCTCGCGGTGACCAACTTGGCTGTGGCAGACTCGTTCCAGTTGGCCAAATCCTTTGGTCTTGACCTCAACAAGTACGCTAAATTGGTGGCTGTGTCTACGGGTAAGTCCTGGGCTTCGGTGGACAATTGTCCCATTGAGGGCACCTATCCCGCAGAAATGAACATGCCTGCAGACGTGGGCTTCAAAGGGGGTTTTGTGACAAAGTTGACCCGCAAGGACTTGGTTTTGGCCACGAAACTGGCGGCATTCAACAACCGTTTCCTCTTCTTGGGCGATGTGTCCAAGCACTGGTACGACCAAGCCTGTGAGCGCCAAGACATAGCAGACAGGGACTTGGGTGTTTTGTTTGAGTGGCTTGGTGATTTGAAGGAAGAGGAGGGGCGTTTGGTGGACACGGGGAGAAAATAGCATACTAAAAGTATTCTAGATGAATAAAAGATGCAAGACAAGATTGTCTGGTTCTGCAAAATGTTACTCTCTGTGATGAAATGTATAAATATGCGCTTCTCTGACTATTGTCTGGTTCTACAAAATGTTACTCTCTGCGATGTAGATTGTATCAATTGCACTTCTCTGATAATAAGGTCTAGAAGCTGTCATGTGTAGATATAACTCAGTTGGTCCCTCTTCTCATTTGCGACCACTCATACTTCAGCTTTACTGTGATATACTCCTCACCTCACCCGATTCGTGGAGTCTGAGAAATGAGCCATTTCTTAGACCCCTTGTAAGCCACGTTTTGCAGTCCACAACTCATCTCATGTGCCAAACTCGGTTAATGTTTCCATCAATTCTTATCGACCTCTTAATGGGCACTTGGTTGTTCTGATGTATGCTCATCTGTAAATAATCGCAGGTCACAATGGTGGTATGCCTTGTAGATGGACGAGGCCATAGTGGAACACCTGTCATTAATCGATAATGGAAGGCTCTGTGTCAGCAGGTATGAAGGCCATATCAAGGTTGCAAAGTAGCAGACCCATCAAATACCAAGAAACCTAGACGACTTTTAGCCAGCCGTTCCTATATCTGAGAATTCCCATGATTTCTCACGAAACGATCATTCTTATATTCTAATCTCCTGTATACTGTTGTGGAAAGCACCTTGCTCCTTTACCTCCAATATACGGTGAAACCTATCATTACTTTTTTTTCCTGTTGGCCTATTGCATTTTGCATAAACTATTTTCTGCGGGCCAAGCCCTCTTGCCATATCATTATGTGTTCAACGACCGTGTATTCTATTCGTCAAACAAGCTCATCACTCTCCAATTCCCTTTCCCTTCCCTGTCCGCTCACCTTGACCTCATCCTGGTAATGCTTCTTCAAGCGCGGATTCCTCAAGCCACGCAAATCATGGGGGGTGGTGTCTGGGCCTGCCAAATCACCTCCTAGCCCGAGATCTGCGGCCTCTGTCTGGAAAAATGGAGCACGGTCAATGTCGTATGCCAACGTATTGATGCTTCCATTGCGGAGATACCCACGTACGTGGAATGGGTCCTCTTCTGGGCGGTATGAGCTCACCAGCGACGACAGGAGGCTCAACAAAGGAATGGTCTGCTCGTGGGGGACAGAAATGGCCAGTGAGGACGACGTACGGCGCCTCATGGGCGAAAAGGGCCGCATAGGAGCTACAGGCAGACCACTGTAGTCGACGAGGTCCTCACCAAGAACCACGTCTTCGACATCCATGGGATCAACGGAGGACGAGGACGAGTCGGGCGATTGCACGTGGAATGAGGGAATCGATCCGGCAGAGTTTCTCGTGCCGGAAGGGCCCGCAGTATAGAGGGGGTCATTTGGATCGTCCACAGTCTCAGGATGCTCTTTCTTTCCATTCGATTCCAGGTGCTGGGTGGTGTCTTCTTTCACCGATTCATTAGCATTTGAATCTTTTCTTGCTCCATCGATATTTTCCTTTTCTCTTTCTCTTTCCACATCTTCCTTTTCTCTTTCAGTTTCTCTTTCTCTTTGATCTTCTATGCTCTTATCATTTGACTCGCTCGTCCTTCTTCTTGCCAATTGCCCCCGCAACATCTCCTTTATTGGCGCATCCACCATCTCTGCCGGAACCATATTCACATCATCCAACAAGTCCAACCCCCCCTCGTCCAAACGTAACGGCAGCATGGACAACGCTCTGTTCTGCTCTGTGTATGCTGGGGGCAGATCTGCGTCGAAGCTCGGGGGAGCATAGCTTGGTTTTCGAAGCAAGTGTATGGGCCTCACGATCGGCAGCACAGTTGGCGAAAACGTATCAGGATGGGGAACAGCCTGGGGCGAGAGCGACACTAGATCGGACTCTTTTTCGGGAGCGTACAAGTTGGACTCGAGATGCATGTCGTGGTCGCCCACACTGAACAGGGAGGGGAGAATGGATGAGGTGCTGGAGCTGCGAGGTCGCTCGAATAGGCCTCCTCGAATGTCGTGATCGCCTGTGCCGTTTGTGATGTTTCCGGAGGTCTGGGTTTCTGTAGAGTTCAGCGAGTTCATAGGATAATTGGAGGACCCAACTATCGATGTGCTTGAGTCGTTGGAATTCGTTAAGCTATTTGAGCTATTTGAGTTGTTTGAGTTGTTTGTGTTTGTGTTTGTGATTGAGGTGGAGCTGTTTGTATTTGTTGAGCTGTTTTTGTTCGTGGTATCGTCATATGCGGGAAGAAGGGTATTCACATGGGCGGCCAACGGCGACAAGATTCTCAATGGGGAATCGATCAGGATCTCGTAGTGCTTGCGCTTTTCTGCGTTTTCGGGGTTTGTGCGCGATATACGCAAACAAATCTTGATCCAGTGGTGGGCCTGGATATTGTCTAGCGAGGTGTTTGGGTGGATGGTGTGGTTATGCTTCCCCGTCAATTTGCGGGGCACGTACAATTGGAACTCGAGCTCACGTGGAAGCACCTCAAAGTCGCCGTCGTCGGCCGTGTGCGACAATAACGACTCGCCCTTCTTGGCCTTGTGCTCGAGCAAGAGAAACTTCTTGGCAGGCTCCATCCGATGCACCTTTTTATTGTTGCAATAGTACTCCATATTCTCCGTGAGATATACGCGGATCCGGTGGAGCTGGACCTTTCCCCAAAGGGGCACGAAGCGGAACGCCAACGGCACATACAGGTTTAGCACCACCAGCTTCGCGCCAATCACAATGTCGTACCGGAGCTGGTCCTCCCAGTCGCGTGTGATGACTATGGGCTCATTTTCCTCGGTATTTTGGTCCAGGGGCACCCTCACGATATTGACAGGCTTACGGGCAGTGATATTGGACTTGAAGGCCCCAAGACGTGTCACCGTGGCCTCCAACAGGTACTCCACCTCGCCAAACGTGGCCGAGCACGATTCTGGGATGCCTGGCCGGAGCGCATGTTCGAAATTGTAGATGTAGTCGCCGGCTGGGAACGCATCGGGATCCGAGGCCAGAACCACGGAAATGAGCTCGTTTGGCTCTGGCAGTGGCGAGACCGCCCGTCGCATGAAACTGGGCGATAAACTACGCAAAAAACTACCCTGGGCCCGGTTAGACTGTGGTGTAAGTGTGTCTTTAATAGTCTCCCTGGGAGATTCCCTAACGCTCTGGACATCCTTTTGACCATCTTCGGGTATTTCCTGGTATATGTCGGCCCCATAGTTGGGAAGCATGTTGCCCTGCTGGTAAAAGGGCCATGTGTGAGAGACAATGTCGTTCAACTCGAGATATGTGTTTCGCTTGGGTGGAATTCCCTCGGGCCAGTCTGTTCGTTCGTAACCATTAAAGGCAAGCGTAATGCTCTTGATACGTGCTGGTTTGAGTACTCGCACATAGAGACAGCCGCGAAGGAGCGCGGGGGGGCGGTCTGCATACTCATGTGTCTCAAACCCCTCCACAAAGATGTTGTCCTCAGCAGGAATGATGTAGACCTGAACCAGTGATGTTTGGGCCGTAGGCTTATCGGGTAGTTGGGGAATGAACACATCGGGGGCGTCCTGGACCAACAGCAGTGGTGGGAAGAGGGGCGAGTTCATAAAAAAGCAAAAAGGTCGATCCGATTGAAGCGAGAAATGAGAGAGAGGGTTGTATAAATAAACAGACACGCTGCAGGATATATACAGTATAAGTGGCTCACTTATCTCAAATGGGAGGGTTGTCAGATGATGATTTGATACGATTGATATGGCTAGATGACTGACAGATAAAATTAATAGCATCTACTGTTGCCAGTTGTTGAAGAATAACACGTGCAGGATGCATTGTGGAGGCAATTTAGCCTTGATGCCGCACGTCAATGGTATTTGCCATATGATCGGCAACCATTTGCCGAGCAGGGCTCAAAATAGATAAGACTTGACGAAGAGATGGAAAAAGTGACCGCTGGGACGAATGATGGGACATAATGTGTCCGGCTTGGTTGAATCTACCGTCGATCTATTGAAATACTTTGACCAACGTTCGTAACCCGCTTCTTCATTTGTGCTAGTTTTTCACATTCCCCGTAATGAGTATCAGTGGCGGCCACTGAGCGAAAATATCTGAACATGGGAGACATCATAACGTTGAAGATCTACATTGTCTCCTCGAGACTGTTAGGTGATAATAGCCATAAAATTATGCCTATGAGGCATTTTTCCTGAGAGTCACATTGAAGGTTTATGATCTATTATTGTCTGATTCTCATAACTCCCATTGCATATTCTCAGTCGACATTCTCCATAATTTCAGGTTTTTCAAGTCACAATTTGCACGGACAAAACCTATAAATCCCTCAACTTGCCGAGGCATCTTTTAAGTTGTTGATAAGGTTAGGAATGGGCTGTATTACATGCAGTACGAGTTTGAGTTCATCTGATGTCCTGCCATCTAGATGATACCTGGGGATGACCCACGAAACATTTGTGTTGCAAAATAGCGTAATTGCTTATTGAAACTTGGTACCTTACCGAGTTGCTACAGTACAAATATTATGTTACAAGTTTACGATAATAGGAATCAGTTTACTACTACAATCGTGGGAGTGTGTGAGCGCGATAGGAAGCTTGGGAAATAACTTTGAAACTGTTAGTGTTTGTCTCTCGTAAACTTATATCTAACTTAATCTAGATAGATAACTACCTACGGTTGATTATGGAGAATTTACTGAAAATCATCCTATCGGTATCCAGAATATGTGGTCTGCCAGTCTTCATTTTCTTAGTATGTACCACAAGCTATGGACTTTAGGATTGGCTGTTAGAGGTTCATTGCTCTACAAACTCTTATGTTTTCTCCTCAGGGTTCTCTCGTCAAAGTCTTAGGTTCTCTCTTCAGAATTTTCTCTATTTCTCTAGACTTGGCCGATTTTCTCTTCGACTTGGGCTCTCCAGACTCTCATATATTCTCTCGCTAACTTATGCTTAAGAACTTAGTTGCGAAGCGACTAAGTTCGTTTATATACGTATTCAAGAATTTACTCAAGAACTTACTCAAGAACTTACTCAAGAACTTACTCAAGAACTTACTCAAGAACTTAGTCAAGAATTTACTCAAGAATTTACTCAAGAACTTACTCAAGAACTTACTCAATTTACTCAAGAATTTACTCAAGAACTCAGTCGCTTCGCAACTAAGTTCACTATTAGACTCAGTTCTCTTACTCCGCTCTTCGCGGTACTTGTCCCTCTTGGTGCCCTTTTTCGCTCTATCTAATTCTTTTATGCTCCGATTGCTTGTTCGAACATACCGCACGAAAGGCTCTCCAAACAAACAGCACCTCTCCCCAGACGAGGCCAGCGCGGTCGGAGCACGTCTCGGGCCCGGGGCACTCACTGCCACGGCGAAAAGGCTTCCGGATAACTGTATTCCCACCATGGCCAATATTGAGCTGAAGCCCAATAACTTCACCACCATACACACGCCCCAGGGCTGGATAGCCATTCCCGAGGCTGCGTACCTGTACAAATGGACCAAGGAGCAAATCAACAGCCTATTTTCGAACATCAAGGGCAATCTTTCGGCAGACCAGCGCCAGAATGTGGTGGCCGAGTGGGCATCGACTTTAGACTTGGCCTCGGTGCCCCTAACCGAGAAAATGAGCCCCAAGGAGATCGAAAGGCATAAGCAGGAGGTGCTATACCGTACCCAGATGCGCACAGAGGGCATCCTGGTGCTGGAAGAGCGAAAGACCAAGCCCAAGAAGGAAATCAACTACACCCATGCATGGAACTACTTCCTCCTGATCCTGTACCGCGAGCCGGGCGCCGATCGGAAGATCATTCTGCGTCTCTGGAAGGAGATGAATATGGACCAGAAAGAGCATTATCGCCAGGAGTACGTGGACTTGTTGAATCAGGGAAAAGACGTGCACAAGGGGAAGATCATCACGGCCGAGGAGAAGGCCAAAATCAACAGTGTGCACCAGAAAAGCAAAGACGCAAGGAAGCGCAAGGAAAAGGAAAGAGAGGCAAAGGTGAATGAGATGTTGATGGAGCATAGAAAGACAAATAAGAACAGTGAAGAGAGCTAAAAAAAAGGATGAGCAATAATAGACAAGAGATCAATGATCAGATACATACACTGGGCATTGATCTGATGGACATGAGATGGGATGATCACCATATCAATCCAATCATCTTGACCAGTATATAGATTCATAGACCATGTGAATAGACAGTCAGCAACAGGGTGACTGAAGATACACAAAGAGTAGAGGTTTGGAGAAGCGGACAGAGAGTAAAGTTGTACATCTCAAAGAGTACACTGAACGAAGTGAAGTGTACTAATGTGTACTGAAGTGTACTGTGAGGAGTACCAAAGTGTACTGTGAAGAGTACCAAAGTGTACTGTGAAGTGTACTAAAGTGTACTGTAAAGTGTACTGTAAAGTGTACTGTAAAGTGTACTATAAAGTGTACTGAGTGTTCGATGACTACTTGAACCCGACGACATGCACACAATCGGGCAGTCCTAAACGGCCTCTTTTGTGGCATTTGAAAACATTTCTAATCTTATCTCAGTTTAAACGGAGGTGCAATTGAATTGATTTGTTCATCTGTTAGGCAATATACTAGTTAGGAGGCTTGTATCTCTAAACAGCGAAGCGATATATTTAAGTACATTCAGGTATTTTTTAAACCAACATCGAGCGAAGCGAAATGGATGTGGTTATTGGTTTTCACATGTTTAAGTGTATTCATGTGTTTTCGAACAAACATTGAGCGAAGTGAAATGGTTATTGGTTTTCACATGTACAAGTCATGTGTTTTTCAATTCGCTTCGCTGAATGTTTCTCAGTAATGTTTAGCAAAACCCACTCGCTCAACGTTTGTATTATCATCAGAGGACTCAGAGACTCTCCCAGTTTATATCTGCCCGATTATCACCCGAGTAGGCTTACGAAACCTGTTTATTGTACATAACATTGACTCCAGAGAAACCATACCCTGATCACGTGAAAACCAGTGCTTGTGCAAATAGACACTACGCAAAGTATAGTATCTGTACATACTTGTACCTCTACACAATTGTATCTGTAATTATTCTGTACTGATATATACTCGAGACAATCTGGTCACATTCGAGAAAATAAGTATCGGGCATGCTGGAAGTAATCGCAACCCACGAACTGGCATCTTCATATACCTATAGTCTTTCGTTATTCCATATCTATCGCCTTCTAATCGGCTTTTCTTTGCTCTTCTGCCATTTTCCGATCCCCAACATCTTACCACATATTAGCAGCTGTTACTGTCTACTTGTATGAGCCAATTATAGTGAGTGGAAATACAAGCAGGCCGATGGAGAATGATGGAGGATTTAGATGAGGAAGGGTAGAGGATGACTTCGGATGCGAGACTAATAGTGTTTAATAGCATCAACCGTGTGTGTATTTGGGATGTCATCATGTGAAGGGTCCATTCACCCGCACGACTTTTTTTGGGCCGTTTTGTGATGTTTTGGGAGGTTAATCCTCGGCCTTTTTTGTGGGGATAAAAAGCCCCCTAATCCCAGATATTTGCACCAAAATGGTTGCCGATGCAGTAGTGTACCACCCAACGTTTGGGAAATTGATCCGGTTCTTGGATAGTACCCCCAAGAGAGAAAAGTCGTTCCGTCTTGTCGCATACCTTCTGCGTTTCCTCGGGTACTATCTCCAGCGCAAGGGCTACTCCACGGAGGTGGTGACGCTTTTCCGCGATCTCAAGGGCCATGTGACTGCGCTCAGAAAGGGTATGCGTTTCCTCAAGCCATTGAACCACCTCGAGGCTGCCGCAAAGGCCTACGACAACAAGCTCTCGGACCCTGTGTTGCGTGCCACCACCGTTATACGGAACTTGGGCTATGCGGGATACTTGTCGCTCGACTCAATCACATGGTTCAAGATGTTGGGCTTGGTGGACAAAAAATCGTTCCCCAATGTGGCTAAATACGCCCTGCGCTTCTGGTTGTTGGGCTTGGTGGCCGGCCTCGTAAACTCCTTGCACATTATCCGCGCCATTTCTCAACAGGACCCAGAGAAACAGGACAAGGACAAGTTGTACTCGGCCAAGAGAAAGCTTGTTTGGGACGCACTCGACTCCTTCATTGCTTTGAACACTTTGGACATTTTGCACTTTACTGAGGGTGATGTTGGTTTGGCAGGTACAATCACAAGTGTCATGGGCTTGGTGGATTTGTGGAAAGCGACATAGAGATTGGGAGGAATGTATGTAGAAAAATGTACGAGCGGAGGCACAATAAAGATGTGAAAAGTGTAGGAGAAGGCAGATCATCAATTGAGTGTATTGTTAACGTTTCATTAGGCTACTTCATTAGATCACCATGTGGGGGGGATGGTGCATGTGAAATGATAACACATGATTAACAGAAAGTGAGAAGATCTTCCCCCTTTTCATATTTCACTCTTTACAAGGTATAATAAGAGTTAGATACCAAAGTCGTCTGGCATTTTATCCATCTGAACTACGAGTGATTATTTAGAGGAATTCAGATTGTTCATAACTTTAAGTGTTTGATGGTATTCATGACTTCTATTGTATCGTAACGTCTCTCTCAAGGTCTAATAGTGCATACTCTCATTATTTCATGTCCATTCTCTTTCCATTCTTAATCCATTATTCATCATCATTGCACATCTTCATGGCGATTCGTTTCTCTCCTTCGCTACATAGAAGCCACGCCAGAACCACTCGGCGACAACATCACGAAGCTCTGCCACCAAAGCATCCTTCTCTGGATGGGCTTCTATTATCTGCGCAAGGCGGGGACACTCAATGGGAAGGAGCTCGTCGTGGTTACGGTGGATCTCGAGGAGATGGGCCCATGTCTGGTTTGCGTTCATAAAAAATACCGAATATAATTGAGCTTTGAGAGCTTGAGCTTTGAGCGAACCGAAAAGCGAATAACCTGCTATGAGGACTAATAATTCGAGCTTTGAGAGCTTGAGCTTTGAGCCAAGCGAAAAGCGAATAAACTGCTATGAAGATTAATAAGTTGAGCTTTGAGAGCTTGAGCTTTGAGCGAAGCGAAAAGCGAATAAACTGCTATGAAGATTAATATGAGCTTTGAGAGCTTGAGCTTTGAGCGAAGCGAAAAGCGAATAAACTGCTATGAAGGTCAATAAAATGAGCTTTGAACAGCGAAAAGCGAACTAGCTGTCAATTAAATAAATTGATCTTTGAGCAGCGAGGTGTCTAGTCAATCTAGCTTGGTAGGCTGGACTCGATTTGAGGATCACTACAGATTTTTAAACGAGCAGGTGTTTTGCGAGCAGTCTGTTTTGCGAGCACGCTGTCTCTAAATTGACTGAATCCACCTTACTGATATGGCTTCGCTCGATTTCTCCGCTAATAGAAGTATTCCCCAGCCAAATGGATATCTTGGGTTATGAGGTAAATGACACGGCAGATCGAACTTCAAGCACTGACTACATGAAAACAAACACAATTCATTTCCATATCGAGACCTTCTATAAATGAACACACTATTCCATTCGTATTCCTGACCTAGAGAGAAGATCACACCTCAATAATACCACTCATCAGCTTCCTCATTTGCTACACTTATGGGTATTTTATCTTCACTAAGGTTAAGTGTCTAAGTAGCTGGTCTAGTCTAATCAATTATATCTGTATTCCTTTTTTATGCGCATTCACATCGGAAACATATCGCAACGTCTTCACGACAACAAAGCATCATTTGAGGCCCGCCTAAGCAAGTATGGCCCCATCACCGAGCCCCTCACGCTATTCACCAAACCACTAGGCGACCACTACTTTGGATTCGTGCTGATGGACATCGACAACGCTGCCTTCGAACGCCTCAAGCAGGGCTTGAATGGGGTCCTTTACATGGGCTGCAAGTTGCTGGTGGCACAGGCCAAACCAAACTTCCAGGAGAGAATGGAAAGGGACAGGGAACGGGCCGATTCGACCAAGAAGGAGAGAATCAAGCGGGAGGGCATCGCGCGTGCACGTGACCAGCGAATCGCGGAAGAACGCACGACTCTTGTACATAACCAGCACACCGGGGAGCTTGTTGTGCGCACGACCATGGCTCCAGCCTTGGGGTACCGTAAACTGGCGCACACGGCGAACGGAGCCAGCGGCAATACCAAGGGAAGTGCCCCTCAACATGACCTTTTGGGGCCCAAATCGTATGGGGCCCGTACGCAGGAGATGAGGGCTGCGTTCCATACGAATGGGGGAGGGGAAGTGGTGCGGGGCAGGATGCGCAAGACCCCACGAAATGCAACACATTTGCGTCAGCAAACGATGCGTATTCTCATCAATGGCGAGCTTCGCCAGATTCGCGCCTACAAAACAAAGTTGTGGGGGTACGAGAAGAAGAACTTGCTGGAATTGACATGGGTTTTCGATGGCGCATGGAGGTCTGGCGATAACCATGTGGTGGAAAGAGTAGCCGAGGTGAAGGCTGAGGCACACGAGGACCCTGTCATGGACCATTCGCGCGATAAGGCGGTGCTTGCGAGTGTTCTTGGGCTGTTGGACTTTGACCGGCCTGTGGAAATTGAAGATAATGGCATAGACGAGGAGGATGTGGTGGTCGACAGCAAAGGCCGCCGTACAGTGAAGCACTACGACTACGAGGCCCATGGGGGTCTTGAAGGCACCGTGCTGACGGTGGGAAATGCAGACGAAATTCTTCGCTCAGCAAGAGATGGCCTCGGCCAATATGTACCGGAAACGTACTACGATGAGGACGACCTGGGAAATGATATGGATGGTTTTGAGGAGAATGAGGAAACTGGGGAGAATGAGGAAAATGAGAAAACTAGACATGGAGCAAAGCATGAGGAGACTATGGAGACTAAAACTAAACAGATTGATCATCCCTCCACTACCGAAACACTTCGGACACTTTTCAGCCAGGAACCGCTGGGATTCCGCTTGGCCCTTTCAGACGACGACGAGGACGTGGCGATACCCGATAAAGCAGAACAGGAAGCGGTATTGGAGCAGATCCAGCGGCGCACCGAGCACTATATGCAGCGCGGATCGCGGGTGGGTTTGTTCTGGCCCCATTTCGACTCGCCGTTCTTGCAGACTCAGACCCAATTGGCCAAGGTTGGCGTTGTGGGCCAGCCCATAGAGCTTCCAGAGGCTGAGCCAACAAGTGGGCATGATAACACTCCGTACGAGGAGTGGTTCTACAGTGTAAGAGGCGAGTACACCGCAGAGTGCAAGAAGAAGAGAAAGGATGCCTTGAGGTTGATCAAAAAGAAGAGAAAGATATTCTATTAGAGTCTCGCAGAAACTCGAGAGTCTCTGATCGAGTTGCAGAGTATCTACAAAGAAGAAGAGAAAGGATGCCTTGAGGTTGATCAAAAAGAAGAGAAAGATATTCGAGTCCTCTGATCGAGTGCAGAGTATCTACAGAGGGCAGAGCATACCGTTGCACTGCAGATATTCTGTAACAGGTCCTCACATGATCATAGAAACACCAATAATTGAAAGATAGAGGTATAGACAAAGGAAACGGCATCGCGCAGCAGTTCTCATAGTAGGAAGAAATGACAAGAATGTAGATGATAATGAGAAGAGTAGGGAGTACATAACAGCAATATCTTTGGGATTTGCATTAATTTTCTACAAGCTGAACGCAGCCACCTAGGCACAACCTGTACTACGTGTGTATGCCCATTTGTTTTCGGGAGAAGAACGTTTCAAGGTTGTCTGAATCAGTCTGATACTAGTGAATTTGTTTCAACTAGGTTTCAGGGCAAATACTGAGTTTATTATTCTGTTTACAGTCCTCGAAACAGTTTCATTGTTGTGTCTACACCATTTTTTGTCTACCCTCTACACTTCTTCTGCTGTTTTCTATTAATGCACCTACTGGTGTCTAGGTAATCTCACCTATATCTACGCTTTGCAGTATAATACATTTTAGCCATACTATACAGTAAGAATGTCATTAGTCTTCCTGCCCAGCCATGGTCGCACCAGGTTTGAGCCAGAGTGTTGTGCACGATACACATTGGGTGAAGTAAGAGAAGTCAAGGACCATAATACGGAGTAATCGGAACGCCAGACACAATATTAAACAGTACGAGCAGCATGAAAGCGCTGTCGTAGCACGACCTGGGATGTTCCTTGGGTATCGAACATGAATAGAACTTGATCAGCCGGAGTGACTTGGATCAACCGGAGTGCATGCACTACAGGATCGGCGGTGATCTGACACAAGATCTCGGAGGATGCCAAGCGTTGGAAGCCTGTTCCGATCTGTCACGTATGAATACGGGAGTCATTCCATCAGATACCAGGCATGAGGCGAGGATGCACTATCCAGAGACATAGCAACGAGTCATTTGAGGTCGCTCAAAAGACAACGAATGTGTAAGGTTGCTAATTTCGTCAGAAAAAGAGAACGAACTCCTCATTCATGTCATACCCAAGATGAAAATCACCTGATAATTGCTCATGTACGTCTCATTTTTCCTGAACTCTAGGATACCCAATTCTCTACCACATTCGTCACTTCTCATACTCACGGTTGATGTGGGTCAAAACTCCTCCCATCAATTCACTTCGTCATTAAGGTAGGCAGTAGGATCGTCTACAGCACAAGTAGCCGAGTATCGTGTAGCCTGGATCTCCAAAGACTCTTTTTCTCGCGGTACAATCCTGCTTCTATAATCTTAACACGGCAAGATAGATCGAATGGCAATGCCAGCTTCCGTCTGTTCACCCAAGCTCTACTCAGTTCTCATTAAAGTCTCTTCTGGTTGGTCTTTACTTCTCTCCTTCTCTCTAATCATTCTCTATTGTATCCATATTCCCCCAATTAAAGCCACTCATCAGACTATTCAACCCCCCATCGTTTCCATCCAAAAAGGTATTAAAGTCAAAGTCGATATCCTCCAAGGTGCCCAACGAGGGCTGGCCACCTGCAAAGAAGTGTCCGTCGCCATTTTTGCCGAGGATCTCGACGGGAAACATCTGGTCCGAGGCCATTGTATCGGCAAACTGCAGGGGCGCAACGTCCTTTTCCTTTTTTGGCTCCTCCTTCTTTTCCTTCTTTTGGGCCTTTTGCTTTTTGGGCAGCTCGCCTGCGGCGCTCTTGCGTTTGCGCTTTGTATCCTGTTCCAGCGACGGGGTCAACGGGGCACTATACTCTTTCTTTAGGAGACTAGGGGTAGAGGATGGGGTTGTTCCGTTATTTGAGAGCGCACCGGGCACCAGGGACGTGCTTGCCTTTCTGCCGCGTTTCGGCGGGTCCTTCTTCTTTTTCGTGCCTGGGGAAGGCTTGGAGCCAATGACGGGCGAGCTTTGGGATGTTTTAGGAGACGGCTTCTCGGAAGACGGCTGGAGGTGGGGCTGCAGGGGAGGGAACATGCCTGAAGAAAGCACCTGGTCGCTCCCGCTGCGCGCAATGTCTAGGCGCTTCTTGTTTTGTTTTTCGAGAAGCATGAGCTGCATCTGGTAGTCCTGGAGGGCATTCATGTTGCGGTTCCCGTTTTTGGGAGTATTCAGTTTGATGACGGGCGACGGTTTGGGGAACTGCTGCCCCACCTGTCCTGAAATAGGTTGGCCCATGGGCACCTGGGGTTGTCCCGGCTGGCCCTGGCCCTGGCCCGCCTGGGCACTTAGCTGATGCTGACCTTGTTGTTGGGCCTGTCCCTGTATTCCCATTGGCATCATTGGGACGCCCTGTAGGTTTTGTTGTAGTAGCTGTGGGTTTTGTTGAACCTGGCCCTGCTGGGGCGGTTGTACTTGACCCTGTTGGGGCTGTACCAGGCCTTGATTAGGTTGTGCCTGTGGCTGAGCCTGTGGCTGAGCCTGCTGGACTTGAGCCTGCTGGACTTGAGCCTGCTGTTGTTGCTGCTGCTGCTGCTGTACTTGGCCCTGGTTAGGTTGTTGTTGTTGTTGTTGCTGCTGCTGCTGCTGCTGCTGTGGCTGCTGCTGTTGTTGCCTGAGTTTATTCATTTGGGTCTGGGCATGTTGCTGGATCTGCTGGCCATATGGCATCATCATTGGATCTCTCATCATCATGCGTTGGTCCATTCTTACTGGCATTTGGGGCCCCATGGGCAGCATTTGCATGTTGGGCCTGTATTGCTGATTTGGCAAGGCACCCATCATGGCGGCTTGGACGCCAAAGTTTTGCATGTCCTGTTGCTGGCGCTGTTTCATGAGCTGGAGCTGATAGTACTGGAGCGCGGCATTCAGCGAGGAGCCCTTATTGTTGTTGTGTTTTGCCTGAAACACGTCCCAAAAGACCAGCCACCATTCAAAGAGAAATCCCTGAGGAGCGTCCATGGCCACCAGGAGGTTGGGGAGGTTGTTTTGCTTGGACACAGGCGTGGAACGCGAGGGAATCTGCGGCAGAGTCTTGTCTCCCAGGCTATCAAAGCCCTCTACCAGTGGAACCTCGGCCTCGTTGACGAAGATCCGTGCTGTCTGGGGTAGGCGTGATTTCACAAGGAAATCGTACACGTACGCGTTGAGAAGCTGTCGTGGATTGGTGGCCTGCGCGTCCAGCACGCTGCGGGTGCCGTCCATGGCCGGTTTGTTGGGAAACTTGCCTTTGGGTTTGCCTTTGGCTTGTTCCATCGGGGATGAAAAATAATTTCGACGAAGACACGAACAAGACCGCACTGATAACAAAATACAAGAAGGAAACTAGTACGAGAGACTGGGGCGTAGTACCGTAGCAATCCCCAATGGCACATCCCATCACCATTCAAATACATATGAACTCCTACAAATTATCAACTCAACCCACCTTCGTAACCAAATTATCACTACCCACTGCCACTAGCAAAAACACCTCTACTCAGTATCCAACTCATCCATTTTTTCACTTCTCTTCACTTGGCAATCCCTTTGTGCCGCCTCCCCTCAATAAGCTTCGTTGCCAGCCGGAAGCGGAAAAAAGAAATTCTCGACAAAAGAGGAAACACATTGGGTCATCAAACACAGGGTGTTTGAGGGTGCTGCCATGTGTGGCTATCAGAGAGAGTCGTGTAATTGTGGCTAGCGAGATTCAGCTTTTGTGTTCTTCTTTGTGGTCGTATCGGGTCAATCTCATTGTTCTGTCATGGGTCGCTACCACTAATAGCACTATTATCTTGGAAATCTCGGCTCGTCTATATTTTCCTCACTTGGGCCTCTTGTCATGAGCACTCTTCCGCCTTGTTTGTAATGCGTATTTCATCCTTCTGTCATGTCTGTCTATCTGGCATCGCTGTCACTCATCACGATTTAGGTTTGCCCATTGACGTTGACTGCATACGAGCACCGCATGAAAAGAAACAAGACAAGACAGCCTAGCTATACCAAAACACTACAAGTGAGCATCAGTAAGCACCATTACATACACTAAGCTTCAGTAAGCATCAGTAAGCATCAGTAAGCCTCAGTATTTGACGTCACTCCCCATGGTGCGGTGTTGCGTCATCTTCCCGCATCACCTGTCCGCACTGTAATTTGCGAAAATCTACGAGAGCTGGTATGCTTCGTCTCTGGTGTTTCTTCTTTAAGGGTCTCAGATTATGCGTGGCACGTCCTAAATCCTGCGTCTCGGTGAATCTGTATTTCTTCCGCACGTGCTCGTAACTCATAAAGCATCGCTGAAGCAATAAAAGAAGTCAGTCAAGTAAGTCCTTGGTCAGAGAAGTCAGTCCCTAGAAGTAAGCACTAGGGCAGAGAACAGCCAGAAGTAAACACTAGGCCAGAGCCAAGTCGATCATATCACTCGTAGCCGAGGAGCAGCAGAAGTCAATCTCACAATCTAATTCGCTATTTAGAGTCTAGATTGCATTAAATCTATTTTAAGATAACACAGGCGATGCGTTGAATACCTGGGGACCCAACTTAATCAAGAGCTCCACAATCATTAGAGAATACGAAAGGCTTAACACATGACATATGAACTTGTTTATCTGTCTTATGAAGCTGTGAACTATGACTTTATGAAGCTGTGAACTATGAACTTTATGAACCTCCTATGAACTTTATGAACCTCTACTTCTACATCCTGCCATCTTACTGTGTATTACAGATTTTCCTATTACCGTCCTTACCATATCCATATCGTTCCTTCCCATACCACCGTTCCTATATATCATCCGTTAGCCGTACCATTTCTTCCTGACAGTACTCAGCCTTAATTTTCATCTCATTACTTCGCACGTGACTCTCACCGTGATTTCTTCAACTTCTGACTGTCTGACTCTTTTATTGTGCCTCTGCCTCTGCCTCTTTTATTGTACCTCTGCCTCTGCCCTGCCTCTGCCTACCTCTTCCATTCTGATCCTTCACCTCTCATCCCCAGACCTCGTTTCCCCAGATTCTTGACCCACCCGACGCTCGGCCAAAGCCTATGGAAAATGATTGATCCTGGGAAAAGTCTGCCCCAAGCTTGACCGGCTGGAACGGATCAAACACGGCCTTTTCCAGAGGTTGGGAGGCCCACGTGCTATTCACCACCGTTGGGGCTGGCTCAGGCTTTAACCACGCGGGAAGTGCAAACTTCTCGTGTGGCTCGGACGAAAAGACCTGTGGAATCTCGCGTTCCTTGCGGAACCGCGGCACAGGACGAAACGGTTTCTTTCGCTGCTGCGCATCTGTCCGGCTGCGGACATGCTCCATTTGGTAGGCAAAGGGTTCAAGAACGAGTACTCTTCTGGCGTCCATCTTGAAAATTGAAAAAAAGATGCACCAATCGAAATGCTCAGATCTACGATAACAGCGATAACGAACAAACTCCAAAAGTCAACAAAAAGTACGAAGGATGTCGAGAACAAAGTATAGGGTCCATCACGGATGGAGATGTGATGAGAACCTTGATGGTTAAAAAATATTTCTCCTCACATCCGAGCAATATGCAGGTGACAAGAACAAGCATCGCCAAGTAACTTCACCTTCAGTTGGTCATTTTATTAAAGAGTGATTATTCAGAATCCTAGAGACCTAGAGAATATATGCAACCCAGACATCTAGATACCTAGACCCTTGACCCTAGACCCTAGACACCTAGACATCCAAGTCTCATGATGAACATTTTATCAGTACTCATTCTAAATGCTTTCCAATTTCACAAATTTCACTCGCAAATTTCGCTCGCACCTCACTAGGTACTCTAATGTCCTAATAGAGAGGCAATCTCGCCTCTATATATTCTATTTTTCCTGCCTCTTCGCAGCTACTCCATCCTTATTTATCCTCTTTGGACCTTCTCCACACCTTCACTGCTAAGCTCAATACCAGTTATACACTTAGGTGATCATTTTTGCAGCTGTCGATCTCTCTCGTCACATCGACAGCTACATAATTCGTACTTAATCTATTATATGGCTACTCATTCGCTCAGCTCGTACTAATCTATTAAGACGGCTACTCACTCGCTCGTAGTATTTATTATGGACAGCTACTCACTTCGCTCCGCTCAGTTCGTAGATGCACACAGACCAAAATCTGCACAGAAGGAATGTTGAAACATGCAATGGGTGTTTGTGAGAATCGTGCCAGTTACCTGCAGGAGGCGAGATAGCCCATCACACTTGGTTGCTAGTTGATACATGCTTGTAGGAGATAGTGAAAGGGTCAGATGTGGTCTGTACAGGCACGTTGTGCAATCATTGCACCAAAAGAGAGTAGAGCAAGCATGAATGAAGGCTTTAATGTAACGTAAGCTCACTGAGAATGGAGCTCACATAAATGTAGGTAAGCTTTAGACACTTGGAACGGCGCAAACATTACTGCTTGCTGTGCAAACGTCTTTTTAGTGTGAACGATACTTTGTTGCGCACTACTGACTAGGAAACTGCTCACCTTCACAATAGCCTACACATTCAATCACTTTTGTTCAATTCAATATACACACAGGGCGAAAATACTCTAGTGTTCATCTATTCATCACGAGACATCATAGGACGTAAAAGCAACATCGAGCGAAGCGAGATGTTGCGAACTTCATTTTTGTAGTAATGAATCTCTCAACATTGATAGCATCATTGAGTTCTCCAATGTGAATTGTGCAATAGTCACATAGAACACACAGCACACAGGGCCATCCCTTCACTAGGTAGCACTATTCCTAGTAAGGTCGTCATGATCTCCTCCTTTGCAGGTGCCCAAAGATGCAATAAAGCACACCTCACCGATTCCAGAGTACGCTCCCACCAAATAGTGCGATGATTCATATATGCTTTCACAGATCAAGTCCACTGGTTTACCAGCAGAGTTGGTAAGTACCCACTAATAGGTGAGCTCGCCTCACCTCACTTCGTTCGGTTTATTGCTTCATGACTCACCTCGACTCACCTTGTCTCACCGCCTCACCTCGCTTCGCTCGGTTCGTTTGGCTCGGTTACCAATCATCATCATCCTCCTCATCACTCTCATCCCTCGTCACCAGTCTCTTCTTCAACGCATCCGCCAAGCTTCCCGCAAGCGAGGTTTCCTCCTGCTTCTTGGCCTTCAACGCCTCTGCCAACCCATTGCTCAAGCCCTGGGTCTGAGGCTGCGCAGCTTGCGTCGCTTGCGTTGGCGCTTGCGGCGCAGGTGGAGGCTTAGCTACTTGCTTGCCCTGTTCCTCCTTCAAATAAGCGATCGGCGACCAGCCCTCGCACAGCTCATCCAACGGCTTCACCAAGCCCCACTCGCCATTCACAGACGTAACGTAGTAGACCTGGTCCTTCACCAACGGAATGGAACCGGGAACCGAGCCGTCATAGTCGTACATGGCGCGGTACGTAGGATGCTTGGGCGCAGAAAGCGCGGGGGGTGGGGGAGGAGCGGCTTTCTTGACTGGCGGAGCAGGTGCTGCTTTTTTGGCAGCCTTCACAGAGACAGCTGGTTGGGTGGGCTGAACAGACTGTCTTACTGGTTGGGTGGGCTGTTGTCTAGCTGGCTGAACTGGCTGCACAGGTTGTACTGTCTGCCTTGCTGGCTGAACTGGCTGGGTCTGTACTGGCTGTACTGGCTGTACTGTCTGCCTTGCTGGCTGGGTGTAAGAACTCAGTTGTGCAGGTCTTCCCCTCCTGTACTTTGAATAATCCACCTTGCCAGACTTTCCTCTTGGTCTCTTTGGATTCTTACTTCTTGGGTCCATGCCCTTCTCCACCGTGACTGTGCCCGATTTATACTTGTCGCCATACTTTGGGACATCTGGCCCCGAGCCCGTGACAAACTTGACTGTGGTGAGCTTTCCCGGTTTCTTGTAGTACAGAACCGTGGGCTCGATCTTGATTTGCACGTTTGAGGCGATTTTATTCAACTGGGTGATAAACTCTGTTTTGAAGACCATGTTGGCGAAAAGATCGGGCTGTTGGGCCGACGAGTTGCGAAGCGAGATGGCCACCCAGTCGTCCTGCAACGTGGACAATGCCACGTAGGCGATGGCCAGCACGGGGTACTGGTGGTCGATTTGCGGCTGGAGACGGTTGTCCACCATGAAGGCGCCAATCACATAGAGCGTCAGCCGTGTAAGGATGTAGATCCGCGACAAACGTTTGGACAGGCGGCCAAACTTGCTCAGGAGGAGATCGCCCTTGGTGGAAAAGACAACGGGGTCGGAAATCCCACACTGCAGCGCAATGAACTTTCCGTATCCGGCACGCTGGTTGCACCCAAGGTAGTCACCCATATAGGCCCTGCTGCCGAGCATGGACATGCGGCGGCGTTCCTTTCTGCCAGCAAGAATGGCCGATCCCTTGTCACGAAGCTGCTCATACTGGTTGCCGTGGGTCTTGACCCGCCACGCGCGCTGGATGACCTTGGCTGCGTCCTCCTTGCGCTTGACGTAGCGGCGCCACGCGCGCTGGATCCGCGCGGCCATGTTGTGCCAGTACTTATCGCGCATGTCCTCCAAGGCAAAGAGGGTTTCTGGGGTCTTGATGAAGACCTTGGTTGTTCCGAGCTGGAACTCGGCAGCAGGGATATGGCACAGCCGGAGAATCTCCTTGACGGCAGAGAGGTCGTCTCCGCGCCAGATATAGTCGCCCGCGTATCCCGTGGCCGGCAGGAGGAGGTAGAAGCGCTGGACAAACTTTTCAAAGGTGGTACGGTACGCAAACCCGGCACGCCGGATCCGCACATTCTCCTTGAGCCCAAGGTACTTGATTTGGTGCAAGACCTGCGCATTATCGTACTGCTTGGGGCGCTTCGTCTGGTTGGGCTTGATGGTACGGATGTACGATGGCTGGCACCGCGAGAGCGTATCGACGAGAGCATTGGCACTGCGCTTGATCTTGTCACTGGCAGTCTCGGGCCTCCGCTTGGAGTCTGTTTGAGACGCAAGAAGGTCCGGTGGGAACAAAACATCCCGTACAAATGGATTGGCTGACGTGCTCAAAAGCTCGAGGAGGTCCCGCAACATGGCATCCTTATTCTTGTCTGTCATTCCAGCCACATCATACGTGACATCACCGGCGTAGTGCTTGATGATGAACTTGCCGCGCCGGTCCTCAAAGTGCCGGTTACTGGCACCCACCATACTAAGACGCTGGGCAAACACCTGGTCCGCGGCATCCAGGTCCGCGTGCGCCGTCTTGATACTATCGTTCAACGCAGAAAAGAGCCCTGGCGTAGGGCGCACTGCCTCAATCAAGTCGCACACAACCTTATTGTTAAAGTACTCGATTGGCGTCCATGTGATTTGCTCCTGCACATACTCGTCCTGCTCGGCCTTTAATGTGAGCTGGATAAAGATCTGCTGGAGCTTCTCATTCACATAGTTGATACACACCTGCTCGAACGAGTTGTTTTCGAAAATCTCAAACCCGTAAATGTCAAGAATTCCAATCAGCTTGGACGCAGCCAGATCACTGGGCCCACGGAGCGCAACATTCACCCGCTCCACAATCCACTCAAAAAGCAGGTTGTAGATGCCCTTGGCAAGAGCGTCCCGCACCGCAGTCGCCTGGACAGGGTTGAGCGGGACGTGGTACGTCAGTCCCCGCCGCATTCCATGGGATGTCTGCATGATGCGCTCCAAAAGCGCTGTGCGAAGAACACTGCCATCCACGTCCAATAAGTAGGCCACAAATTGCGTCACCAGGTCGTCGCGGATCTGTGCATTCCCACTCTCGTCCTCCACAAACGAAATGTTGCCCACCCACAAGATCGCCGCAAGCATCTTGAAAATGGCATCCTGCTCGCTTTCCTGAAGCCCAATCACCTGCATGGCCGCCAAAGTGTCTGCAAAGTCCTTTTTATCATCCACTCCATCCACATTAATGCACTTGGCCGCAGACGTGTATACATACGTCTCTGGGCCCTGGATCCCATACATCTCCTTGTATTTCGCCGGACAGTGCTTGGTGAGCTGGTAAAAGATGTGGAAATTACGCTCGTTGGTGATTTGCCCCACAACCCGCTGCTTCTCCAAAAGATAGTTGGTGATGTGCGCAGATACAGGACGCACATCACCGTCGCTGAACTGGATCTCCAAGTACTTGCCGTGTCGCGATGAATTGTTGTTGCGCAATGTCTTGGCACACCCAAAACTCTCCAAAAGTGGATTGGTAGCAAGCACCATATCCCGGATCTTGCCGATGCCCCCAGTGTTGCCCTCAACAGACACGTTGGCAATGTACTGCATGATTTGCTTGGCCGCTTCCGTCTTCCCCGCTCCGCTCTCTCCGGAAATGATCACACACTGGTTGTCTCCATACAGCTTGAGGTTGTAGTACATGCTCTCTGCTATGGCAAACACATGGGGTGGCACCTCGAGCCGGTTCCGGCCCTTGTACTTGTTGAGGTGTTCGGGCGTGTAGATCCCGAGGTCTTCAAACGGGTTCACAGAGATGAGCACGTGTCCAATGTAGGTGTAGATGGTGCTGTTCATGAAGCGCTTCTGGAGGTTGTCGTTGATGGCTTCATCCGTGATTTTCGAAAGAAGCGTGAGATCAGACACTCCCACCTCCTTCTTCTTGTGGAGATCAAACTCCGCTTTCTGGATCCCAGAGCTTTTGGCAGGCGCTGCCGTCTTTTCTTTGTTTCGTCTCCTAACAATTGCCATAATAAAGAAAATACGATTTCACTGACACAACACCATGACCACAATTACAAGATCATGCATAGGTACTCAATCAATCTGTATCCTACCACCGAAGACCTACCTACCGGTCTACTATTCTGTATCTTGCTAACAATGGTCCAGTCGTCCTGCCTACGCACTTGTACATTCGTGTCCATTTTCTGTTCGTATCCTCTTATTCTTCTATCAATCTCCACTATATGGTTCTCCTGCGATTGTCATGTTCGGTATTATAGATTGAAGTCATGATCCGAACCCATCCGCAGTGGCGGAGCAGTCACGTGATCGAAAGCGTCTAAATAGGGCTTTTACGATGCTAGTGCAACTTTCCACGTTGCAAATGTAGGTCCAGACAGTGTACTGTATGTTCCAGCACTGTGTCACTATCTTTTTATGAAGCCTAACAGATACCAGGTTGTAGCATCTGAGTGTTTGGATAGACAGTTAACCGAAGTGATATAGAACAATCACACAAGTTCACAGGTACCGTCTATTGTATTCCTCTATCCTAACACTTATACTTTTGGGTCTGGCATATTGTTGGTCCTGATAATGAATAGCATCAATCCTTTGAGCGTATTTGTCTTTTGGGTCTTAATCTGTCGTCTCATCCATCTAGACCAATGTGTACTAATTTGGTGGGAGAGGAACACCACCCAAATTATGACTACATAAATGTATATCTGGGTTGAAAGCTTAGAATGGTGAATAATGGTCTGATGAGATAATATGGGCCTATCTGGCCTCTGATTGATGAGATAACTCTCTTGTAAATATACTCATAATACGGATTGCTTGATATTCTTTGCTCTATCACTCTCGCTTTGCAACCTCCCAGTCTATTTCTATACACCATCGTTCGTTCATCCAGATCGACCATACGTTATCTGCCAGTACTTGAACATGCGCCTACGTGCTGTGAATCTATCCTTTATGCTTTGGTATCGTTCCCGTGGTTTAATCTATACTTCTATAAATGCTGCCTTTTTGTACACAGCCTTATTGTATCCTTCAGTGCAGTTTTACAAAGATCCAGTAGTGATGCTAGCGAAAGCTCCAGAGTACTGTTAGTACAAACCTCCTGGTACTGTTGGTACCCCAGTAGTACATCCTCCAGTAGCACCTGTGGGCTCTTCCTATTATTTGTATATCATCAGTTGTGATGGCCGTGTGATGTTTCCAGTGCCATATCGCTTGACAGCTCCGTAAGACCATAGAAGGCACAGAAATACTCATGGTCTCATTGCATCCCATGAAGGCTGACCGGCTGTTGTAGATGAGGAGAATGCATGTACTACGCTTCCTCATAGATGAGTGATACAATCCCGTACAGCTCGCTTCGCTCACGTACTCAAATATGAGTGATATAACCTCGCTTCGCTCACTGTACTCAATATGAGTGATACAATCTCGTTCAGCACTTCACTCACTGTACTCAATATGAGTGATACAATCTCGTTCAGCACTTCACTCACTGTACTCAATATGAGTGATACAATCTCGTACAGCTCGCTTCGCTCACTGTACTCGTGTCTAATTACTCCACAACCTCACCATCTTATCCTTTCCACCACTGGCGACCCTCTTTCCATCAACACTCCAGTCGACCGCATACACCTCATCTGCATGGCCTGGCAAGTCCACCTTCAACTTTCTTGTGCGGACATCCCACACCTTCAATGTAGTGTCCTTCAGGCAGCTCACCAACAAGCGGTTGTCTGCGGACCAAGCAGTCTGGTAAACGGCCGCCACATGGCCACGGAGGGTTCCGAGAAACCCTCCCTTCAATCCATCCCACACTTTGATTGAGTTATCGAACGAGGCAGACACAACGGTCCTCCCATCGGGCAGGAACAGCACGTGATTCACAAGCTTCTGGTGGCCTGTCATGCGTGCCACGGGTTTGCTAGCCTTGAGGGGTTCCCAAAGGAACATTGTAAAGTCGTCACTGGCCGATACAAGCCTTTCCGAGACTTGTCCACCGACTTTGGAGGCCTTTTCGTAGGCTGCAATTGCACTCTGGCGTAATTTGTCCATGTCCTTCTTGCTGCCCTTGTTGCTTGTATGGTCGTAACCCCCTTGCCTCAAAACGTAGTCTGTCGACAAGGCCAAATGGTTGACCCAATGGGCATGGGACTTGAGGGTCTGGATACATTTGCCTCCCGCGGCCATGTCCCACGCACGGATGGTTTTATCGTGGGATCCACTGTAGACGATGTTTGAGCCGCTCCATTTCACGCACGACACGCTATTGGTATGGCCCGACATCAGCATCTCGCAAACACGCCGCGAGGTGTCCCACACACGGATGGTGGAATCCTTGGACCCCGACGCCAAACGAGGCTTTGCACCGCTCTTCACGAGGTGGAGGGGCTCCCAAGAGAGCGACAGGACCCATTTGCCGTGCCCAGCAAGAGCATTACCTAATGGAGCACCACTTTCGGCGTCCCATAAGCGAACAGTGTTATCCATCGACCCCGTGGCAATCATCGTTCCACATGGAGAATACGCCACACAGAGAACCCAGTTCGTGTGGCCCGACAAGGTTTTAAGGGGGGTTTGCGTGTTGCAGTCCCAGATACGTGCGGTGCTATCGCCAGCCCCAGTCACCATACGACCCGAGTCATTGGGCGCAAATTGGCTGCAAAGAATGGTGGAGCCGTGCCCGGCAATCGCAGCATTGCTCCTGGTAATGGGACGAACCTTGAAAACAGCACGTGGGGTGTATACAAGCGTCAAAAAGTCTTCGGTGGTTTTGATGCCTGGCTTCAAAACAGAATGGTAGAGGTTGTCTTTGATATCCACCAGGCCGCCCTCGTTCTCAAGAGCAAACGTGTAGGGCACAGGGTCGTCGCTTTCGCCATGGAGGTTGTTGAGTAACTCCTCAAGCTGCTTCTCAGTGATGCCTCCGGGGACTCGAATCGATCCGCCGATACTTTCCCCAGTATCGCTCGCCTGGAACTTGACAAGCACATTAGGGAGGTCGCTGGGTATGAGATCTACTTCACGTGTCTGTTGTGCTTGTTTCTTGGCTTTTTTGGAGGGGGGGGGGATGACGGTAGCCATGAGAAGAGATGAAAAAAGAAAAATGATAAGACGCCCAAGGCAGGGTCCGATGACATTAACCTGAAAATAGACAAACTGATAATATAAGGAAATAGGGCATCAAGGAAAACACTATTCAATCTCACTGCGTTCGATTGAATGGAGGTTGAGACAGAAGAAATCAACGTAAGCTCATAAAGAGGTCTGAACCAGTCAAAGCAGCGTGCTGGCTCGTTCAAAATGTTATGGTGAAACCATAAATATTGTAGGCCATGTCCCACTAGTCTTCTTCAGATGGGTCAAGTTGCATCACCTATGATTAAGGCACCTAAAATTGGCACCACAAAAGAATATGTTGCGACATTTTTGCACCCAAAAACGGTACTGCACATAGTTGTCCCAAGTGTCAAAACGGTAGACACTACATGAAAATTAGTTTTCCATGGACCTAATACCTAGTGTTGATTGCGATATTCGAGCTTAGAATCGACTTCTCCTCAGCACTCCATATCCCTATACTTCTTTTGTTACTTTGAGACACCCCGGACCAAGCACTACTTGGACACCACTCTATTCACTTATGTCTTTTTAGGGCCTTTCTCTGTTTTGGTCTTGGTTTATTCAGACACCTCATCAAGCATGTTTGACTGTAAATTCCTGGTGGCATATGCAAACAGTTATTATGATTGGCACCTTCTTCATTAACGTACCTATCATCACGTCAGCTTACCTTCTTACAATTCTGTAAACACCAATGACTCAGCTCTTTTGGTCTCTATGACGTCTTATTTGGTCTATTTACTTGCCTAACATCCGCAACTATAAAAACACCTCGCCGCTGAAACTGCGCGACGGCTGCACCTCAACATTCTTCATCTCAAATGCCTTGGGCTTTGGCTTGGGTTTGGGCGGCATGGCCTTTTCACCAGCCTTGTCGGTATCACAGTCTTTTTTGCTTTCATTCTTATCAATATCCTTTTTGTTCTCTTCTGCTGCCATATTCTTTTTCGGCAATCTTCTACGAGGTCCCTTCGCTCTGGTCTTGTTTGGGTGTGTCAACTCGGGTCCCGGTTCTGTATTTGTCCTCTTGATGGTAGGATTTGAACTGCCCAATTCCGGCATTGTATTGGGCCGCAGAAGAAGCATGGAAAGGCGGTTCTGGAAAGAGGCTCCGAGTTCAGAAGGCAGTTCAGAACGATCAGTGAGCCCAGATGGCTTGCCTGGTTTTTGTGGTTTTTCTGGTTTCACCGGCTCCTCTGTTTTCGGCGCCCCCTTCTTTACCGGTTTCAAATTCACCTGGAACGGGTTCTCCTTTTGCTCTTTCTTCTTGTCTATTTTTACGCTCTTGAGACTGCTCAACTTCTCCACGCCCTCAATTGGTTCCTCCTTCCGCTCTAGCTGGCGATACGACACACTTTGGTTTCCTAGAAGCTTCATCTGCGAGCGCACAGCCTCTGCGTCGGACTCCTCGTACTTTCTCAACAGCGGCTTCTCCACAGGCGCCGCTTTAGGGGCAAGCTTCGACATGGTTTGCGAAAGAAGCTCCTTCTCGGCCTGCGTGAAGGTTTCAAGAGCAGCCTTCTTCTCTACAGGCTTCCTGGGCGATAGCCGGGACATGGTGGAACGGAGGAGGTCGGCCTCTTCCTGAGTGTAGATTTCCACGGGTTTTTTCGCTGGTTTCGGGGGCTTGGCTGCGGCCAACTTGGACATGGTTTGTTTGAGAATGTCCTCGTCGTTGCTAGTATTGTCAATGCTCTTTGGCGATACCTTTGGTTTCTTCTCCCTAACCTTTGCGAGCTGCCCGAGGAAATCCGGCTCGTCTGTGCTGGTCCGTGACGGCTTTGGAACAGGCTTGTTTTTGGGTTTTTCCGGTGCACTGCGCATGCGCTCAAAGTGAGACAAAAGTTCCGGCGGTTTGTCCTCCACGGGTGCCACCACCGTTTTCTTTTTAACAATCTTGAACAGCGGCTCTACAGTCTCCATGTACCGGTGGGAGTCACTCTTTTTAAGCGCACTGTCGATCCAACTAGTCTGTTTTTTGGGAGAGGCCACGGGAGAGATGGACGCGGCAGGCTTTGTTGGCGAGGGCGTCTGGGCGTGCTGGTACGAAGACCGCGTACCTATTTTTGAGTTGGCCAACAGCGACATCCAGTCGTTCTTGCCTCTTGTAGGAGACCTCAGTATGCGCTCCGGCAGCTCTGTCTCGGAATTGTCCATCTTTTCTGCACTTTGCATCAGCGAAGAGAGCCACCCCTTCTTTGGAATATGGCCCAAAGGCTTGGGAGTGCTTGGGCCATCGTGGTGCGATTCTTTGCTCACCTTGTTGTTCAATGACGAGGACAACCAGTCGGGTTTGCTGCTGATTTTGTAGTTGGGTCCAAGATTCTCGTTAGAGAGATGAGTTTTGGCCGGCACCGGCGGTTTCTCGCTATTTGCACCTTTCCTTAGTGACAGCAGCGAGTAATACATGTTTCTTTGGGGGAACAAGGGGCCAGGCTCTATGTAGGTGGGTTGTGAAGGCACCTTCTTTGGGGGGGGCGTATGCTTCTCTGGTCCTTCAATCTCTTGGGAAAGGGTTTTTGAAGCCTTTTCTATGGAAGGTTTGTTAGCTGCTACGGAAGGTTTTGTCGGTTTAGTCTCCTCAGTGTCTTTATCCAACTTTTCAGATGCCCTAAGTTTTTCCGGCTTGGGTGGAGGCACCTTCTCCTCTCCCCTGATTTCACGATCTATCTGGGCAAATGAGCGGTATCCTGAGTCATCTGGTTCCGAGAACCTTGAGGCAAATATCGCTGCGTATTTCTCTTTATCAGCGTCCGATATGGCCCCTAAGTGAGAGGTATTTTGAAGCTTCTGTTCTGGTGTTTTCCTGGTATCACTTTCGGTAAAACCACTTTCATAGTCACCCTTTCTTTTTCCTGCATGTTTGTAAGCTTCATTTCCAGCAAGGGTGGATTTATATTCCCCACTTCCAAGTGTACTGGGTTCCGTCAGACTGCCTGTGCTGCTCTGTCTGCTTCCTCTAGAATATCCCTCATTTCTACTTCCTTGACTTGACTGGTATTGTTTCTGATCTCCTAAACTTCCTTGACTCTGTGAACTGTTATGTCTTTCTTGGTCTCTCTCATTCTCATATCTCTCTTGGAATCTCTCATTCTCATATCTCTCATGGTGTCTCTCATATCTCTCTTGGTATCTCTCATTCTCATATCTTTGAAATCTCTCTGGATCCTCTCTCTCTTTCTCTCTCTCATTCTCATATCTCTCCTGACTCTCTCTCTCTCGATTATATCTCTCTAGGTACCTTTTCTCACTGCTTGTATCGTCTTTTCGGGCAGTCGGGTTGAGCAATGTAATTTCAAACGGAGCATGCAAGTGTTGAGGCTTTGTGGGTTTCGTAGGTTCCGACCTAAGCAATCCTTCTCCATAGGCCAGGTCTCTAGCCAGGTCTCTAACCAGGTCTCTTCGATACACCAGATCCCTATCGTCAAAACGGTTGTACTTCTGGGGCAGATTCAGGCGTAGCTCGTCTACCTTGCGTCGAAGATCACGCTGGCGCTTCTCGTCCTCACGGAGACGGCTCTGCGAGAGCTCCGAGAGGCTCGAGAGAAACGTATCGACTGTGGATGACAGTGACATAGATCAACAGATACACAAAAAAAGATCAAAATATCGGCTCAATAGGCGCTCAAGCAGGTGACTAAACTATAACTTATAGTTAGACAGGCAATACCCGTCTATACACGCAATACTTCTTCACAACCAAGGAGCATTGAAATGGCGCTGTAGAAGTCAATTGGGCAATCAATAGCCTGCACTTGGTGTAGCAGCTGAATTCTTGAATACAACACAGATAAGTATTTCTTACGAGTTGGAAACTGCGAGAATCCTTGTGACGTCTCAAAGAAATTGTCTGCTCTGGCAAGTAGCCGAGGTGATTTCTGGAGGAAAGAAGGATGTTCTATAAAAATGTAAGGAAATATCAGAAGACCTTGATACCAAGAAAAAAGATAGGGTTTTATAAGTGCTTCGCTCTGTACCCTGGATCTGAAAAGTCACTCCAGTATCTATTTTTTTCGTTTGGGGTAACATAAGTATGGCCTTCTCTATCATTCTCCGTCATATTACAAGACATTAATAATTCTCAGGCAGCCCATCTGAGTTACCCACCAGGTGCTCGGCGAAGTAACAACCACTTTTATGAACACATTCCGCGTTCAAACATACCGTACACAAAACCTGCCAAACCCGCGAACTCAGAAGACACCTCTATTCTCCTTTTTTACTTGGCATTGTATCTCCAATGTTCCTACACTCGTGTCGTTATATCGTATCTTTCTAATCAGTTTACTACTTTTTAATCATGAAACAGAACGTACCCAATTTTATAGTTGGACAATAAGCCATTCAAGGACTGGGTACATTCATCTGAGTGGTTCTGTATACCATGAGGTCTGCTCATTATGGCTCTGAAACTGAGGCCTGCATACTATTATGGCTCTGAAACTGAGGCTATTATGGCTCTGTAAATTATACCCCTGTATACCACTAATTATGAAGACGTGTCTACCTTGATATCATTAGGACTGGGTCTCGCAGCTTTTTATTGCTCTGCGGTTTATTTGAAGACAAACCGAGCTAAAACGCTTTGTTCAGATTTCACAGTATCGCTCATTAAACTTGCTAGTATCGAGCGTAGCGAGATGCTAGCAAGATTCTAGCCAGATGCCCGCAAGATGCGTTGTCGGATATTACAAATTATTGTGGGTGCTCATGCACGGCCCATATCCTGGCTACTCTGATTTTGTTGCGATCAATTTTGTGCCCACTTTTCAGTATTCTCCACTTTGTTTGGGTATTACACTCATATTCTCTACTCTTCAAGCTAGTATCTTTTACGACGGATTGAATGGAATAATCCCAAACCCTCCACCCCAAGCATCGTAGACCGAGGTGGCGTCCTGCTGGGGCTGTTCCGGTTGTGTTTCTGGAATCACGGAACCCTCCTTGGTGTAGACGTTGTAAAAGACGCCGTAGGAGTTCAATGCCTCCTCATCGGCCACCTCCTCGATCTCAAAGACGTTTTTCGCTTCTTGCCGCTCGTACGGGTATGGGTAGTACGGGTCATTGTTTTCGTAATTCTGTCCGAAGTCAGGTCTATCGTTCAGCCTTTGTCTATCATTGTTCCTTTCTTTGTACTCGTAATCATCTACCCTCATTCGTTTCACATCTCGGGCTTCTCGGTGGTCGCGCTCATCGGGACGCTTGGCCTCTGCGGCGACGGCCATTTCCACTGCCTGTGTCAACGGTGTGAGCCTATCTTCTGGAAACGGTGTTATTCGGCCCTCGTCGGGAAATGGGGTTATTCGGCCATCGTTTTCCTTCCTATCCTTTGAAGATCCCGGTGACAGGGCCGAGGAGGTCAATTTGGGCAACTCGGCAAGAGGACTCAAGTAGTTGAAGTGCTGGTAGCGTGCCATCAGTGTTTCTGGTTCCATCACATAGGCCGTCCTATCCTTGTCGACGTAATGGTGGTGGGTCTGTTTGACCTGGACAGGTTCTAGGAGCACCGGAGGGGGTGCGTAGTGGTGGTGGATATGCTGGTGCACTGTAATCTCGAGGTTGTTTTCTTTGGCGTAGCAGATGAGCTGCTGGACCAACTCCTGGTTATGAATGGTGCCGCCATTCTTCCCAAACAAGTTGCTATGTGGAAGGCCCTGCTGGCCCTGCTGGTTACCGGAAAAGGTGTACCTCCACTCTGTCTCTGTAGACATGGGCCGCTCGAGAGGTTTCTCGTAGACCTGGGTGCCGGGGGTATCGTTATCGTTATGGTCGTGATTTTTGTGAGCTTCTTCAGGGTCGTCGTCTATAAGCATGTCGTTCTCGTCCTTCACCTTGTTTTCGCTCTTGTCGCTCATACTCTCCACCTCTTTGCGGATGGACGGATGCGCTTTGCCCCGCACCACATCTGTGAGGATCTTGCGCCAGCGGTTTCGGCACGTGAGCGAGGGCCTGCTTTTGAACTGTGCCAGAATGGTCCGCCACTTTGTTCCGTGTTTTCGCACCAACAGGATGAGCAAAAGGTCCTCCTCGTGAGTCCATGGAAGAAGGCGGTCCTTAGTGCTTGGGTCCAATACTTCTATGTACCGTTTGGCGCATTGGTCGTCGGTACGACCTGGTATCACCCGCAGAACCTTCTGCCACGATGCCCCAAACCGCTCGTATGCCTCCACAAGCTTGGCGTCTTCTTCAGGCTCCCACCTGCCCCGACGAAGGCACGGGTCAAGCGAGTTGGCCCATCGCTTGCGGCAGTCCTTGCTGTTGCGTAATCCGTGCGTCAGAACAGCAAGAGAAACCGTTTCCCAGTCTACCAGATCATGATTTAGGTTGTGTGTGTCGTAATGTTCTTCCATGTACCGGCTGAATGCAGCATCTTCTTCTTTGGTCCACGGACGTCGCGCCGCCTTGCGAAACGTCTTGACGCCCAACGATTCGGTTAGAGCGAGGGGGTCGATAGGGACCACCTTTTTCTTCTTTTCCATAATTAATTCCTCATCGGGATCAAAAAAGACAGACAGTATGGCAACTGATGTAATCAGTTGCCTATACATTATGCAGATTAAATACAGTCCTCACTGTTATGATTGATTTTATTGAAACTATCGTCTATACTATCTACTCTTCATAGCCTAGTCAAGATTAGTCACTATTGTCTCATGCCTACTCATTTACATTGTGCCCTCATACTGCCCAGTCTCTCTTTCAGTTTCTACTGTATCTACCCACTATGTCTTTCCCTCATCCACGTTCTGTCTAGAGTACTGAGTGATACGACGCTCAAGCTAGCGACACCAGTTATGCCCAAACAGGCATCTAGTTATTCAAGCCCTCTTCTGAATGTCATGAATTTGAAATGGTTCCATGGCCAACGAAACCTCAGCTAAAGTTCTATCAGCTACATTTATGCATCGTCTCACCCTTTCTGTGGACCAATTCCGTTGTGAGGCAGGTTGACTACCATTCGGTTTAAATCATGAACCTTATCCTTGTAGGAAGTCAATTGAGTATGTCAACAGAGCTGGTGTACATGATTCCTCATGTTGTCTTGACAGCTGAGCAGAGGTAAGCGAGGACTGTAACAATACGAGAGTAGCATAGTTCTGTCTACCTTAGATATCTTCAATTGTCTTCTATATTGTCTCCTATTGTCTATACTTGTCTCCTATTATCCTATCTCTTTTCTCCATCATCTTCATCTTCGTATTTCATTACACTCAACTGTTCTCACTTTCATTAATTCTCACTCTTTCGTAGTCATCTAGTTCTTATCCTCTGATTAGTTAGCGTATCGGGGTCACACAGCAATATTGGTTCATCTAGTCTCTTGAATTTTTCTTGTTCAGGTTCTATGTATTTAAGTCTTATTTATCGTATCTGTTCATCTATTTCAGTGTCTTGTTTCTTTCAGCTAATCTGAACCAGCCAGGCTGGCATCACTGGCTGTGTGTGTGTCTTATCCTCTTATTCTCAATCAATCTCAACAAATTACGCAACAACATGGCGATGGTGACCTTTCCAATGGACGGCACGTAGAGTCCCGCCTTGTTCTTCACCTCATCGTCCCAGTTCTTGACACTCAGGAAGTTGATCACTACCGTGCCGTTCAGCACGTGCTCAACCGGGAAACGGTAGCTTTCCACCGGTACACCAGTGATGATGACATCACAGAGAGGGGCCAAAGAGGCGACCGAGGCTTCCGGGCCCAATTCGATGACTTTGTGGCGGTGGGCACTCAAATCATCGCCTCGGGTGAACTGCTGGATGTTGTTGACGTCCACAGAGTAGACGGTGGCCCCGTCGTTGGCCAAAAGAGCAGCCAAGGGACGTCCCACGATCTCGGACCGGTTCACCACCATCACCTTTTTACCGTACAAGCGGTTTCCGTAGTGCAAAAGCTTATTGTAGACCCCCAAGTACTCGAGGATCTTGACCATGGCCAACGGCGTACAAGGAAGAATGGACTTTTGCTCGTTTTTAGGCGGGTCAAGGAACCGCACGTTGTGGTACAAGTTGTGGTAGTACATAAAGTTTAAGCCTTCAACGTCCTTCTCTGTGGATATCAACTGCTGAAGGTACTGGTCCTGTTTGTCCCCAAACACAGGGAAGTAGACCATGATCCCGTTGACGTCATCGTCGTTGTTGGCCTGGATCAAGGCGCCTTCAAGCTCGTTGCGGTCCACCTGGCGCAACTCATAAGTGAATCCAAGCTGCTCGCACGTTTTTCCAGTCCAGTTGGCGTACATCTGCGCAGCTGGGTCGTCATTGGCAAGGAATCCCACCAACTTGGGCCGGTGGTCAAGTGCCTTGACGGCCTCCGTGACTTCTTCCACAAAGGGCTTGGCTATGGTCGAGGCAAGGATGGTTCTTCCGGCGGGCTTGGACATGCTAATTACTTTTCTGGGGGAGTCAAAATTAGAGATGAAAACGGAAGCGGCTTAATTTGACAAGAGCACGCCTATAGCGTAGCTTTTGAGGATCGTAACCCGATAAGAGCGAAGCATGTATAGATAATTGGATTCTTAAACCGACGAATCGATGGTCATATTGACTTAAGTGGCTACTTATTAATAATGTGGATTCCGAAAAGCAGTGTCAGTCCTCATCTGAATTTTTGAGCTACAGTATCAGGTTGAACTGTAGTAGTGAGCTATCTATATCATTGTTTTCGGATGACGATTTCTTTGGGCTCCCTTCCAGTTTTTCCAGAAGATTCACCATTTTAGACAAAATCAGACACAAATATATATCATGATTCATAATCTACATGTATACATATTGTTAACTTACTACAAATGTATATACTATCTGCAATTTTCTTGTATAGTGATTTCGTGAGATGAGGTGAATGAAATTTGCCTTTGTGGACGTCCTGCATATTGTCCACATCATCCCAGGGAAGAGCATCTGGTCAAATACTATTCATTATGTTAGCTAACAAACACCAGATCTCGAGAATATCTGCACAAACCCTGATCTCTCCTCAATCATTCAAGTAGCCAAAGACTTTGACAAACAATATGTTGACGTTATTTCGCAAGATGGAAAGTTTACATGGATAGAACAAGGACCAGAAACTCTCCGCTATGACGTTAAGCAAATTTCCCAAACTGCGAACTCCATGGACTGGTGTTTTGGGCCGTTTTTGTGTTAACATCCCCACACTTATGCTCGTCTCTCACCCCATTTCTGCGCGATTGTAGTGGATAGTCAATCAGTATTTATGTAACTACAGGCAATCCAGTTCGATAGGATAGTCAATCAGTATTTATGTATTGAGTTACTAGTAAGCCCGATATCTTTATGTGCTACTGATTCTCACCCTCCTATCGCTCGGATCCGTTAGAACTGATCAAGTTGTCCTCACTATCGCTCAGTTCTTTGAACACTTTTAATCAAGTTGTTGGTTGCTCTGCCTAGCAGGTGATAGGTGATCGATATTGACACCTCCAGTTCTTCAGAAATTATCGAGGAGAGGACCTTCACATATAGCGATGATGTATTTGGGATTATGAGACAACCGCTTTGCTACTACTATTTCCCACCTTTCTACACATTCTTACTGCTTTTCTATATTAGGTTCTCATGGGTTGGTGTTCACCAGGAACGCCAAAGTCTGGATCTGAAATCCTGGAGGTTTGAGGGTCATGTGATCCATTATTAATGGGTTCATCTTTTTTGAAGCGAGCCATGATTAATTCATATTTTCCTGATTGTGCTCTAGCAGCACTGATATACTCGTAGCTTGTCTGCCCTTTTCCGGCTTACGCTAAGTTAGAATATGATCAATCTGTCTATGCTGTGAGGCAGATAAGAAGGAACGACTGAGCATATATGCATATGGCCAATCGGAGGCTAACTTGCGTGCTGGATGATTGTATGATTTCTGGTTGGCAACTGTGTTCACTGAAAAGACATTATCAGACATGGAGCCTCATTAATAGTTTCTGGCTGTTGATTAGGTTTGGCTGATGTTGTTTTGGCTGTAGTTTGCTTCTCTTATGTAATTTCGGCACTCTTATGCGCTCGCATTCATTGCTCGCTGCGCTCGCAATGAATTATCTCAAATGAGCCAGAGCATTCTTATACAAACTCTGCCAAATAAACGCCTCACTCAATATCAACTCCACATCCTTATTCGTCCACGTCAGTGTCGGGGGATTCTGCAAAAACAACAATATATCCTGAAACTCCATCACCTTCAACTCTGCACTAAACTTACACAAGAACGCCGCACACACGTAAATGTGAAAGTTGTTAAAGCCCAAAGGGGTCTCGCTCAAATACGTATCCCACATGCGCACAATCAAGTCGAGCTTGAGTTCTCGCATCAAGAGACAGTTCATCCAGCGGAACGCAAACTGCATGAACTCTATTCCCTCATGCTCAAAATGCGCGAGCAACTCCATGTCGATCCGCTGCACCAAGTTGCGAAGATCCCCCACCTGTCTGATGATACCGGGCTGCGCATGGATGTAGTTGTCTGTAATATTCTCGAGAAGTCTGGAGAGGCACCAGTATGTATCTGCCTCCACTGTCTCCAAAGCATTTTCCGGAAGAAGCAGTGGATCAAAAGACTCTATTGAGTACGAGTGGAGGTTGGGGTCTGCAGAGAGTCCCGCACACGTTTCCGTATATCCTGGGATGTGCCAGCTGCTTTTGTTGCTCCCATTTCTTCTCTTGATTTGCTGGAGATAATTGTCAAGAAACAACTGGAAAAAGGGCGTGCACAAGTCGTTGATACCCTGGACATATCCACTGGCTGGGTGTCTTACTGCCCACAAATAGAGCACCTTGCGCAAACTACGCTGGGTGGCACGGTACCCGTACAACTTGACCGAGGGATGGGTGCGTTTCACGTCGATATTGATCTGGTGGTACAACTGCTTCTCTGCGGTGGTATTTCCACCTCCACCGGTATTCTCCTCGTCAAAGTCCACACCTACAACACCAATACTCTCGCGGTACTCCTGGCGTTTGCGCCGGAGCGTACTTTCCTGTCTCAGGAGATTGGTGGGGATGTACCCCAACAAGATCTGCCACGTCAAGGCGCGCAATTCTGGCGGGATTCCATTCCACGAAAGCGAACGGAGCTCGTCGAGGTTGATTTGTCCATCCTTTCCTAAAAGCGCCTTCTCAAACTTGGCCGTCTTGGGCTGCACTCCAGGTGCCTGTGTGGGGTACTCCATGGGCTTGCTTGGGGCAGGGGGTACCTTTGAAAGGTCCGGAACAGAGCTTAGCACAGGCGCCTTGACCTCGTCGAACCCTGCGTCCCAGTCGTCGTCCAAATCGGCATAACGTGCCTTGGGGGATTTTCGAGTTCCACTCGAGCTACGCTTGCCTCGTTCAGGCGAAAGTTGGGGTATCGAATGTCCTAACGATACAGACCGCTTAGAGGGTGTGCGTTTGGGGAAAAGATTGCCACTGGACGCGTTTGTGTGGTTGTATGCCAACAGCCCGTAGATGTTGCTGTTGGCCTCTTCTGGCGTGGGCAGCAGCCGGTCTTTGATGAGCGAAAGGTTCTTGAGAAACGACAGCAAGTGTTTTCCTTTGCCGCCCCCTTCGCCAAATATGAACTCGTTCTTGGAGTTGTTGTATAGTTGCGACATCTCTGGTTTCTTCATGAAAAAAGAATATCAGATCACACGAATTCACACATGAGCGAATTCACATGAGCGAAGCGAATGTGTGTATTTCTACCAAGGCACGTTCAGCGAACTCTCTGAGGTACATTTCTTAGGTATATTATACGACCGTGTTCTCTATTTACAAACTGCTCTCTACTTACTACATGCCGTGTTCCTTGATACACATGTTCTTCACTATTTCCATCAACTTTGAGTCGAGTCAATTGACACTCCCTATCTTTATACCTAATTGTCAGTTTTGGAGAAATTGGTGCAAATTTGGAAAAACCATTTGGGATTACTGCCGTGCATTTTTGGAAACTTGAACTAAGTGGAAAGTTTGCGCAGCACAGGCGTTACAAGTACTCCAACGAAGTCACAGTAAATATGAGTGGCTATACTATGAGTATATGAGGCATACAATAAGAAACTATAAGAGCAGCTATGAGAGTTTGAAAGTAAAATGCATCAAACCTTCCCTCATTCATCAGTTTCTAGCTTCTTAATGTTTCAAGTGAATGGCAGGGCCACAACATCTTCGGAAGAGACGACAAAATTTATAATGAATTCTATAGACTGAGTCGTTAAGGCCATCGTTGTATCTTTCAATCACTTGTGGTGTGTATATTCATTTTTGTACTGTTCTCTCCCAATCTCGCAATATTCCCCATTGATGTATTGTTTTGGATAACGTTTGGAACCCCTGTTTGTACCATAAATATGTCTGATTGTGTCATCTCAACCCTGTCTCGGAGGGTCTTCCCAATTAGTAAGACCATATCAAGTAGTTATTTGTGTGCTGGCCGATTCATACTTTTCTATATCAATAGGATACTATTTATGTAGCTTTGCAGTCTTGCATTCCCCTATTTGCCTTATTCTCTCTTGCATTTCGTCCACCTTTTCACGTTAGTCTATTCTGTATACATCTATTCTCAGTATCTATTCTCATCTATATCATACCGCCATAGCACAATGAGTTGCAGCGTCGTAAGCATCGGAAGAAGGCCAAAGGCACTGGTCACTGGACCACGGTAGAGGTCCAAACTCAGCGCTCACAGAAGGACAACTCACAGTTCAACAGCTCAAAAATCAACAGCTCTATGCTCGCAGACAACAGCTCTATGCTCGCAGACAACAGCTCGCTTCGCTCGCTGTTGTCTACTGCGCGTACACCTCCCCCTTCACCGGAACACTCCCCTGCTTCAACTCTCTCCCACTCACATGCAACGTTCCATTCTGAGTAATATTCACCGTCACCTCGACCCTTGCATTCTCCTTCAACTCAGCCAACACCAACTTGGCCAACAAATTACCCACCTCATATACCACCTCCTTCTTCACCTCTGGCTCCTCATCCGAGTACTCCTCATCCTCCTCGTCCGAGTACTTTTCAGCCTCAACGACAGTCTCCTTAACAGTACGCTTACCCTCGTACAACTCAACCACGACAGATGGCGACAGGCCGTTGGTAACTTCGATCGACTTCTTGATAGGGTACGCCGTCTCGGCCACCAAAACAGGCACAAATGAGCCATCCGCAGCCTTGATACCAATGGGCTGCGAGAGGTGGTTGGTGTTGACCACCACGGGCTGCATGGACTCTGCCACCTGTTCCTCATCATAGCCCTCAATCAAGGCGGCCTGTAAGGCAGCACCACGAGTGGCCAACTCAGAAGGGTTCAAAGCCTTCTGGTCGAGGGCTGGGGCCACCACGGTGGTGGATTCTGGGAAGATGAAGGCCACGTTGCTGCCCAACTTGGGGGTGTGGGCCGCACCTCCCACGAGCAAAACCTCGTCGATATCAAGAGGCTCGAGCCCAGCCTTGGCCACGGCCTTCTCCACAAACGCCGCCATATCGCTCAAGGGTTTTCTGGCAGTCAACTCGAAACGCAAACGGTTGATGGAGGTGTGGAAGTCAAAGCCCTCGGCAAGCGACTCGATCGAGCATGTGGAGGTCTGCACGTTGGAAAGCGTCTTCTTCACCACAATACTCTCCGCAGTCAACTTGGCCACAGACCGAGCGGTACCCTTGGCATTGGCCTTGTACTTCTTTTCAAACTCCTTGGCGAAAAAGTCCACCAATGCGGCATCCAACTGCTCGCCACCAAGTGTCAAGTCGTGTTCCGTGGCCAAAATGGTGAGGACACCACCACGGACGGCAATCACGGCAGCGTCCGAACGGATTCCTCCAAAGTCAGCCACAACATAGAGCTTGTCCTGCAACAACTTGTCATCATCGGTCGTCAAGTGTGCAAGGAGGGCCGCAGATGGCTCATTCACAAGCTGCATCACACGAAGACCCGCATCGTTACTGATCTTGGTCAACACCTCCTTCTGGTGAGCATTAAAGTTGGTAGGCACCGTGATCACCACACCTTCAATCTCCTTACCAATGTAGTCCTGAGCCGCGGCCTTCAACTGGCGGAAGTGTCTGGTGGCAATTTCCTCCACACTTACAGTCTCGGTTCCGTTTTCTCTCTCCAACACATACGCGACACCCCCGTTGGCGCCCTTGACGGCTGGAGCACCCACCTGGTTGGCGGCCTTGGTGTTGACGTCGTCAAACTGCTTGCCAATGAAGTCACGGAAGTTGATGACGGTGTTTTTGGCGTTTCTCACCAACTGGTTCACGGCCTGCGTGCCGTGGAACTCGTCGTGGCCCACATACGAAAGTGCAGACGGAATCGACCGGTCGCCATCGGGGTTGGCAATGACGTCCACCTTGCCGTCAGGCGTGGCAATGGCGATCGACGAAGTGGTGTTTCCAAAGGTGATACCAATAACGGACATGTTGAAAAAATTTATATCCACGATGACTAGAAAAAGAGTATAGAGAGAGTAATACCATTAAAATAGAGACATCAGAGAAGAAGAGACTAAAAACAGGCATTTAGAGAGGGAGGATAGACTAGAAACAGTTATTCTAGAAGGAGAACATGAAACAGACATTCAGAGAGATTGACAGACGTCAGAAAAGAATAAATAGACAAGATACAGAGGCTCAGAGAAGCAGTCAAAGACAAGACAAAATATTCATTCGTATAGTGAAGATATAGCCTGAAGAACTATTCTAATCGTACAGTTTGTGTACCACCTTAATGATTTTAATCTCGCTGAGTGTAGATTAAGAGTCAATATACCCATCAACATCACCTAGCAGAGATAAAAGAAACGCCTGAGGCCTTGGATTGAGAGCTATCAAGAAGAAATGCCGCATTCATGTGTACTGATAGAACGAATGAAATGGAGCAAGTTGCGATAGCGAGTAAAAACCATCAAACGTCTCAAGTGGTTCAAAGATGGTTCTTATAAGGTGTTACAGGGCTTCCGAGGCTTCATTATCGTTGTCAAGTGGATCTTGTTTGCATTCGTTTTCGAGAATACAACCGTTGGCTCAGCTATTCTGGTAGAGTTCAATGAACCTTGCCCACAAGCATGACTTGAAGTCTAGCATCAGACAAGGTAAAATGTACAGCCTAACAATAATCTTCATGCCACCTATCACTTTATACCTTGTCAAAGACAAGATCCTTGAATAACGACACCACATTTCGATAATAAATCGTACTAATCTATGAAACGATACACTAGAAGAGTACCGGTCAAATCCTCACGAGAAGCAATCAGCCATCTTGACAATTCTGGGCGCAGCAAGGAACATTCAAATTGTTCGAATTGCTCTACAATCAATTTGTAGTGCTCTCTTGTTCTGGCTCACTTATTCACGTACGCTCTCTTGTTCGCTTTGTTATTTACACTCCTCTTTTTTCTACCTTCATTCCACTCTCTTCTACTCTCAATTGTCCAACTTGTCTACATCAAATTGTTCTACACTTGTTCCAAATTTTCTACCCTCATAATTGGCCCCTTGCCAGTCTATCCATACCTATTATGTAGGCCCTTCTGAAGAGCCATCACTCATGAGTTGTTCTAATTATAGATCCACAATCGCTTAGCCGACAAGCATGACAACCGAAAGGGATTAGATGGAATAGCAACCTTTGGCTGCAGTACTTAAAGGTCTACTCACCATATAGATCGTCAAAGCACGGTCTTTGCCCAAAATGCTGGGCGTGGCCCAAGCATTACTTTTCAGGTCGTGGAGTATTTCAGCAGATAATAGACGTCTTAGGTAAATTATATATGTGCTCTCTTTGAGAGCACATTATAATGGGAGCACTATGATTTTCTTATGAGGTCTCTTACGAGATCTCATACCTAATGGGCCTTTACCAAATCTTAGTGGCTGGGGGACCATTCACGCAAGGTCTAAACATCCTTTTCTGTGACTCTTTTATGTGAATCACTATGATGGCATATTCAAAGTTTGTCATCTTATGTCTGCCTTGTGGGGCTATGCCATCTTTTTTTGTGTAGGTAGTTTTCTTTTGATCTGCTTTTATCGCTTTTATGGAGTACCTGCGGCTTATACAGAGCGAGTTTCGAGCGCTACAGCTCGACAACAGCCTCCGGGCGATGTCGCTCTTCGATCTAATAGACTACTGCGTGCTGCTCTACGACCAGGCGAGCGCTGGGGGCCAAGACGCACTTTCGCAGTACATACGCGGGTTTCTCATAGTCAACTACTTTATCAACAGCTTCATCATGCTACACTACAAAGGATTCGACGCCTTCATCGAGCAATGCGAGAAGGACTTCATCATCTACCTCAATTTGGTGGAATTCTACAACCTGGACGCGCCAGAGTGTGTGCCCGTCAAGCAGATCCGCGACTTATCAATCGACTTCTTGGTCCGCCGCCGCTTGCTCCTGTTTGACGTGGACGAGTTGTACGATTGGTTGCATAGGTACATTGAGTATTTGAAGGAGGAGGACGAAAACGCAATGGCCGTCTCGGGAAATACAGACACAGAGAATACAATAAACAGAACACATGAAAGGAATACAAAGAATAAGGAGAGAACAGAAAGATATACAGAAAGAAACACAGAAATGCGTACAGAAAGAAACACAGAAAGAAACACAGAAAGGCGTACAGAAAGACATACAGAAAGGCATGCTCATTCTCACCATACTCGCTCGGCCTTTTCTACAGATCTCGTTCTGCAAATGCGTGTGCTTGGGCTCAGCGATGCCTCTTCGTCTCCCCCCACTCCCCCAAAACACACTGTGAACTCCGAGGGCTCGCTAAAGCTACCGGAGAATGACTTGGATGCCCCCAAAAGCCTAGATCCTGCCTCAGGCTATAGGCAGAACGGCAGTTTGGACCCCAAGAATGGGTACGGGGGCCGAATTGAGTTGGAGGGCCTCGATCTGGATGAACTGGACGAGCTCGAGGAGTTTCACACTCGGTTCCCGGACGTGAAGGATCCCACGCCCCCATACCCGATCCGCACACGCCCGCCAATTCCTCTGCAGCCACCACCACAGTTGGCAAAACGGCCCTACAGCTCGTACATGCCGGAGTCAGACGACTTGTACTTTAACAAAGCGGGAAGTAGTTTGAGTTTGGGAAAAGAAGAAAGATATAAACATAAAGAGGGACACCAAGATGGCTACAGAGACTACCAGGAAGACTACCAGGAGATAGATTATTCCTATAGGTCTACAGATAGATTATCACCCGACAGGTCTTATAGGACGTCTCCAGAGAGGTCTTATAGGACGTCTCCAGATAGACCTTATGGGTCTCCAGATAGATCCTATGGGTCTCCAGATAGATCCTATGGGTCTCCAGATAGATCCTATGGGACGTCTCCAAATAGACCCTATCGGACGTCTCCAGATAGGTCTTATAGGACATCAGATAAAACTCCATATAGGGAGTCTGGTGCTAACCATACATATAGGTATGAACAGCCAGTACAGGCATATCAGGCATATCAGGCACCAGTTGCATATCAGGCACCACCAGCCCCATATCAACCACCACCAGTCCCATACCAGGCACCACCAGTTTCTTATCAGCCAGTCCCATACAACCAACCATCCCAACCATACACACAACCCCACATACACCCACCCAGGCCCACTCTCAAACAGCTCCAAAAAGAGCATGGCATCTGTGGGCTCAAGAACTTTGGCTCGTCGTGCTACATCAACCTGACGGTGCAGGTTGTGTTTGGGCTTGGGCTGTTCCGGGCCATTTTCGCCAACCTGGGGTACCACGCCCATATCCACGATCCGCGGTACGCACGGATGCTCCGGCAGCTGAAGGTTCTGCAGGGCGATACGCTTCTTCTCAGCGAGGCCGTTCTGGGGCTCTTGCGTACGTTTTCTCTGTATGGTGGGTCGTCTGTGGCACCCACCAAGTTTATTCGCGTAGCGTCTCGCCTCAAGCCTGAGTTGAACATTCCCGTGGAGCAGCAGGATGCCCAGGAGTTTCTCCTCTTTATGTTGGACCGGTTACACGAGGAGATGTCCAACAAGACGGCGTTGGAGAGTGGCACCGCCCTGCCCGACCAATATATATCTAGTGGCGATGCAGAGTACCGTGAATGGTGTGTATCGCTCTTGAGGCACGAGGGAGCACTGCCCATCAGCGACTTGTTCCAGGGCCACCTCCAGAACAAGCTCATCTGCTCGCAGTGCGGTTTTGAGTCCACCACGTACTCGCTGTTCACCATTCTCTCCCTCCCCATTCCCAGCACAGGCAGTAACGTGGACTTGCTGGACTGTATCCGCCACTACACACAGGACGAGCTTCTTGCTGGTGAGAATGCGTGGAACTGCCCCAAGTGCGCGAAAAACAGCGGGGCCGTCACATCGTCGTTGGACTCGCACCCGGTATTCACGCCCCGCAAATCGGGCATCTTTCGCTTGGGCAAGCGCAGCAAGTCGCCCGCGAAAAAGACCGCGCCCCATCCCCACCACCGCGACCAGAAGAGCATCAAGCGGTTGGTATTCACACGTCTTCCACGTGTATTGTTCATCCACCTCTCGCGCTTTCTGACCTCCAGCATGACGGAGAAGTTGAATGTCAATGTCCACTGTCCGCCAGAGTTGCGTTTGGAGGGTGCGGTCTATCGCTTGATGGGGGTTATCAATCATTACGGGAACTTGAAAAGCGGCCATTATACGGCCCTTGTGCAGAAAGGGGGGGCCTGGTGTGTGTTTGACGACGACTTGGTGAGGGTAAATGTGGGGGGAAACATACCCCCAAGAGATGTGTATGTTTTGAGCTACGAGAGAATAAACTAGATGCGGATGAGAGGAATGTGAGTGAAAAGAGAATGGAAAAGATGATGAATGAAAGAGCGAGTTTGGAAAAGAGCGGAGCATAAAAAGTGGCAACAGGGTATAATGAGACAACTCAACCAACAACAATAAGGTCAATGAGAAGGAAGATACAGAGAACAACAGATGTGTGAAAATCTAATGAAGACAGCTCTACACACGACTGAATAGTATCAGGTGTTGAAGGGTTCTACCCGAGTTTCAGGGAGGAGAAGAATTTACTGAAGTCTCTATCTTGGATTGGGAATTCAAGGTACATCCTTCCTCAAACAGCAATGAACTCAAACAGCTTCTTATACTTAGGCTACTACTTCGCTGCTTCTTCATAATGACCAGTTATTGCCATCCTGAGGCAGCTCATACTATAGAGACAACATTCTCACCATGTTGGCTTCCCGAAGCTCTGATACTATTGCAGACTTGCGAGCCATTGTCACAACTGCATAACAAAACAACATATAGCATTATCTCAATTGATACCCATGTTCCTACAACAAGGATCCGAGCATTAGGAGAATTATAGACAATAGAAAAGGTGGTGGAACTAAGGTGGTGGAACTAAGGTAGTGGTAGAACCTGTTGCATCGAGCAGGTCTCGATGTACCACTAACAGTGGACTATAGAGTGTTGGGTCCTGCGTAGGCTACCAAAGACATGTAGATATCTTGGTTGTTCTGGTTCCAGGGTACAGACACTACCGAACGAGTGATATTCATTAGTAGAGAATTCAGTTACTTAATAAACCAAAGGTATGATTAGAGAAGTCAGACCAATACCGAGGGGTATAATTTTTGAGAATAGTACCTACCTCTATCGTTTGGTATCAATACCTCACCTTGGCAGTTGATTAGTATTAGAAGCCGTTATCAAAAACCGAACGAACTCAAAGAAAAAATCGCTCGCTATCCGATCCAATAACGTTTCCATGTATTCCTTTCTGGGTGCTACTTGGCTCAATTTTACGGAAATTTGCAGCCAGTCACGTGATCAATCACTCATTGAGGATCGAAAACTTTGTTCTGACAAGAACTGTAAAGAGTGGGATAGTCTCACATGCTGAGCACTAGGTTTTTCGGTATTTTTCAACACTAGGTAGAGCCAGTACCAGAGAATCCATTTCTAAAGACCCAACAAGTGAGATCTGATTGATTGCCTTGAAAAGTGTTCTCGGAATCTCTACGTAAGAGCGATAAGTACCTCCACTTCTCTTGGTGGCGGTTGCGCGAGACGAAGAAAGTATTTGGCATGGTCTACGGGTTAATTAGCTTGATCTTCTGCTGTATTATACAATTCCAATTACTCTATACACTCAGTATCTTCATACTTGTGGCCATCTTTGGAGCCAAAAATCTTTGAGCCAATGAGCCTGCTAGCTGAACTGGTAAACAATGTGAGGATCTCTCCAGAACAACCGGATCCTCTCTATTCTTTCCGTATCCTCTAGTACTTTCTGTGTCCTTCCCTCACAACTCCACCTTCTTTTTCTTTACATCCTTCTTTATTGGCTTTGCCAACGATATCTTTAATGGCCCCGTGGAGACCTTTTTTTCCACCTTTGGGTCTGCCTCCTCCAGCTCTCTCTTCATTCTGTCATTCACCACCTTCATTGCGATCTGCTCGTCACTCACCGAAACCTCTTCCTTATGCTGCGTGGGCTCGCCCACCAAGCTGATTTCCAAGTCAAATTCCTCCTCGTTGTCGTTGTACACACGTACGATGCCGTTCTGGCCGAGATACTTGACGAAACTGGTGAGCGTCGACCACCTTGTCAGATTCATGTGCACGTGGTTCCGGTCGCTCATGATGTACTCCTGATAGAAGCGGTTGGCGTTGACACGTTTGGTGCCGTGGTTGGCACGGAGCATGCGCAAGAATTCGGCCTTGAACTGGCCTGAGAATTTGCCAATCACACTTCCGTCCGCACTGCTGACTCTCCCGCGATGGCTGGGGGAGGAAAGGTGGTTTTTGAAGCCGTTGGCATCACGGCACTGTTTCTGGCATATCTGGCAGTAGAAACGAAGTTTTTGGAGCCCAGCAGCTTTGAGTTTTTTGGCCTGGTGTTTGGCGGTTCCGATTTCAGCACGGGCCATCACAGTAAGGAATCTATACAGTGAGCGAAGCGAACTGTGTAGATTCCGTTAATACAAGAATTTCCAGTAACGAAACGAACTGTGATAGCTAAGAACACACAGTGTACACAGTGAGCGAAGCGAACTGTGATGAAAGTTCAGGGGAATGTCTTGTGGCTAATCCGTAGTTGTATATCAAGCCAGTCAGTTAACGCGAGTCGTTTAAGATGATCTGTGAGTGCTGATCTGTGCGTAAGCTGATGAGTAAGCTGATCTTGAGTAAGCTTCTCTGTATTAGTTTCCTAGTGTGCCTGGGAGGTTGGTATGGCGTGGAACTGTATGGATCAGTGATCAGATCTGTTAATACTCTAATTTTATCTGTGTTGTCTGTAGTTGCGCTATGTGGCTGATGCCTGTAGTATGCGTCTATTGGGCGAGTCTAGTTGTGGGCATCTGTAAGCCTATTCTTTTTTTCTCATGCGCTACCCCAAGGTTCGGGTTCCTGGACCCCCACGCAAGTCGTACCGGCCTGTAGTGACTCCGCTCGACTACATGATCCATCGGATACCCACCAATACCAAATATTTCGCCGGTTTGGCGTCTGTGGCCACAGCCATAACCCAATTGCATCCCAATACTGTGGTGACACTCGGGCCTCCAGTCATAATAGGCGGTCTCTGGGCCTCCAAGCGTTACGACCAGTATATACGCCAGAAGGAGGCTGCGCGAATACGCGATGCGGACACGGACATTGCACGTACCAAAAAGTACGATGAACTGGACATACATCATGTGCTCAATGGCATTGAGAACCGCTACGACCATTTCAAGAGCCAGATTCTCGATATAATAGAGCAACGTATTATTGCTTACGTGCTGCAGCAGGTGGTGGAGGGTAATAACGACATGGCTCCTCTCTTCATGGAGGGCAGCCAGTTTTCCGTCAACCTCGTGGAAGACCCGGAAACGTTCGTTACACTGACCATAAAGGTCGATGAGGTAAATTGCGAGTTTGTAAAGGCGTCTTTTGCGTTTGTTTCGGGACAAGGAAAGAGATCGGGGACAGTGCTGGTGTATTTGTTGGAGATTCCTCGGGGGGATGAGATTGAGGATTACAAGATTTTGATGGAGATAAGTACGTATAGAATGTGGCTGAAGAGGGTGGTGATTGAGAGGGTGGGGGGAGAGGAGGTGACGGAGGCGACTACTCGTCAGGACTACTCTCGAGCGTAGAAGAATTGAGCGAAGCGAAATTCTGATATACACCACGATAGGGGGTGAAACTATGAATTGAGCGAAGCCAAATCTTTGATATATTCTCCGGTAGATGGGCGAGTAAGAATGGAAACCTGACATATTCCACTATGAAGATGGGCGAACTCAAAGAATTGAGCGAAAGGTGAAGATTACCAATGCATGACATCTGATATCTCATAACAAAACGAGGAATAGCCTAATACCACAAGTCAGAGATAGCTCAATACAAGTGAGAAAGCGAACTTGTGTTGACCAAGGACAAAAAAACACAAGTGACCGAGCGAACTCGTGTCGACCAAGAACAAAGCACAAGTGAGCGAAGCGAACTTGTGTTTAAGAAAAAAGTCGAGTGATAGAGAGAGTTGGTGTTTTTACCTGTCCTCTAGGCGAACGCTTATTGATACTCGCGACTCTCACTACACAGCTTACATTCTAGACCCCTCAACATCAGGCATATTCATCAGTTGGCACTAGGGGCTGAGTGCACGTATTGTGCATAAAGGACGAAAATGCACTTTTTGAAGTCTAACATGCTCAATGCTTTATAGATTGTATATAGGGTGTACACTCTTGAGAGTGAATGATCACTGACACCAATACAAGTTTCTACAAGTTAAGCTTCCTAGATCCCCAATACTGGGGTTGTACGCTTGAACCTTCTTCGCCCCTAATGTAGCATGTGTATGAGACGATCAACCCTAAAGCAGACGTTCCTCATTCAATCAATGACACAATATCAGAAATCTGGGATTACGTCATGCATTTACTATTGACAACTGAAATGACACATGTAGAGGGCACCCCAACAGCAAGCTTCGACTTAATGAGAGTTTTTTTTAGCTCATAAGTGCCTTTTTGTCGCTCGTGGTCCAAGAAAGCATACCTACCTGATTCTGTCCCTTTAGAGTCTTCGTGGATGCTAGCAATTCAAGCTTTGTTTACAAATTCACCGAGCGAGGTGAAGAGAAAGTTTACAAGCACATGGAACGAGTGAAACCTTCTATGGTATATTAATAGATTTTCAAACAATGAATACTGTTCTTACTGATACTTGTCGTTAATACATGTAATGATTGATATATCATCTAGGCCTGTTGTCGATACCAACAGTCCACGGCCACTATTTTATCCCATAAGTCAATCGGTTAGTGTATAAAAAAATCCCATGAGTAATAAGCGAACCAGTCATGAGAGGCCAATTGAGACATGATGGTGAAGTGTTCATGATTGGCCTGTCGAGAGCTTGACTTATTTCTTTGGTGTCTGTCCCGAACAACATCAGCTATTAGATTAATCGAGCGTAGCGAGATTAATCAGCGTTATGGTTGATAAATTTCACTTTGCTCTATCTTAATATGAAGCTTGTTGATACTGTATGCTCACAATATCACCATATTTCCAACAGAGCGTCGCTAAATTTTCGTTCAGCTAAATTGTCACTCAATTGTTCGTTAGTCTGTGGAGTTGTGTGGAGTTTGAAACACAGCAAAAAATCGCTACTCTCAATTGGTCGTTACATTTACCACATTCCGATTCTAATAAACTGGCTCCAGAGCATGGGTGAAAGTATCTGAGCGTAGTGAGGATTCATGATCCCCATTGACTCTTTTGTGCACTTTATTCATCTGGGTACACACTATGCCTCTTTTGAATTGTCCAGAATTGCTGACGCAATTCTGCTCTGCGCCTCTGGCTAATGCCTTCTAAAGAAATTCCTCATCTCTCCCTGGAACCTTCCATACTCATGACACCCCGAAGCCTCTCTTATATTTTCCAACTCCGGTAACCATGTCTGTATATCCCCCACACGCTTATCTGTAGCCGGATGGGTCAGCATGAACTTCAGTAAAAGGCCGTTTCTCCCCGCGTGTTTGTTTTCCACGTCCTGCATTCGCTGCCAAAAGAGCACGGCCAGGCGCAAATCAAAGCACAGTCTTGCCATGAGCTCACAGCCGATTCTGTCGGCCTCGCTTTCCTGTTCGCGGGAGCTTGGGAGCTGCAAAAGGCCCTGGATGAGCAAATCGTTGAAGCCCGAGATGCCTGTGACACTATACATCAATGTGGAAAGGAGAATGTAGAATGGCTGGAGCGAGAGCTGTTCCAGTGTATGGTGTGCTAGTTGGTGCGAGAGTTCGTGCGATAGCACCGTGGCCAATCCCTGGTCGTCGCGGCATATGGGGAGGATTGATGAGAAGATGAAGATCTTGCCATTGGGGAGAATAAATGCATTGGGCAGGTTAGAGTCGTCGCGAATAACGTGGATCTGCCAGTTAAGACTCTGGAGGTGCTTTCTCTGGCGCTCGTCATGGGTGCTGGAGATGGCAACAGCAAGAAGTTTGTTCATGATGCTCCCGATGCGTCCATAGAGTGGATCGGTGCCTGGAACAAGCTGTCCTTGGTACTGCGAGAGGATCTGGCGGTATGAGTAGTCGCCAATCTTGCGCTCGAGCCAGAACGGGATCCATATGAGCCTCAGACGCCCGGTAAATGGCGCGCTGTCGAGGTTATAGAGGTAAAAGGCCACAAATCCCCCTGCCGCATAGAGTGTTCCTCTGCTGCGGAGGAGGTTCGGGATTGATGTGGTAGGCTTGTTGTTGAAGCGGGTGTATTTAGCGTAGGTCCGGTAAAAGGGTCGAAAACGGAACATAAAGAAAAGAAATTGAGAGGTCATTAATGGATCACGAAAGATACGAGCGAAGCGAGTATCTTGAGTTAACAATTGGTGAATTATTTCCAAAGATACGAGCGAAGCGAGTATCTCGAGCTAGCCGTGGTGAATTATCCCGCAAGATGCTCGCTTTGCTCGTATCTTGAGCTACCATTGTTGCAAAATGCACTTCACGTTTGGTGTTGCACATTACTATTATTAGGAATTGGATCTATTACTTCAAATGGAGATGATTGGGGTGAGACTGGATGTGAGACCACGTTTGAAATAGACACTTGAATATGGATTGGCCCTGGCATACAATAGAGATGGTGAGATTAAATTTGGATTCGGGCTCCTGGCTGGATGCGTTTAGATGACGCTGGAATGAATTTTTGAATAGTTGTCCGACCGTGTTAGATGAAAGTAGGCTAGTGACAATTGACTCGCCAGTGCCTCTGAAGAACTTGGTTGACACCACGTCAGAACTATACAACTAGCGAGACAACCATGGAATTTCGGTAGTGTGCTTGACTTTTTTGCGATCATGTTCTTCTGGCCTTTATCTTCACTTCTTGATCATCTTCCTAGTACTTCTTTTCCTCCTTTTCTACTGGAACTCTATGTGCGTTCTATAACCTATAATAATACAAAATGAATTGAAATGCCTGGTTCAGGCCTTCTTCGAAATGAAGATAACGTCATGTGCTAGGGAGCCGGCGCCCACACTAGCCATTCACTAGTCGTACTAGCAGTTCCCACCAGAAGCGGTGGTCCCAAAAACCCACCCTCTGTAGGCTATAATATTAGCCATTCCGCACCCTCATAAAAGAGAGTTGAGTCATGTCAGGTTGACAATCATGTAATACTTTTAAGATCAGCCTGAACGAAATGTCAGATTGACATGGTCAGGTGACCATGTGAGATTGGCCATTGGATTCGGTTAGATCAGACGAACCCCTTTTATCCATTTCACTATCTTCCTATAATATCCACATATGGAACCCTTAAACCATCATGTCTCATGTCAGACCAGCAATGGCTGTCATCCCATGTCACCGGATATCCATCAGATCGCCAGTTGATAGATCCTCTACTAAAAGAAGAGTTGGTGCCTTGCCACTCAAACCCCTCTATCTTACCTCTGTTTCTTTCTATGCAAGAATATCTTTCGTCATTCCATCATGTTAGCTTCATGGGGAGGGATATCTAATGATTCACTCATACTTGTATCATTGATGAGCTCAACTAATGAGTATCCCAATTGCAATTCTCATATCACCGTATTTGATGATAGATAATCTCTTGATGGTCATACTCATGAGTATCAATTGTATTCACTGGGTGCGATGTTTCATCCTCATGGGTCACCATTTGATAAATCAAATGGTGACTCCAAAGAGTGGTTTCACTTAAATGGACCCTCATCGCTCTTTGGACTGGCCACCAAAGCCGAGTATGCGTGTGGACCTGTCTTTTCCTCATATGTGTAATGCTCATTGATTCCCGATGCGCCATCCATGGCCAAATCGGTGGAGCTACTGTGGTAGCTGCTTGTGCCCGGGGCACTTGGGCGCAGTTTCATCTGCATGCTTGCTCTTGTGGGCAATTTGTCGAAAAACGTTGGCCCATGCAACTGTTTGGCTAAATTGTCCAATGACTTTTCATGGTGGAGTGCAGAGGGTACACTATTGGTGGACCTGTTTGTGGATGCTACATCTGTGTCGTGGACGTCGCTTTCGTTTGCCAACAGATTGTGGGAGTCACGATGGTCCACGCTTGCGTTGGATGCCATTACGGGGATGAATGAGTCGTAAAAGTCGTAGCTGGAGCCTGTTTTGGCGTGTGACATGCCTCTATTGGGCGAAGAGGGTGATTTGGAGAAGGCTGGGGGAGGTCTTTCTATGCTAACAGACGAGTCTTGCAGAGTGGAGGCCACATTCAGCTCGTCGTGATCCTCCAGGGTCAGCAAGTCTGGTTTTTTATCGCATTCATAATGTTTGGAGTCTTTGTTGGAGTCCTCGTAGTTGTACTTTTTGGAGTCTTCGTATTCCTGCTTGGGGGTGTACTGCTCAGTCTTGGAGTATGTCTTGTAGGGCTTGTGCAACTCACTGCGGAAGTGGTCAAACAGCTCGTTGTCTTTGGTGCCTACGTCAATCTCGTAGGAGTCCTCCTTCTTTTGCTTCTTTTCGTTGAAGGCCCACATGTAGACCATGAAGAGCACGGCCACCAACGCCGGTACGCCCACGCACAAGCCTGCAATGAGTCCACTGGTGTTCATGACGGAGACGATATTGCAATTTTTGCTCTTTTTTAGGGCTTTTCTTTTTCACAAGGCGACCTGAGATTGGCAATCTTTTGTACGCAGGGTATTTTTGCTCCACCGAAAAGTACTGAAAAGGGGGCGATTTTGGCTGGAAATGGCAGTGCCAGTAATACGCAAATTACAGCAATCTTTTCCAGCACGCTTTATGGGGTTGCCCGGTCTTGCTCATTCTTTCGTTTATTTATAGCCTATCAGGGTTCAAAATCGACGATGTGCAGAGTCGAGTGTTTGTACACTAGAGTTTGGTGTGGCTGTGTCGGGAATTTTAGCCCCGTGCGTACCAATCAACACTGAGCGAAGCGAAGTGTGAGTGGTGCCAGAAAACCAGTGGATACAGTGGATCCAGTTAGCTGAAGAGTAGATTGTGGTGTCAGTGTAGTGTAGCCAGAGTGTCAATCGAGCAAGTTAGCGATATTACATTTGTGCACCCCACCCTCACCTCATGATTTCCATCTGTCTACATAATTCCCTTTGTGTCTATCGTTTGAGTTTCAGTATATTTACGCAACTCTATTTGGTCATCGAGTGTATTTGTAGGTAATTTCAGCATGCTCAAAACGGGAATTCTGCCCGACTTGCCTTTCGTGCAGTGGGACAAAATCGTTCCATTTTCTTAATAAATTGATATACGTTGGCATCACTTTATATACAGGATTATTTATGTAAGCACACCATGACAGCCAGAGATAACACATGGTAACACAGCTAAGTATCAACATGGAGAAAAGTATCCACATGGAGTGATAAAATTATACACGTGGATGATAAAAGCATCATTACGATCATCATGTCATTATATGGTCACATCAGATTCTTCACAGAGTCATCTTTTTTTTATGGTCACCTCAGAATCAATCAGAGTATCGCTATGTTGTCAGGACCCTCGATCGGTAATTTCGCTAACGAACTATCCAGTTATCACAGGTCGAAAAGTAAAGTTTCAGTTCTCTTGACCTGAATATTCAGCTCTCTTAACCTTATCTAAGTATTCTTCTCTCTTCCTAGCAAAGTATTCAGCTCTTAACCTGAGCAACGTATTCAGCTCTCTTAAACTGAGCAAAGTATTCAGCTCTCTTAACCTTAGCAAAGTGTTCAGCTCTTAACCTGAGCGAAGTATTCAGCTCTCATTAACCTTCGCTTCGCTCAGGTTAATGGTCAAAGTTTCGTAATCACCAACAATATCGGTGCTTACAATGAAAACCAAGGAAAACTTGCAAGCTAGCAAAAACTTGAAAACCTCATTCGAAGTCCTGACCTTCTCTCTGTTCAATTAGCCTCGACTCTGCTTTAATTACTCCACGCTCTGTATGTCACTTCATATTAACGGAATAGGGGCCTTTCTGGTTCTCAAACTGTTCTCCTTCCTCTTTTGCCTGCGAATCACTCGGCCCGTCTGTATGCTCGTGAGTCGTGAAAAGACGGCTCAGCGTGCCATTACTATCTGGAGCAGAGAACTAGTCCATAGGGCACTCCAATTTTTACCGTTATGATCTTCGTAAAGTAGCCTAACTGTGATACTATGCCCGTTGACCTTTACCTCCTCGTTCATCAATAGGCAAGACTTTGCAAGTAGAGACTTTTCGACACAGACCTCTTTGGAACACTTCTCAGACTTTGACACTTTGCACACTTTGCAAGACACTTCGCACACTACGTACACTTTGCACACTTGCACTTTGCACACTTGCACTTTGCACACTTGCACTTCGCACACTTTGCACCTCGCACACTTTGCACTTCGCACACTTCGCACCTCGCACACTTCGCTGCGCTCAGTGTTGCTCAGTGTTGCTCAGTGTTGCTCTAAGCAAACTCCATCGCAGGATCATCCCTCAAATCATACTCCTTCCCATCCACAACCAAAGCAAACCGCTCGAAAACAAACGGATGCAACTTACTCTCTCTGTCTGCCTTCAAATAAAGCACACCCTCGCCCTTTTCACCCTTAACAGCAAAGGAGATATCCACATGCCCCTGGACCGTGTTCAACGGCCCCGAAATCCACGGCCACTGCAGTTTGTAGCCAATGGTGGGCCCAAGCAAGGCCGTGGCAGTCTCCGAGCGTCTCAAGATGAAAAAGGTCGATGTGATGATGGGACTCGTGGTCTTCTCGTAGTTGAATATAACCACACACGCGATGGCCACACCAAGCCCGTACGTCACAAAGTACCACCTGTTCTGTTTCTCCCGCACAAATGGGTCGGGGAATTCGCGGTCGAGCGTGACTGGGCCCACGTACGTACCATCCTCGAGTTTCGTGGGGTGCATCTCTTTCTGGGCATTGGGAATGGCGGTGGATTTGAGGCGGAGGGGAACAAGCCTGGGAAGGCGAACAAGTCTGGTGCCCCGGGAAATCATAATTAAAATAAGAGATGAACTTGATCAGTAATTCTATACACTCACAGTAACTTGATGCTCATATGCTCATACCTACTTGATTCTCACACCTTCTCTATTGCTTATATCGATTGAGCTCAACTGTTTGTACACTCGATATGCCAATATACTCAACATAGTATCCACGGAAACTGGAAATGTCTGACTTGGAGAGCTTGACTTGGAAGAGTGACGGTGTATGTAGAAATAAGAACTAAGAGCATAGTAAGCAGAGAAGCCACTGCAGCAGTAAAGATTAAAACGCCTAAGTAGTGGTTCTTGACTACGACTATTGAGGGAAGATTGCCAACACAACGCTAAGTGAGAGACCGAACATATAAACGATCTTAGCATAAAGGTTTCCAGCATATCATTTGGACACTCCGAAATCTTGATTGCCCAACTTGAACACTACGCAATCTGGGTAGCACCACTTAATTACAGTAGTCCAATTGAATACGCCATGCTCCGTAATAGTCACAAGTACGTCTGAACATACATTTATTCATCTCCATTACTCGTAGAAGGTGTACTGTCTTATCCTTGTCATTCTGCTCATTCAGTTAAACTTATAATTCCTCTAATTCACATCAACCTTCGCTTCGCTCAGGTTGATTTCTCTCAGGATGATTTCGCTCGGTTGTTTCTTTTAGGTTGCTTCCAACTCAATCAACCTTCGCTTCGCTCAGGTTGATTTCGTTGAATATTTAATTTCTATGGACATCTCTGGATTATGCTCCGTTGACAAACTCTCCGGAATGGCGTATGTCCGGGAGGACCTCACACCCTCATGTCTCGAGTGGAAAGACATTGAAGGCAAAAAGACGCTCAATATCCCCCTCAACCTGCTTGTCAATCTCCAGGCCACCAAAGAAGGGTCCCCCAAGATGATTCTCAAGATCATCTACAAGGAGAATGGAGAGGAAAAGGCCGCCAAGTTGACCTTCACCAATCGCCCCACCATGAACAATATCAAGGACGCCCTCCAGGCCATTGTGGCCCGGCAAAGAACAGTCATCAAGGACCTGCCGCTGGCGGCTACTCCAGCCCCGAAAGAAGCAGTCACAGGCTTGGACTGCTTCAACAACCCCGAGGCGTTACTGGACGCAAACCTTCTCAAAAACCTCCAACTCCAGCAGAAACTCCTTTTAGAGGACCGAACGCTTCGTAATATCTTTACGCAATCGGTCATGAAGTACAAGTTGCTGCCTGCTGTGTTTTGGCTGACACGAATCAACCAGTTGCGGACATATGCGTTGACCATTTCCCAGCACAAGGGACCCTACAACATTCTCCTGACCATCAAGCCCGTGGCGCTGTCTGATAACCAGGTGAATGTGAATGTGACGCGAGACATGATCAATGAGATTTTTGAAACGTATCCGATCGTGAAACGGGCCTTTGATGACCTTGTTCCGGCGAAATTCAGCGAGGGAGAGTTGTGGCTGCGCTTCTTCAACTCCAAACTCTTTCGTAGACTTCGAGGCGATAAGGTCAATGTGCAAAACGACCGTGGTGACGTGGTTCTCGACAAGTACCTCGCCATGGACCAAAATGCAGGACCTTCGGCTCCTCCAGTGAGCAAATTCATCGACGTGGAGGCCAATCTCGCAGACAACTCAGTCCGTCTCGGCAACAAGCCCGACTTGACCATGCGCTTTTCCGAAGACGAACTCCAGCACGATAAGGAGGGGGCCGAGATGATGACCCTCATGAAGAATATGAACAAGCTCAGTTCGAAAATGGTGAGCATGAGCGAGCGCCAGATGAATGCCCCGAAAAGACGCCGTACAAGTGAATACGAGCACGAGTTGGATCTCAACGATTTGAATGATCCCGAGGACTTGAAGTACATTCGCTTAAATATCGACACAGATGACGTGCCGCGAGAGGTCTCGGTAGGCCCTCAAGAGGCTGTGGACCCGGCAGCAGTGAAGGCCCTCTTTGCCAACAGCCGTTTCTCCGGCACCTCCATCGACTTGTGCGACACATATGTGCTGCGCAAGGCCGAGATCGAGAAGACCGCCAATGAAATGACCGTCTTTGTCAAGCAAAACTACAAGACCTACCGCTTGACCACAGGGCGCAGCGATCCGGGCGTCAAGAACATTGTGCCCCATGAGCTTGCCCAGGAGATTGTGCGCTACAACATGACCGTGGTGGAGTTTCTCCTGCACTTTTGGAAGCTCTTCTTGGGGGGGTCCAACCTCGTGCAGTTGAAGAAAATATACCAGAGCTTGAAGACCTACCAGACCGAGCTCGCGGCGTTTAAGGAGCGCTCGATAACGGACTGTAAAAAGATTGACGAGTTGGCTAACGAGAAGTTGATGGAAAAGTTTGTGAGGGATTTCAATGGTTGTCTAGCTCCGATCGAGTTGGCTTTGGAGAAGGCGTGTACAAGGTATGTTGAGGCCGTCAAGAGGGAACGTGGCATGGAGGCCTAGACTGAGCGGAGCGAGTGTCGCGAAGTGTTATTGGCGACTAACTGCATGTTCACTGGTGACTACGACCAACGGACTATTCCTACTATTGGATCCTACGGCTTTTACGTCCCGTCTGTGCACAGCGGGTACAGCTAAAGTCTAGCCAACCCATACTCGACCTAGAATGAGCTGCAAGTTATCTCAGCAAGGTAAAAAGACTGGTATTGGGAGCCTTCGAACTGATGAGTAGCTATATGTTGTCGACCACCATCGCACCTCCCCACCACTATCCTCGTATCTACACCCATCCAACACACTATCCCATATAAAGCAAGATTCACTCAGCCATATAAAAGCACCTTTTTGCAGACCCATCTTCACTATCTACGACACATCTTCACGACCATTCACTGGGCATTCTCGCATAGAAAACAAAACGCGAATCGATACAGCATGTTCGATCTGCATAAAGGAGAATGGTTGTCGGCACACTGTCCGCTTGGTATCTCTAATTGTCGGCCAGAAGAAATACTTCAGGGTTGGAGAGGCGTTGAGATATGATGGGATGGAAGTGATATTCATTCTCCATGACTTAATGGGATTGTCATGGCAGTCGGGAAGGAAAGTGCAGAAATATCAATAATGTGTCGACAGCATGTTCAGGGGTTCTAATGGTATGTTCCATAAGAGGATCACTCCACAAACAGATCATAAAAAGATCACATAACATAGATCATTCATCAGAGATCATACATAGCATAGATCGAAACAACATTTAGTGTACATACACAAACATAGATTCAAACAGGCAAACGTGCATTCAAACAGGCCAACGTAGATTCAACACAATGGCAAGTGTTGTATTACACAGGCATCTGAATTCAGACTAGGTCTCTATGGGTGGCATACTCTCAAGATTATTTACGGGCTTTAGTCAATATGGGTTCCAGTAACAGATAAGGCACTTGGATCAATGGTTCTTATCGGCACATTTACGAATCGGAATTGTTCAGTGCCTCAGTGTAGAGATACTTTAGAGAGGCGTCTTGATACCTTAAAACTGCTTCTTAATCTTGCATCCTTGGACTTGTCACTTTCAGCTTTACATCATTCAAACGCAGTCTCTCATCTAATGACTCATACTGTTCATTCTATGTGATTGTCCTACTAATAACCTAATGAAGCCTCTATGTTTGTCATATTTAAGCTGATGCTTGCCTCCTCATAGTAATCCATGATGTTCATACATCTCTAGGTATCGTTCTCATGCTCTGCAATGTTGTGATGATCATGCTCTATATTCCTGTTTTCATAATACTCTATCATGTTCATTCATGCTTATTCATCTCTTCTCATTAAATCGCACAAATTATGGCCAAAAAGAGTAAGTAGCTCATCTCGACCGTACTAACCCAGTCTCCAAACACAGTAGGGCAGCTAGAAGAGGTCTCGTGAGCGAGAGTGGCGAGAGCAAAGACTTGGAGAAGCTCCCTGCGATGGACAGTGGGGTCAAAAAGTCCATTGCCCGTACCACCATCAATAATGAGCATCTTCTCCAGAAGAAAATGGAGAACCTGCGCATCAAAAAGACCAAGAAGAAGACCAGCGCGTTGCAATCCAAGATCGAGCGCAACGACAAGCTCGGAGGAGTGTTGGCGACCAAGATCCAGCAGAGCATCGAGCGTGCAAAATACATCCAGAGCTCCAGAAAGGCTGGCTGGGACCAGATCAATAAGAGCTTGGCAAGCACAAAAGAGAAGATTGACGAGGAAAAGCCCGAGGCTATGGATGAGGACGACGAGTACGTGAGGGAATTTTATGAGGGTGTCAAGGAGAGGAATTATAAGGATGGAAATAAGTTTGCTTTGTTGGGAGAGGAGGATGCGTAAAACGCGAGCGAAGTGAGCGAAGCGAGCGTAGCGAGTGTGCAAGCGAAGCGAGTGTTTGTTATAGTGTTTTCAAACCTTTTTGTAACCACCTGCAATGTCAACCACCCACCAACTTGACAATTTTATCGACTACTTTGTTGGATACCAGTGCCTAGATAGTGACCTGATCGCTTATGTGGATAAGGAAAATGAGGGAATCTCCGAACAACCATTATGTGAATTCTGTAAAATAGTGGAGATCCTAGATCGCGCAATTATATACTAATTTAACATCTTCATTATCTATGTAGAGCTTAGCGGAAGAAGTCTGTACTCAAACGATGAATACAGGCCAGTGAATACTGGAAGAGCTGATATATAGGAGAGTGTATCAATGCAGCTATACTGCCCTAAAGAGATGTGAAAAAGTTAAGAAATTGCAGATACTATGTAAATGGTAAATCTCTTTGAAAAGCGTGTCATATGCAAGGACAATGCTTATCTTCTCTGTATTGTTAAATTTGACAAGTGTACTATCCCGGAGGATAGTACACTATAAATGATGTTAGTTGATATTCTGAAAATTGCGTGAATTTATGAAATATGGGTTGTACTGAAGTCTAATTTTTAGTATGTGAAGAACAAATGAACTGTGTTACTCATCAGTGTTGTGTTCTGTTGCACCAGGCTATCTTTTTCAGGTCAGATTGAGTATGGGATCAAATCGAAGATGAGATCAAATCGTTTAAATGGCGCTGTGTTGTATCAGCCTTTCAAAGGATGAGTAGATATGCAAGTCACGAACAGCATGGATGAGATAGTCACTGACATCATGGGTGGTTCGAAAACTTTCTGGAGTACTGTTTCTGGAGTACTATTTCTGGAGTCTATATATGGAGTCTATATCTGGAGTCTATATCTGGAGTCTATTTCTGGAGTCTATTTCTGGAGTCTATTTCTGTCTATTTCTGTCTATTTCTATTTCTGTACATTTCTACACCATTGTATGAAGGCCCTCCTTTTCCTTTTAGTCTCGGTGAGCGCATTTATTGAGAGTTTTGACTACCCTGATCTCGCCTCATCGCCCTGGACGCCTTCTGTTGCCACCAAGAAGGACCAAGGCCGGACGCTTGCCTACACCGGAGAATGGGCCATCGAAGAGAGCAAAGTGTATCCTGGTATTGCGGGCAAAAAAGGGCTTGTGCTCAAATCACGCGCCCGGCACCATGCGATTGCGCGGGCCCTTCCAGAGCCCCTCAACAACACAGGCCGCGACTTGGTTTTGCAGTACGAGATCAAGCTCCAGCAGGAATTGAAGTGCGGTGGATCCTACATCAAGCTCCTCGATAAGAACGATGAAGGCTATGCCAATTTCAGCTCCGAAACCCCGTACCAGGTCATGTTTGGCCCCGATCGGTGTGGAAGTAACGACAAGGTACACTTCATTTTGCGACGCCCCAAGAGAGGCATATCTGGGGGAGAAATGGAGGAAAAACACCTTGTAGCCGCTCCAATGTCACGAGGGGGCCACTTGACAAACCTCTATACATTGATTATCCGCCACAACCAAGACTTTGAGATCCGCATCAATGGCGAGGTGGCCAAAGCAGGCAACTTGGTGACCAGCACGCATCTCATGGACCCTCCGGTCAATCCACCCAAGGAGGTGATTGATTGGGATGCTGAAAAACCAGATGATTGGGATGACCGTCCATACATCCCCGATCCCAGTGTGGAGAAGCCCGAGGATTATGAAAGGCTTCACGAAAACGTCTACGTTGACGATCCCGATGCCAAAAAGCCCGAGGACTGGGACGAAAATGAGCCCATGTACATCGAGGACCCCCTGGCAACCAAGCCAGATGCTTGGGACGATGAGGAAGACGGAAAGTGGCTTGCTCCAGAAATCCCCAACCCCAAGTGCAAGGAGCACGGCTGTGGGCCTTGGAAGCCCCCCAAGATCGCCAACAAGGACTACGTGGGGCCGTGGTATGCTCCCGAGATCATTAACCCAAACTACATGGGCGAATGGCCCCGGCCCATGAAACCAAATCCCGACTACTTTGAGGATTTGCGGCCCTCGGACTTGGCAGCTGAAATCGGAGGTATTGGCTTTGACTTGTGGAGCATGGAGTCAGATATCCTTTTCGACAACATATACCTCGGGCACGACATTCATGAGGCCGAGGTTTTAGGTAACACTACCTGGGCCGTAAAGAATCGTGCGGAGAAGGCATTTAAAGAGGCCACCAAAAAGCCAATTGCTCACGAGCCTGTGCCGCCTCCGCCGGACTTTGACGAGCTTGTGCTTGATGAGTCAGTAGTGAGCAGGATCAGAAAGTTTGTGCATGTGGCCGCACGGGGGTACTACGAGGAGATGCGTGTATTTGTGGCCTTGTTTTTGGATGATCCAGTGCACACAATTGCGGAGAGGCCGTTGGAGTTTATGATCTACTGTGCCACGTTTGTGGTGGTGTTTTCTACGGGCGCGGGCGTGTTATTGGGAATGATTGCGTTGTTTTTGGTTTATACCACCGTGAACGAAAGCGAAAGGAGAAAGCAGTCATCTGAGAAAGAATCAACAGAAACAGACTCAATTGAAAAAGAATCAACAGAAGAGGAAACTGAAAAAGACACTAGTGAAGCCGTTGATGAGGTTTACGTTGATACTGAGGTGGAAGAAAACAAGGGTATTCGGAAGCGCAAATAGTACAGTAATAGATGGTGGGTTCGGAATGTACAGAAAAAGACCGTTCAAAGACTGATGGATATGAGCGGGAAATGGCCGTGAACAGTTGTTCAGAGGATCCGAGAAAGTTACATGAGAATGAAAGAATGGTGGGTGCTAATACAACTAAGTTGCATTGAGAAGGTGAGGGTAGTTGAAGAGTGAAGAGCAGTCCATTGGGTTTTGTTAGTTCCTTGAAGCATGCATGCAGTGCTCGCATAATGATGGCTCTCATCTCCTGATAATCCCGACTGCTGAGTAGAAGAAACCTTTGAAGGCTATAGTGAATGACATAGATCACAAAGAGCATCGATATGGATGGTGCTGTGAACTGAACTATAGTTTAAAACTAATAGAGTGGGTGTAGTACCTCTTATCACTAAAATGGACGGATTTACTATGACAATAGTTCTATTATAGACGGATTTATTATGACAATAGTTCCATAATAGACGGTTTTATTATGAGTAAACTCCTAATACAATAGACGGATTTATTATGACTATTGTACTCTAATACAATAGACGATTTATTATGACTATTATTCTATAATAAAATGGACCGATCTATTATAACTATTGTTCTACAACAATTGACGGATCAACTGTGAGTATATTCTATAGTACAATAGACGGATTTATTATGGTTATGACAATCTAATTTACTAGTATGGCTAGTGGCTGATTCATTTCTGACAGTGACTTCATTTAATACCAGAGACTCGGGACATGACTCCAGTTTTCTGCCAAAGTGTATCGAAGCGTATTCATAACAATGTCCTTTCTAAGGTTTCTCTTCCCTGTATAGCACGCGGATCTTAAAACTCTACTCTACAATCCTGGCACCAATATTTTTGTGTTGTATTTTGTGACCTTTGTGTTCGTTTGCTCTGAAATGTGGGGTAAATCATCCCCTGGAAAGATTAGCAGATCTACTCACCATTGCTAATCCACCAATCTAAAGACCCATCAACACAAATCTCTCATATTCGTCCACTCTACATCTCTTCTCATCTCTTCTCATCTTACTTTTTGCACCTTCTATACACACCCTTATTTCTTCTCATCTTTATTTCATCCCTTTCCATCCCTCCACTACTTCTCACCCGTCATCCTTTCGTTTTCACTATTCTTTTTTATGGACCAACCCCTTCTCAATAGGCGCCCGCGCCCCAAGAGGATTTGGTTTCGGTTTCTTTGCGTTTTCGCATTGGGAATCGTCATCCTCCTCGTAACCTTCACAGCTTCTAAGCCATTGATTCCCCCGTTGAAGCTTCGTATCTACACACACAATATCCGCTATGACAACAAGGGGCGGCTCGATAAAGACGAGCTTCCCTGGGACCACCGTAAATCCGGCATCATCAAGAGCATTGACTTCAACACAGGCTCAGGCTACGCCAATGTGGTCAATCTCCAGGAGGTTTTGGTGAACCAGCTTGAGGACATCCTCGATGGCCTTGGAGACGAATGGACCTACTTTGGCGTGGGCAGGACAGACGGAAAGGACCAAGGCGAGTTTGCTCCTATCTTATTCAAGAAATCCGAGTGGAATCTCGAGTTTAACGAAACTTTCTGGTTGAGCCCTACCCCAGAAAAGCCATCCAAGGGATGGGACGCAGCACTCGAGCGAATTCTCACAAAAGTCACCTTGCGCTCAAAAACGAACCCATTGGTGGTGGCCAACTTTTTCAATACCCACTTTGATCACCAGGGAAGTGTTGCGCGGGCCAAGCTGACAGAGTTGATTGTTCAGAAATTGAATGAGACCCTGCACCATCCGCTGTTCCTTGCGGGGGACCTCAACACAGAGCCTACAGATGCTCCGTATAGTATTCTCGCGGCCTCTGGCTACCATGACTCGCGTGTTTTTGTAGATCCAGCCAGACTGTACGGGGAAAGTACTACTTTTACCGGCTTTGATAGGCTGAAGGAGGAGAAGAAGATTATCGATTATATCTGGGCGCCCCCGTACGCAGACAGGGAAAACGGGCCGGTGGCGATAAAGCGGTTTGGCATATTGGCCAACTTTTGGAGAAACGAGTATATTTCCGATCATCGGCCAGTCGTGGCTGATTTTGAGATCCATCTCGAGTAGAGCAAAGAAGACTGCCGAGCAGGGTGTCCGATATATTAACTCTCCCACGTGAACAGATATATTCTGAAGAGGCGGATTTTATATCTCCATTAATAATTCGCAAAGAACCACAAGAAAACTGATGCATGTAAAATATACTTTGGAAGAATACAACCTATCATCGGTCAGTGGCTGTTTTAAGGCAGAGAACTACTCTGCTTCTTCTAGTGAGTGCAAGTTCGGGCAACCTCTCTTGCTTTATAATGAGTACAAGATGAGAGATCCCTTTTGTCTTTTAATGAGTACAAGTAGATCTGCTTTCTTTTTCAGGTAGTTAAGGGGCACATTTCCCTCCCTTCTTTCACTTCAAGGAGTGAAAGCAAGGACAAATAGCTATTTTATTCCGAATCCTTCACAAACGAGGAATTCACCCTGACTGAAGTTGGATTGGGAAATCACTACAGTGTTCAACCTGGTGTTGGGACCTGGGAAGTGAAAATGTGTATGTTTACTTTCAATTTCCAAAAGGAGATTAATTATCAATTTCCGTAGGTTCAGTTAAGGATGCTTTTCGGGCTTAACTGTTCATTTTCCGTGTGTGAGGTATTCTGGGTGCACTTCCAAACTAGGCGAACGGATTCACCTTCTAAAAACGGCAACTCTTTGTCAATTACGCCACAGTTTAATCCCCTGTTATCTTTAGCCTACACATCTTTTGACTCGCTGGCTATTTTTTACCCTGTTATTCGTTTATTCACGATCTTTTATGACGCTCAGCGTCGCATTTCCCTAAAATACATTATGACATCCTTGAGTGTGTGAAAAGCAAGCAAATTGCTTCCATCACCTGGCCTTGTTTCCATAGCTGGGCCTTTTCTACAGACTCTCCAAGCCCAACTTTGCTCTTTCTCTCAACAACTTCAACTCATTATCCGACTTCTGGGTCCCTTTTACCACAATCAAGTTACGCAACAACTTGTTTTCCATTTCCAATTGCTGGACCTTCCCCTCGTAGTCCTTGATGAGGTTCTGCAACGTATTGAGCTGGTTTTCCATCTGTTTCTCCTTCATCTTCTTTTTGATTCTGAAACGTGCCAGCGCCGCTGTATTGCGTCTCCTCTTGTCGAGCTCCAGCAGTGTTGTGCGCGATCCACTTTCGTACAAATGACTGGGGGTGTCTTCGCTAGAGTTTGGGCTGGCTTGTATAGGGCTGTTGAGATTGCCCAGCAGCACACTGCTCTCGTTTCTATAGAGAAAGTCTCGATCCAAGCCCTGTATCTGGTTGTGCTGACGTACCGGGGTGAATTGAGGGCCGGCCTGGGAAAGGAGATGCGGTACTACTGGTTTTTCAGTGGCGCTGGGTGGAATGGTGTTGCCCAAACTTGTTTGGTGCTGTGCAATTAAGGCACTGAGTAAATCGATTTGGTTCTGGCTCAACCCCGCAGACTCCAAAGATGATTTGGCTCCTGGAGGAACAGGAAACTTGGGAAGCTCCAGTACATTCACCTTGTTGAGAAAGAGGTTGGGTTCTTCTTTAACCTCCTTGTGCTCGAACTCGGTCTCGGTATTCTTGGGCTTGTCCTCGTCAGGGAAAATGAAGGAGTCATCTGCAAAAGCGGCCAAGTCCATCAGCAACTGTCCGTCAATGTCTAGGTTGGGCGTCAAGTCCCCTGTAGAACTGGATGACATGAAATTATCGATATACACCAACTGCTCAAGAAGAGCAGAGGAGGTGGTGTAGTTATCTTGTTCATTCATGGTTGTGTGGTGGTCTTATGGTGGTTGGTGGGTGTTATTAGTCGTATTTTTATTATCGCTGCCTGTTGAATGACAACCTTCGTTTGTTATGACCTACACCTGGGTTGAAAAGGATATGGCTTGGTTATATCTGTTTGAAAACTAGACAAAATTGCACCACACCACGTGACATCACAGGTGTAGCGCAATATTAGTAATCATCACTGTAACATTCCCTACCAATTGGTAACGCACTATCGGTGCAGCTCAAAGCAGTTCAAACGCTATATTAATAGTTTATCCTAGTATGAGAGCACTGACTCTGTAAAGAGTTGACGATGGCCATTTTTGCCGATACATTTAGACAAACAACTATAGAGATTGTTCGAATAGGTGATGTATTTTTTTGACTCTGTTGTTATCTACATGCATAGACGTCGCCACAATCAATAGAGAATAAGACCACGTTTGTTATACTTTCGTGTTGGCTTTGGTTTATTTTGTGTTATTTTCACCATTTGAGTTGCTCCATTCGTCCTGATCATGCATTTTATGTAACCTCTCCAAATAGGTTGCAGGATATCACATGTGGGTAAGTCACCCCTGATTGAAAACTGAACATGTTAGTCTATTCTACTGTCCAAAATTTCACCCTGTTCCATTGCTAAAATTTTCATCTCCACCCCTGCGTAAAATTACTAAACAAAGATTGACTGCCATAGACCTATTTCACTCGTGTCATGTAAGCCATGTAGACGTTCTATTTCTGTTGAACTGGCACGTACATCTTTTTTTGTCACCATGTAGCACTTGGATATTTTACCGAACCCTTCACATGGCCACACACTCAAACACTCTGTACACGTATGATCCCTGACATGTATTCTAGCATAGTTTACTCCCCTCACTGTGTGGTGTGCTATTTTGGCAGTTCGCCTGACCATGTTAAAAATTCAATCATTCAAATATCACCGATATTTGAATTTATCACCGAGATTGCTCCAACCTGCAGGTCAGGCAACCCTACCTATCACCGGATAGTCTACGGTATACAAGGTTGAAACCTCATACCTACATCAATCACATGAAACCTTAATTACCTAAAAGAAATGAAAACAGCACCAGGCTGCTACTTTTTGGCCTTTGCCAAAGGACTCTGGTTGGTAACGCGCAAGCGGTACTCCGCAAAGGAGCGGAATGAGTTCAGGTTAGTTGGGGCCCATCTGACCGGAGTAGTGTTTGACTCGGTCAAGAGTGCGGCATTGGCCGGGATGTCTCTTCTTGCTGTTTTAGTGAACTGCGTCGCGGACTTCTTTTGGAAATATCTCTTGAATACGGTAGAGTAGCGTGAGGAAGGCATAACGGAATTGGAGGATATTGCATCTTTTAAATATTAGTGGAGTATACGCGGCCTGCATGAAAAATCAGGTGAAAAAAAATGAGATGTTTTCTGGAGATAAGGTCATTGGGAGGGGAACGATGGCTTAAATAGGATCAATGGAGCAATCGGAAGTTTAAATGGAAATAAAACGGAGATCTCACGAAATCCTTTGTTCGCGGTATTACATCACCGTAGTCACATGCTATCTCTCGGATCAACTTCCGTATTGACCTCGGTCGGACATATTGATCCGTTTTTTCTTGACCAATCACCGCACAATGATAAGGTTTGGCCTGTATGTAGGCTCATTACCTGCAGACAAGCCATGAGTCACTCGGCCTCGGACTTTCTGTTGTATGCAGGCCTCGTAATGAGGCTGTTTTTGTGGTCTCGGAGTTCGTAACACCACAGACCTGGGGAAGTGCAGACGTGGGAACCGAATGTCGGAGCCATTAGTCATGGTTATCATTGAGTAATTGGGGTTGAGTCTGTAATGAGCGAGCGCGTGATTCTATCTATTCTGTTTATGCGCGTGATTTTAACAATGTGGGCATATTTTAATGTAATACGGGATAATGTGAACCGTTGGCGATTGATGAGATGTGGCCGTTAGAGAATAAATACAAGAATCGATGGGTGTACGTGTAGCGTTAACGTTATTTGTAGGGTGAATGGTATTCGTAGGGTTAACGGGGTACAGTATTTGTAGGTGACGTATACATTGGACTTTTCTATATAAGTTTCTCAAATCCACTTTTTTTCTGTATGAGCAACGCAAAATCTGGCGACAGTGCCAGAATCAATCAGATGAGAAATGAGCTGACGGTGCTCGGACCCATGAACAAGATCTTGGTTGCCAATCGTGGAGAGATCCCCATTCGGATTTTCCGGACGGCCCATGAGTTGTCGATGCAGACGGTTGCCATCTACTCGCACGAGGACCGGTTGCTGATGCACCGGCTCAAGGCGGACGAGTCGTATGTGATTGGTGCCAAGGGGCAGTACCTGCCAGTCCAGGCATACCTTCAGATTGACGAGATTATCAAGATTGCCAAGAAGCACGAGGTGAACATGATTCACCCTGGGTACGGGTTTTTGAGTGAAAACTCTGAGTTTGCCCGCAAGGTTGAGGAGAATGGGATTGCGTGGATTGGTCCGCTGTACAAGACCATTGATGCTGTGGGTGACAAGGTAAGTGCCCGTACCTTGGCCATTGAGAACAATGTGCCAGTTGTTCCAGGTACACCAGGGCCAATTGACTCTGTTGCGGAAGCAAGGGCGTTTGTCGAGAAATACGGGTTCCCTGTGATCATCAAGGCTGCGTTTGGAGGTGGTGGACGTGGTATGAGAGTTGTTCGCGAGGGCGATGATATTGAAGATGCCTTCAAGAGAGCCACTAGTGAGGCCAAGACTGCTTTTGGTAACGGTACGTGCTTTATCGAGCGCTTTTTGGACAAGCCCAAGCACATTGAGGTGCAATTGTTGGCAGACAACTACGGCAATGTGATCCACTTGTTTGAGAGAGACTGTAGTGTGCAAAGGAGACACCAGAAAGTGGTGGAGATTGCGCCTGCGAAAAACCTCCCACAGAGCGTGAGAGACGCCATTTTGACCGACGCAGTCAAATTGGCCAAGAGCAGTAACTACCGCAACGCAGGTACGGCCGAGTTCCTTGTGGATGAGCAAAACAGGCACTATTTCATTGAGATCAACCCGAGAATTCAGGTCGAGCACACCATCACAGAGGAAATCACCGGTGTCGACATTGTGGCAGCGCAGATCCAGATTGCCGCAGGGGCTTCGCTCGAGCAATTGGGCCTTTTGCAGGATAAAATCACCACTCGTGGCTTTGCCATTCAGTGTAGAATCACCACAGAGGACCCGGCTAAAAGCTTCCAGCCCGATACAGGCAAGATTGAGGTGTACCGGTCTGCAGGAGGTAACGGAGTGCGTCTCGATGGAGGCAATGGATTTGCCGGAAGCATCATCTCGCCTCACTACGACTCGATGTTGGTCAAGTGCTCGTGCACAGGGTCCACTTATGAGATTGCACGTCGCAAGATGTTGAGATCATTGATTGAGTTTAGGATCCGTGGAGTCAAGACTAATATCCCATTTTTGCTCGCGTTGCTCACGGACCAGACCTTCATTGCAGGCGATTGCTGGACCACATTCATTGACGACACTCCATCGCTCTTCCGCATGATCTCCTCCCAGAACAGAGCCACCAAGTTGTTGAGCTACCTTGGAGATTTGGTGGTGAATGGCTCGTCCATCAAGGGCCAGATTGGCGACCCCAAACTCCTCGAGGAGGCCGTTATTCCTGTTTTGCACGACCCCACAACTGGTATCCCCATCGATGTGGACAATACCCCTGTTCCTCGTGGCTGGAGACAGGTATTGCTCGAAGAGGGCCCCGATGTGTTTGCCCAAAAGGTCCGTGCCTTTAAAGGAACCATGCTTACTGATACCACATGGAGAGATGCGCACCAGTCGCTTTTGGCCACACGTGTGCGTACCATTGACTTGGTTAATATTGCACCCACCACGGCACATGCTATGAAGGGCTTATTTTCGCTCGAGTGTTGGGGTGGAGCCACGTTTGACGTGTGTATGCGTTTCCTCTACGAGGACCCGTGGGCGCGGTTGAGGACGTTGCGTAAGTTGGTCCCCAACATTCCATTCCAGATGTTGTTGCGTGGTGCCAACGGTGTGGCCTACTCGTCTTTGCCCGATAATGCCATTGACCACTTTGTCAAGGAGGCCAAGGACAATGGAGTGGACATTTTCCGTGTGTTTGATGCTTTGAACGACCTCGAGCAGTTGAAGGTGGGCATCGACGCTGTCAAAAAGGCTGGTGGTGTGGTTGAGGCCACTGTCTGCTACTCGGGCGATATGCTCAGACCAGGCAAAAAGTACAACCTCGAGTACTACCTCCGCGTGGTGGACGAGATTGTCCAAATGGGTACTCATTTCCTTGGAATCAAGGACATGGCCGGAACCCTCAAGCCCAAGGCTGCCACTCTTTTGGTGGGCAAGATCCGCGCAAAATACCCAAATCTTCCTATCCATGTTCACACCCACGACTCGGCAGGTACAGGCGTGGCCCTGATGGTGGCCTGTGCACGTGCTGGTGCCGATGTGGTGGACGCTGCATCCAACTCCATGTCGGGTATGACGTCGCAGCCTTCCATCTCGGCCATCTTGGCCTCTTTGGAGGGCGACATCGAAACAGGTATGGATGACTCCCTTGTGCGTGAGGTTGACAGTTATTGGCAGCAAATGCGCCTTCTCTACTCGTGTTTCGAGGCCGATTTGAAGGGCCCAGATCCAGAGGTGTACCAGCACGAAATCCCAGGTGGCCAGTTGACCAACCTCCTTTTCCAGGCCCAGCAACTCGGTCTCGGTACAAGGTGGTTGCAGACAAAGGAAACCTACAAGATTGCCAACGACCTTCTTGGAGACTTGGTCAAGGTCACCCCCACCTCCAAGGTTGTGGGCGATTTGGCCCAGTTCATGGTGTCCAACAACTTGACTGCAGAGGACGTCAACAATTTGGCTGCAGAATTGGACTTCCCAGACTCTGTGCTTGATTTCATGTCGGGCTTGATGGGGACTCCTTATGGTGGCTTCCCCGAGCCTTTGAGATCAAAGATGCTTGGGAACAAGCGCCCCAAGTTGGACAAGAGACCCGGGTTGACCTTACCACCCATTGATTTTGCGTCCATTAGGCGGGAGTTGCTGTCTCGCTACGGCTACGATGTTGATGAGGTCGATGTCGCTTCTTATGTCATGTACCCCAAGGTCTACGAAGACTACCGTAAGGTTTTGGCCAAGTACGGTGACCTCCTGGTGCTCCCCACCCGTTTCTTCCTCAAGGCATGTAAGGTGGGCCAGGAATTGACGGTGGATATTGAGCAAGGTAAGACCTTGATTATCAAGTTGTTGGCTGTTGGCGAGATCTCCCAGGCTACGGGATCTAGAGAGGTCTTCTTCGAGTTGAATGGTGAAATGAGAAGCGTCACCGTAGACGACAAGACCGTGGCCATAGAAAACAAGGCTAGGGCAAAGGCGTCCCAGCCAAACGAAGTCGGTGCTCCAATGTCGGGTGTGGTGATTGAAATCAAGGCAAAGGAGGGTGCTCATGTTGACAAGGGCGACCCAATTGCCGTTTTGTCTGCAATGAAGATGGAGATGGTCATCAGTGCCCCGGTCAGTGGAAAGGTGGGTGTGGTGAGTATTAAGGAGGGTGATGCAGTGGAGAGTAATGATTTGATTGCTACGATACAATAGCACCGCATACCTGAGCGAAGGTGTGCTTAGCGGTACATTCCAGCCTGAGCGATCGACAAACTGAAGGCAGGATACTAAATGATAAATAGGAGTACATGCGAGTATTACGATTAGAGGTTGTAGAAACGGTGCTATCGCAACAGCAACAGAGCGAAAGAGAACAGACGGGTATCGAGAGAGAGAAAAGATGAATCCGCCAAAGAGAACACGGGCACCTTGGATCTTAGTATTAGGCAAGGTCATGTGATGATTCAGAGTCAGTGGAGCCGTTTTCAACATGAACCCCAGTTTAATTATTGGATGTCTACAGGAACTGATAGGTGGTGCATAGCATAAAGAACGAGTTAATATAGATGGAGTATAGTGTAGTTGGGTAGTTTGAGAAAACTGCTGAGAAGCTTACAAGTAAATTCTGCTGCTTCATATGGGAAACGAATGGCTCACATACCTACTGCTTTCATTACTGAGTAATCAATTCTTAATATAGTACATATATCACATCGTGCTGCTAACCTTCCCGAAGTCAACCAGCCTAAAAAAGAACCACAAGAGCACAAGAAACACAAGAGCCACAAAAGTACCAAAAGTATCCCACAACAGAGGGATTGTAATTATCTTGATAGTATAGTGGTTATTTGGTAATCTAAACGGTGGCCATTCTTCAACGAATAAGTGATCATCTGCCAACCAACCACAATCTTCACAAAATGCATCGTACTATGAAGATATACTCGGACGTTAATCAGATTCTCATCTTCAAAGATTAGTGGACTGCACACCTATGGTAGTCTGTCGATACCTAAAACTTGGGTTAACACTGAAAGAGAGCTTACTAACCACGGACCCATATGCAGAAGATTGGTAAAACCTTTGGTGTAGTACCTTTGGAGTAGTCTTATCCTTGTCTTCACCTACCCCTCGAGTTCATCCTTTATGCCTCACTCGTTGTCTCTGTAATCCCAACTCTTTACGCCTCTTGTTTGTTGCCTCGTTTGCACGCAGCACCTTCTTTTCCCTCTCTTGGACGCGTTTTTCGATCTCCTCACGCAACTGCGTGTTTTCTCTTTCGATGCTCAGCAATTGCTGGGCCAACGCGTCCTCTGTGTCGTCCTCATCGTCGTCCATGTTGTTGCTTTCCACGCCGTTCCAACTCGCGTCGTTGATCATTTGGTACGTGAAGTTTGTCTGTGAAAGAATGCGTATCCACTGGTCAAGGAGGTCGTGTGTGTTGTTGTTTGATTTATTCATGAGCGAAATGTTGTCCTGTGTAGTCTTGATGGTCCCAATGAGGGCCAGGATCGTGTTGTTGATCTTGATAACCTGTTCAAGCTCGCGTTCGAGCGCTGCTTGCCTGGAGGCCATAAAAAAAATCACATTCACACATTACATCAAGCCTATTAAAGAAAGAGACATGCAAGTCATGAGGATTTAGGCTTGTATTACCTCTCCCTGATGTATGAAACTTCCCTGATGTATGATCTCTCTTTTATCCCTGATATATGAAGCTTCTCTCATCCTGTTGTATTAAACTCCTCATGAGGCCCCCTCCTCAATGAGGACTTCAAGCTCTTGGACTCATATTAATGGCTTAAGCCTTCTTGAGTCTCTGTGCGCTCTATACTACGCTAACTCAACGTACAGTTGTGTTGTACATGAATACCCTATTTCATGCTCTTTTTTTATGGACCAACTACCGGAACTTCCCACGAGGTGGGAGATTGAGCTCGAGTTTGTACAGTCCCTCTGCAACCTCCAGTACCTCAACTACCTAGCACAGAACCAGTACCTCAAGGATGAGCTGTTTGTCAACTATCTCGAGTACTTGAACTACTGGACACAGCCGCAGTACTCCATGCACTTGGTGTATCCCAACTGCCTCCACATCTTGAAGCTTCTCCAGAACCCGGAGTTTCGCAAAAACATTGCCAATGTAGAGTTCATGAATACCTTGATGAACGATATGGTGGGAAGGTGGCTGCAGGATCAGGAGAAGGAGGATGAAAAGTCCGAGGTCAAACTGGAAAGTCCATCTGAGGCACAAACATGAGGCACAAACATATTGAATACAATCCAAGGAACAAGAGAATACAAGGATAAAGAGAATCACAGGGAATAGAAAGATACACACAAGAGAATATTCTCAGAATATACCGAGAATACTCATATCCAGAATACAATTAATATTCTGAGTATATGAGGATACTCAGAAAACCTAGTATAACAGAATACCAAGGGCAATAGACAAGGAGGGGGCAGGTATACTCCGATATTAGGCCATGAATGAACTATCGAACTCAAGGTACCCTATTGTTTGTATATGGATGCTGGGTATAACATAGTCAAGCAACTTGGGAGCATGCAGTACGAGGCGTTATCAAAATGAATAGGCGGTAATGATTTGATGGAAATAAAAGTAGCTATAGAGGATCACATTAATAGGAATCAATGTAACGACTAATCGATCTACGCTTTTTCTCAAAAATGCGCGAAAAGTAGTAATTGTGAACAGATGGGTTAAGAAGTAGAGGTATACTAATACGACTGGCATTCATGATGTAATGTATCCAGGATGCACCTTTCTTGTATCTAATTTTATTCCAAAGTAAAGTGACTATTTAAGTACACGTACACAAACATGTATTGCCACCACATCTTATTCTTGTTCTTTACTTATTCTCATTTCAATAACATGAACTCAATATCACGAACTCAAGTTCCAGTCTCTCAATAAAACTACTCCCCAAATATCACCTCTCAATGAAACTACTCCCCAAATATCGCCTCTCAAAGTTAACTCAGTTATCACCATCTCCAGACCTCTTATTTTATTTTGCTATGTCAGTCTATGATCGCCACTATCACTCGGTCATACAAACGCTAAAACGAGCGACCTTAATAACTCGTACTACTCCAGGGGAGCTCTTGTTTCTCGTGTCGCTCCTTGCCAACTTCGTTCTAGGAAAATTGGTTCATGTGTGCTCCCCCGAATACGAGGTCTATAACTACTTCAACGATAAACGCAACATCATCAACCAGTTTTTCGTCAAGCGTGGCTGGGGATGGACGACAATTTACATCGTATCCTTCTATGCCTTGTTACATGCTTCCAAAAGGGTCACCCAGACCCAGCTTGTCCGTGCTGGCATACGGTGGGCCATCTTGACAGCCTGGTGGATTCTTTTCACACAGTGGTGCTTCGGCGTGCCTATAATGGACCGTGTATTCATTCTCACGGGGGGAAAGTGCTATATTGAGGATCAGGTGAATGTTTCCAACGCCAACCCCGCCATTTCCATGTTTGTGGCTGACAAAGGAAGACTCTCTCTGAGTGGCGTGTCTTCGTACGAGTGCCGAAAAATAAAGGGCAGCTGGGAGGGCGGCCACGATCCTCTGGGACACGTGTTTCTCTTGGTACAGGCTCTGTGCTACATGTTTTTGGAGGGGGCTGCCTTTTGGGGAGGCTGGACACGTTTGATGAAATCAACTAAAGAACGGTTTTCAGCCAAAATAACCGTGGAACTGATAGCAGAGTATGTGAAAGAACACCCCCATGTGTTGCTTATACAACTCATAGGGTTGTGGTGGTGGATGTTGCTCATGACAAACATCTACTTCCACCTGTTGTTTGAAAAGTTTGTGGGGTTGCTTTTCGGGCTTGTTGGGATTGGAGGAATCATATTCATGAGAAGCAGCCAATCTTATTTGCCGCGAAGCGGGAAATAAGAGGCAATAGTAATGACGTAACAATAATTCAATATCTTGCGTCAGTGATTGAGGATGGCCAAAATTGACAATGTAACTGGATGAATAACGATGTCTGTCACTAAATGTGTAGAATTGGTTAATATGGGGATACGTGGTAACATAGAAAGCATAAAATGTTTATTGGGTAACTTTTACATCTGGTGTAGATGCTAGTTCTAGATGTTTTGGAAAATGCATTGCTTGGCATCTCCTAAATGCTCTAATATGTGGGAAGACCGGTCATGTACCCCAAGCCTGGCATCTCAATTAGAGCCAGGGGAGGAAATGCATTCCTGAGATGGGTCACGATTTCGTCTTCGCTGTCCAGACCCAAGTCCGAATAATTCTCCAGTAAGAATTGTCCTTCTTCTAATAAGACGGCCATTGTCTTTCTATCGAAATCCGTCAAGTATTCCCAGGCTTCGTAAAAGACACCAGTGTTTAAGGGTCTTGTGAATATCATGGCCAAGTTTTCTAGCTTCGGGATACATTGTATGGGGTATTTGTCAATCTTTTTATGGATGCGCTCGATTTCGTCACGGATGTCACGGCTGAAATGGTACCTCTCCACATCTTTTGCCAACTTTATAGCATCTTCATTATTATCAAATACCTTGGTTGACACAATATCCTGACCAATGTCCCTGATTGCTTGGCACACAACATCAGCGACAGTCAAACCGCAGTCAAGTGCAATCACTTCGCTGTACCTCGTCTTTTGCTGTATACCATTTTGTGTCTTTGATTTCCAATCAACCAAGTTGTCATTCACAAAGATACAACAGCCAGAAACCAGCCGAGCCGTGACAGGGGTGTTGAATCTAGCACCAACAAACATGTTCACCTCGACCTTTCCACTTCTTATAAACTTCAGCCGCTTCATTTTGAGCGGGCTGTCTGGATACCGTTTCAAAAAGTTAAGACAGTGAAGAAGGGTCCTAGCATCGTCTTCCAGTGGCCCACTCAACTTTTGACTAAGATCGTCCACCACACAGCTCAATTCAGGCCGGGTGATATCCGCCAACCATCTTAACGTGCCCACTGCTGATTGATACCGTCTCTTTTCCAGAATAGAAAGAGGTACCTCTTCATTCCTGAAGGCATGATCCGTTATCTTTATGTGCAGTTCCCTCATTTCATTATTTACAAGCATCGGCGTGTGTGCTCCACCAATTCCTGGCATAATGCCGAAATCCTCCAATAACTCCTTGACCTTGCGAGTTTGCGATAAAGAATACCCTTCGCGTTCCTTGGTAAACTTCACTCCAAGGAACTGCTTAATCTGTCCAAAGTCTGTCAGTACGAATCTCCTTCCAAACCGACCCTTGAATTCATTGACAGCCTGAATCGAGCTCCCCGCAATGAAGATATCGCCCACGTAGGTACACACAATCAACTTTGACCCCCCACGTTCATTGCGGTAGAGCCCTTTAGTTTTCGTTTCCATCAGGAAGCCGTCGTGCTCTAAAAACTTGAGGAGCTCTTTTTCCCACAAATAACCGGATTGTCTAATTCCGTACAAGGCCTTCTTGAGTTTCCAGCAATACCCATGCTTGAGCTCGAAACCTGGGGGTGGTTTGGCATAAATCGGCCTCTCGAGACGAACATTTAGGTACGGACTTGTCACATGCATATGATGAATCTCCCACCCCTCGTCTGCTGCTACGGCTGTAAGAGTTCTGATGGTTTTGAATTCAACAGATGATGACACAGATTCAGAATCATTAGACTTGGTATCATGGCGGTTAGAGCTCACCAACACACAACGAGACTCAGTTTCCACACCTTCAAGACCGTCCTTCTCGGTATTTACCCACTTTGTTGAGATTGGATTGACACCTCTAGGGATCGGTACTTCATCAAACACATCATATGCCTTTAAATTATCAATCTCAGCCCTCTTGAACTTTATCCACTTTGGATCCAGATCTGGGACCACCGCCTTTGGCTCTCGTTGCGACGGAATCAACACAACGTGCGTATCGGCCGCACCTTCAGGTATCTTCATTTTTTTGGCTGCTGGACTGAGCTCATTCACATCCTCGGACACGTGCTTTGTTTGAAATTGTCCTGACCTCCCATTGTTGTGATCGTTATTGTCACGCCCAATAGTACGGGGATCATCATCACGGATTTTGGCAATAGATAGAACGCTGTCAATAAGATACAGAAAGTCGTCACGGGTGTGGGTCACCTTTTCTTTCCGATACACTCTGACTAACCAATCGATGATTTCCTCTTTTTGCAGAGGAGAAGCGATCATAAAGGTCTTTAAAACAATAGGGTTTAAATTCCGTAAGCAAAAGCTCCTTCCGTTATCTAGTAAGTCATTTACTTTTTCAGTGTAACTGCGTATTGAACATGAGTAATTGTTGATGTAATCCCATGTTATTTCTATCAACTTTGAAATAGCTTCCCGATCGCTTTTCTCGACCGCATCCTTTTTATCGCGGACTTTTCTCCATACAACCAACATCGCATGTCCCTTACAATCAGCCTCAATGAGTTTTCTGGAACGGACGGCGTAATTCCAAACTTCTACCAACTTCAAGACACGACGCTGATATAAATCGAAATTGCTCGAACCGTGACCAAAAGCACCAATACGAGAGTAATCCGGAGCCGATCCATCGACGTCCATCGCTTTTCTGAGACCCGGGACCTTATCGAAGAGTTCTTCCATCAGGGACCGCCAAACCATAGTTGATCTTTCATTTTCAAAGGGTTGTGTAAAGCCCCTAATGCTCGCGAAGAATGTGTCAAGGACTTGGCCCCTGTATATTGAATCGTAATTGCCAATCATCATCTTTACTCTTTCATAGTCACTCAAATCAGAGTACACCGAATGAACGGTACCCCCCATAGGTGAACGAGCACTCATTAAAATGGTTCACAAGAAATCAAAAATTTAACCCGTATGAAGAGCTGAAGCTGGTACATTCCCGTTGCCACCGATTACGTAAGAAAACGACTTCTCCATTCAAGCACTTTTATCTTACACACCCACATATCTGTGTGCCGGCATCTGTTTGGAACTCAAGAAGGATTTAGAAAAAGGATGTATTCTTCACTCCGGGATACTGTATATGTGAACCATACCAATGAGAAGTCGATCAGTCAAAGGAAATAACCAAAACGCAAACCGGACTCAACATACCGGAGTTTTATGAGGCAAGATAACAGACCACTGGAAATAACAATATTGTATACGGAAGCCGAATAAATGGTCCCGGAGAGATTTACTAATATCCGATGAACCACGGAAGTCGAATCTGAAGTATGCGGAGATATCTGTGGATGCCGAGATATCTGTGTATGCGTGCCAAAGGTGAAATAAGAAAAAACTAATCGAATACCCAAATAACATATGGTTGTTGTATCAGGAAGCTTGAGTCCACCCTCGTCCATGGCAACCTAGGCAGAGCAATTGACAACCCGGCTAATTCAGTTTTAAAATAAGCAGGGTATTTTTTCACTTATATGGTGAGTGTCCGCAGAATGAGGCGCTCAACCAATGTATTGAGCTTATAATATCAAAGGGCGGGATAGATCGGTGGTACTATACATAGACGAAAAGACAGAAAATCTATATTGTACAGCAAATTTTACTCAAATTGTATGAACCTTGACCATCTTGAAGGTGCAAAGAACCTTCAAGTCACGTGAGCTGAGTAGATACAGGTTTCATTGCCTGTGTAGATAAACACTCTTTTATATGTAGCTGGTGTAATGACTTGTACAGATACGCTTCTCTCAATTGGTAATTGGGGTTGTAGATGCTAGACTACAATTGTTATTTCGCAGTGGCTTATTGGGTCAAATTGTTCGATGCGAGCTTGTTTTCTTGGCTGCGAAAAGTCACATGAGCGAAACAAACAATGTGTGGTTTCACTAAATTGAATGAAGATCACAGCAAATAGCTCAATATGATTACACCCTGAATAAGTTTATAGTTAGAGCTACTGAGCGTAACGAGGTAGCGTTATTCAATTATTATTCGAGTTAACGACGGCGAGTTATCAACTATTGAGCTATTGGCGAGCAATCTGAGGTTGAGTACTTCTCTATTCAGATATCCGTGAAAACGACTGTATAAATATTACAGTATAAATATAGTGTAATCACAATGGCTGTATAAGTGGTGGGTCACGAAATCCTCACAGGAACTGGTCGCGGCTTCAAGGCGATTTCATTTAAGGTGAACTGTGTTTACGCTTAAATCTAGTACCAATTGAATTATTGGAAGGTTGCAGCTTCAAGGCGATTTCATTTAAGGTGAACTGTGTTTACGCTTAATTCTAGTACCAATTGAATTATTGGAAGGTTGCGTTTTCATCGAAGGCAGGAAAAGCTCACAAAGCAGTTTGATTTTGGGTCAGTTAACACGTAGGAACCATTAGAACATTCTTCGTGTTTAAAGCCACTGTTTAAGCCTTTGTGAATGAAGGATATTAAGTTAGTGTGCTTTCGTAGCTTGCGTGTCATGTGTTGTTTTAACCATGAAACTGTAACAGCCAAGAACTATAGGAATCTGCAAATATCCAGCTTTTCTGTTGCTACTTACCAATGATTAATTCCGTCCGTTTGTGTCAGGGCTTTCGATTCACGCTATACATATTGAAGAGTTACAATCACCCTCGACATTTTCTACGTATAATTAACTTGTGGTACAAGAACAAGCTGAAGGTCAGAGACCTACGAACCTGTCCAAATGATCAAACACCTATTACATGGCATAGAAGCTGTCAGCATATTCTCTCATTCATTGTCAGTTGTAACCTTGTTCCATTTAATATCACTTGTAACTTCTACATTCTGTGTACAGGTCTACTGTGTTGCGTGGTAAAAGCTGCATTTGTGTATCGGTGTATTGTTTCAATTTCTCTATTGTTGAGACTGTTTAGTGGCTGGTATTTTTATAGGCGTCGTCTCGTATGCACCCACATGCCTTGTCTCGTTGACAAGATGGACCAATGGTGATGCTGGAACCTTTATGCTATTGGTTTTGTAATACTTCCATATCCTTTTGTCATTTGTGACTCTATGTAAATCTTAATCGTCTCAGAATCTGGCCTCTCCATGACAACCAGTGTAGTGCGATCAATAGAAACATCGGTCTCCTATTTTTGCGCTGTCTGAGATCAGCGCATCGTGTATGTGTCTCAAACACCGTGTCTAGCTAAACCTTATCCTAAACACGCTACAATACTAGAGTAGTTTTGATATACAGTTAGAAGAGTTCTGTTTTCACCCGTAGATAGACCCGCATAGTGAGCTTGTGTTGGCTTAGACAGCCGGCTTGTAGCCAGTCCTGGGATCATTGTCCAATGCATGTCTACCAAAGAGCCGCCTTTTGGTTTGTAACATGGAGGAAGTCTAACTTAATCAGGATCAAAAACAGAATCAGAATACACAAGAAGGATGAAGGACGATACGGAGGATTCACGACAAGGACTGTGATATGAAGAATGGCGCGGTCATGATGAGAGGTATGGTAACTGCATTTATACGACCGTTGGGAGTATTAATTTTCCCAAAAGAGAAATCCATCGACACGCTCGCGAAGGGGGAGCGACTCGCTTTAGACTCGACCACAAAGCCGCGTGTGAAACATGACATACCAGAGAGGACAGAGCGCAGATTTCTACAACAAACACCACCAATACACCACCCAGGCCATACGTATTCATGAAAAGGACAATTGGGGAGGCTGGCCAATTGAGCCATTTTTTCGGCCCACTTTTCTGGTCATTTAATGTTTTGGCACCAGCAAATTATTGTTTGTCCCCCATTAATATTTTTATCCCTGCGCGACGCGTCTGGAATGAATAAATATAACAAAGATCCCGTGCGCGAACCAACGACATGCGAAACTTCTTGTGGCTCACAGCCGTGGCCTCGGCCCAGTTGTATGTGGGTTTCCCCATAGCACAGCAGCTACCCGACGTGGCCCGAACCGACCAGGCGTACTCCTTCACATTCCTGTCACAGACTTACAAGTCGTGGGCTGGAGGCAACATCCAGTACTCTGCGCTGAACTACCCTACGTGGATGAACTTTGACAGCACGAGCCGAACTTTCAGCGGAGTGCCCACTAAGAACGATGTGGGGCAATTTACAGTCACGGTGAGCGGAGTCGACTTGGCTGACCAGACACTGATTTCTACCAACTACACCATGGTGGTGAGCAATGCCACAGGGCTCCACCTTCTGTCTGCAGACGCAATGTTTGTACAAATCTCGAAATATGGACAAACCAACGGAAATGATGGACTCGTCTTAAAACAGGGCGATGAGTTCAGCATCCAATTTGACAAGAATGTGTTTGAGAGCTATTCCAACTCGACAAGACCAATTATAGCCTACTACGGGCGTTCTCGGGACCGCTCATCCCTCCCTAACTGGATCCACTTTGACGGCGACACCTGTACTTTCAGTGGCACCGTTCCGTATGTGACGCTGGATGTTGCGCCATCGATTGAGTATCTGTTTGCCTTCATTGCGTCGGATTACTATGGGTTTTCGGGCGCTGAGGGCGAGTTCAAGATTGTCGTGGGTGCCCACCAGTTGAGCACCTCGGTGAACCAGACCATCAAGGTGAATGGCACCTATGGCAGCGACTTCAGTATCGATGTCCCCATCTTTACAGAGGTGTATTTGGATGGGAAACCCATTTCTGCTGAAAACATATCTTCAGTCTATACCAATGACCTCCCATCGTTTGCTCTGTTTGATAACTCCAAGTACGTTTTGTCTGGCACATTCCCTGACGACTACACATTTGACAACTTGACTGTATCGTTGAAGGATGTTTATGGCAACATTGTGGAAATCCCATTCTCCTTAAAATCACTCGACTCGGTATTTACAATGAACTTGCCGGACGTGAACTGCACGCGCGGTACATGGTTCCTGTACCAGTTGCTTGACCTGTACTTTACTGATGTAAAGGACACCACATTAAGTGTCGACTTTACTGCTCCTTGGTTGACCTACCATGAAAACAACAAGACCTTTCAAGGTGAAGTCCCCAAGGACTTGGACACTGTGGCAGTGAGCATCACCGCTTCTTCCCTGTTTGATAAGGAGACGAAAGAGTTTACAATAAGGGGAGATGGTAGTGCACTGTCCAAACCCTCCAGTACTTCTACACACTCCAGCAAACCCTCGAGTTCGGCTAGTTCAACAAGTGCAACAAGTTCAACAAGTGCAGCAAGTGCAACATCTACAGCCACACCAGCTCACAACAACTCCAAAAAGTTAGCCATTGGACTCGGGGTGGGCATTCCAGTGGCATGTATTGCTGTCGCACTCATAATCCTCTTGTGCTGCTTGAAACGCAGAAAGGATAAGGACCAGGAAAAGAACTCCCCAGTCATCTCAGGGCCCGTGCATCTCGAGCCCAAGGAGGTGACAGTGACCGCTGTCCCCGTGAAGGAGGTGAATGAAAAGAATAAGGACCTGTTTGATGTGTGCAGCGCTTCGTCATCGGTCACACACGTGGATGGCGAACCAAGCTTCTATGACGCTGACGAGAAACCAATCAAGTCGTGGCGGGCCAATGACAGATCGGACAAAAACCGCCAGCTGGAGGTCCTGATGAGTACCGTCAATACCGATAACCTCTTCTCGGTGCGCTTGGTGGACGATAACCGTGCACTGGCTGAGTCCGACCTCTATTCCGGCCAGATCTTCAGCATGAGCCGCTCGCTGCTGGGCAACGTACAGCGCCTCGACTCGGATGGAAACATCGTGGGTACAGTCCACCACCACAACTCCTTGGATGCCGTCACCGAAGAAAACTCCCGCGACTACTCCGGTTCGGCCATGGGTGCTTTTGGCAACTACCACTTTAATGACGAAACAGACACAAGCAGTAATGACTTACTCCGCAAACTCAGTGACCTGGCCAACCCGCTGAACTCAAACTCTGAGCGCGACTTGTACCACTTGCGCAACTCTCCGCCCGACGGTGACTTTTGCGCAACAAATGTCGATGGCGAGTTCAAGTGGGAGGGTGTCGTGAGCAGAATGACTCCGGTTCAGGAGCACTTCTACAACGACCTGACCCCATTCAGCGCTATTTCAGTCCACTCACAAAGCACAGAAGTGGGCTCAAAGGCAAAATTAATCGACTTCACAAGAAAGGGCAGCTTGAGAGAGCTGGTGCATGACCATAACTTTGATTTGGACGGCCAGACTGCTTCTCCAAGCATGGTTAACGAGTAAACTGCATGTTTTTTAATCAGGAGGCTTGCTTGGCCAGCCACCACTAGTTATGCACAGACTGCGCGTCGGCAAACTGTGAAATCCATGGCCACTAATAGTAGCATAGCCGGAGTAAGTTATAGACTGGACGGTATTTGAGGTAGCATAGACACTGCACAAGTGTGTGTATAGTACGATATTGTAATATTACGACCGAGAACAAAGAGAAGGTAGAACTATTGGGTGAGTTGGAGTGCATAAGTGGGGTAATCAGAAACCGAGAACGTTACAAACATGGACGAGTAGAATAGTCTGAAAGTTTCATCGTTCAGTCTCATTCATATTTTCACTTGGATGAGATGGGTCTTTATCTTTGTATCCAAGAGTGTACAGTATTATGTGCCCTACTAATCCATCTCTCTTCCTGCTCGTAATTGAATGAACCCTTCAATTCCTGGCTGTTCCAGCCAGCAATTGCTGGAACAAATCGGTAATAATGTTAATTCAACCATTCGAGTAATTTTCATACATCCAATCTATTGTCGTTTCAAATTCTGGAATACAGCTACTCAACAGTTACAAGTGTCAAGAAAACAGCTCTCTACGGTTAACTACAATATGATTCAATTGTACTTAAATGTTCTGCGTGTATACTCTGGTTTGACGAAACCCTCTAATTACCCAACACTGGACACAAGCATGGCATATCGTGTTTATAATGCACCATTAACAATCGCAAGCTACTTCAATTTCACGAGTATAGCTGAGTTCAAGAATATTGGTTCATTCAATTTGTATTCGTTCCCTGCCAACCCATGGTTGCACTAGATAACGCCTTGTTCGCGTGGGCATCGTATTCGAATACCAGCGAAGCGTGAAATCAATACTATTCCCTGCTCCACTAGAATAGATAACTACTCAAATAACTTTCGCTTCGCTCAAGTTATTTCCGTCTCTCATAAACAATCCACATAGTTTGCGGTATCCTGAGCAATTCTTCTTCCCTGCACATACTCCATCATCTCTGAGTAGGTCTGCGGAATCACCAGACTGAATCCCTGGTCCTTTCCATCAACACCCACTTTGGGAACAAAGAAGGAGTAAATGAAAGTGCCCGACTCCTTGTACTCATTTGTGTTGAGGTCTTTAATAGAAGTGTCGACCTTGACTTGGATCAAAGTGCCCGGTTCCAGCAAAAATGCATCGGGGTTCTGCGACAACTTGTTTGTGGCCGGCAAGACAAAATTGAAGGGGGAGTCTGCGTCCTCCTTGGTCCCCTGAATGTGCTCAGTATAGACAATGGAGGCGTTCATGGTGAGAATGGAGCCCACGGGCACCGGAGCCTTGAATGTGGTGGAGTCCAAGGAGACAAAGCGAGGACCTGCGGAAGAAAGCCCCGCCAGTGCCACATAGGCCAACTCGAACGACTGGCGCAACAAGTAGCCTCCGAAAATCATATAGGAGTGTCTGTTTCTGTACTGGGGCTGCATAAAGAGGGTCAGCTGGATCTGGGTGTCCTTCATCAAGGAGACGCCCTGGGGGAGTGCCTTTTTCTCGGAAACAAGCAGCTTTGCACTGCGCCACATGTCGTATGCCAAGCGGTTCTCCTCATCGGTGGGGCGCACCAACAGATGGTGCTTTGCGGCCAACTTTTTCTTTGCATTGTGCGACTCTGCCCTACGGTGGTCCAACCACTCCAGCTCGGTTGTTGGGATGAGCCTGTTGATGGCAAATGACTTGTGGGTGAGAGGGTTGCGGGCCACAAAGGTAAAGTTTGCTGTGAGGAAAACCTTATCGTCTGGAAGCGAGGTGTGTGTGATTTCAGTGGGGATATCGTCATCAAAAGCATAGCCCTTGACGGTGATTTCCATGGACGAGCGGCCTGTCCATGTCACGCATCCTGCAAGAAGAAAGTTGAATTTGGAAATCTCATCGACTTTTCTCACCATGTAGATTCTGTCCACGGAAGCCGTGACATTGACGGGCTCTGCTGGGGCACAATGACGGTAGGCGATTCTTCCTGCCAACGCGTCCAAGTCCTGAAACAACTGTCCGGCCCTCAAACGACCGAACGCATTGATGTAGGAGTCACACAACCACTCGTCGTTTTTAAAGGGGAGCTCGAGGTACGAGAAGGAGTCGGCACGCGTCCGCTCACCCACTTTAGTGGTCTTGGGCGTCATGTACAGGTACGAGTCGAGGACCTTGCCTTCCTTGAGCTGCTTGTTGCGCTCAGTCAATGCGGCAATCCATGTCCGTTTGTTGGGGTGGTTCTGAATATCGTTCTTGTCCGCCATAATGGTGGCAGTGGCATCAGCAGCATCGACTGCTTTGGTGGATCCTGCCGAATCTGGGCGGTGGAAGTTCTCCTGCATTCTGACCAGAGCAACCAGGAACATAGCGGCCTGGTACCTGGAAACCAGAGGCTTGGCAAGGCCGGCAAAGCCTTTTAAAATGGACTTTCCAAATGTCTTCTCAAACATGCTTGAAAAAAAGTGGTTGCAATTTGGTTGCAAAAGCAAAAGTAGTTTCTTAAATTTCACCGTAAAAATAGTGAAGGCCGGCTGATGTAAGCAAAACCGATCAAGTATCTGAAGCGATCAAGTAGGTAAAGTGGACAATAGTAGATGAATCGAGTCGAGCTTTGTTGTTTTGGATTTTGTGTGTTTATGAACTCGAGTAGTACCTTGTTTTCTTGTTTGTGGGCCTGTACTGTATTTATAGCAAATGGATTAGACAGGCGGAATGGTGAAATGAAGTGAACTAAAATAAAGTGGCTGAATTGAAGTGGCTGAATGACTGAAAAGCAGACAAATGGTTAGAGATGCAACCAGCATGCTTGTCAATTGGCCCGATCCCAACGACAAACCGTCGCATTCTATCCACCATAGATGAACAGGTGTCTAATTGTCTACAAACCTTAACTCGTTAGAGAACCCCTCCTTCCTATTACGGCCGGGGCCGGGACTCAACAGAATTCTCAACAACCCACACATCATGATGACAGCCGTGCGTGAGGGGTAAGTTACCGGAGTGGCCCGGATAGACTTCACTCGATCGGCTACCACCCGGACATACCTCTTATTCTTGCATCCACTAGACAGTCTCTCATAGTCTTTCACAACTTCCACATCACTTCAACATCACTCACTAAATACACTCTCACAACCTCCCACATCACTCCGTCATACACTATATCACATCCAACCTCATCGCTTGGATATCATGTCAAGTATTACAGACAATACTACCCTGTTATCTTATTCAGACATTATTTTTTTTGCATCCTTTATCTTGCTTTATTCTTTGTAGGTTGTTTATTTGCCAACTGGTCCTTTTATCGCTCCTTTTAACACTCTTTTCATCTATTTTGACACACTTTTTTATCCCTATACCTTGGCACAGTAGCGTAACTCATTCTCCCACACCCTTCTTTTGCGGCTTGAATCGCCTTCCAGCAGCTTTGATTTTCGGACATACATCTCCGTCGGTCCTCTCCTTCCCGACCCAAAAAAAGGTCCGAAAAAAACCCAAAACTAATATCTTTTTACACACCATGGCCCCCGTCACATCCGTCGCCAGAACCGCGCAATTAGCATCTCAGGCGTTCAAGAGCGCTTCCACCCGGAGCCTTGCCCAGGCCGGCCAGTACCAGGCCCTCAGAATGGGCAGATCCGCGCTGACCGCGGCCACCAAGACCATCACCGTGAGAGACGCGCTTAACGCCGGTCTCGCAGAGGAATTGGACCGTGACGACGATGTTTTCATCATGGGAGAGGAGGTTGCCCAGTACAACGGTGCTTACAAGGTCACCAGAGGCCTCTTGGACCGTTTTGGCGAGCGCAGAGTCATCGACACCCCCATCACCGAGATGGGTTTCACCGGTTTGGCAGTCGGTGCTGCCTTCCATGGGCTCAAGCCTGTGCTTGAATTCATGACATTCAACTTTGCCATGCAGGCCATCGACCAGATTATCAACTCTGCGGCCAAGACTCACTACATGTCGGGTGGTAAGCAGCCATGTAACATCACTTTCCGTGGTCCTAACGGTGCTGCCGCGGGTGTGGCGGCACAGCACTCTCAGTGTTACGCGGCCTGGTACGGTTCCATTCCAGGTCTCAAGGTGCTCTCCCCGTACTCGGCTGAGGACTACAAGGGCTTGATCAAGGCCGCCATCAGAGACCCCAACCCAGTGGTGTTCCTCGAGAACGAGATTGCCTACGGTGAGTCCTTTGAGATCTCCGAGGAGGCTCTTTCCCCAGACTTTGTTGCCCCTATTGGCAAGGCCAAGATTGAGAGAGAGGGTTCCGACATCACCTTGGTGTCGCACTCCAGATCCGTCAAGTTCTGCATGGAGGCCGCCGAGACCCTCGAGAAGGAGTACGGCGTCAAGGCCGAGGTGGTCAACTTGCGCTCCATCAAGCCATTGGACGTTGACACCATCATCGCGTCCGTCAAGAAGACTAACCACTTGGTCACCGTGGAGGCCGGTTTCCCAGCCTTTGGTGTGGGTTCCGAGATCTGTGCCCAGATCATGGAGACCGAGGCCTTTGACTACTTGGATGCTCCAGTCGAGAGAGTCACCGGGTGCGAGGTGCCAACCCCATACGCCAAGGAGTTGGAGGACTTTGCCTTCCCAGACCACGACGTGGTCATGAGAGCCTCCAGAAAGGTCCTCAGCTTGTAGTCATAGCATGCAATGCCTAGAAGACCCTGTGTCATAGAATAAATAAGAAATGAAGACAAAGAAGGAGAATAGCAAGAAATTGTTGAGTTGTAAGAACGAATTGATTGAATAATCGAGCGAAGCGAGATTATTCTCATTGCTTAATCGAATATCTCGCTCCCTCGATATTCTTAGATAACTCATTCAACTGTTTACAATCTCGCTTCGCTCGATGAGCGAAGCGAAGTGAGTGAAATGGCTTAAGAGTTGACTAACAAACTCTCCGAACTGAGCGAACTGAGCGAAGTTGGTGAGTTGTGGTCAATCAGACGAACTGAGCGAAGAAATGAGTGAGTTGAGCTCACGAACTCAAAGAACCGATTTGAGGGTATCGTGAATAAGTCTCAGTGAGACCGGCGAGAGCAAGAAGCCCAGGGAAGATAAAGGAGAAAGTTCGTGAGGAGAAATGGAAGGACCAATAGCCTTGAGGTATCGTAGATTCAACTGAGTTATCGAGTATAGAAATAGTAATCAAACAAGAGGATCAAGTAGATCGGATGACATGAATGAATTTCAAAGTGATGTAGTTCCGAAACCATAAAGTATACCGAGCACCTGAAACCAGATAATTTTAAACCCGATTCGGCCAATATGATCTGAATACCACACAATTATCTGCCTTCGAGAATAATCCGGCTGCATACTCAATTGAGCATACTAAGATTGAACACATACAGCATGAGCAAGGATCAATGCTCTGTGTTCATTGACAAAATAAACATAGGTCAATGCCAATGACACGCAAAATAGATCCCTTTCTAAGTAAAGTGCACTCAACATAGGTACTTTCGATAGGAGGATTTCCACGAGTGCTCAGGAGTATCAGAGTTAATTGTATTGACTTTCCACATTGTTGTATTAAAGTAGTTTCACAATTGATGCTGTTTAAATCGCATATAGACGAGAGAGATATATAGAACATCCTTGAGTGTTTGTTTAGCATCGTACTTAAGGTTATCCTGCCATAGATCGTATAGTAAGCTTCGCTTACTATACTAAGTATACTATTTTTTTATGAACGTCCATAAACGAGGCCATTCCCTGGAGGAAAGCCTGCTCCGAAACCCCCTCAACTACAATGAGGTGTCATTGGAAGGCGATGGAATGCTTCCCCATGCACACACCAAACAACCACAGAGTACACGGCTCCTTCCCGTGGACCGGCGAGCGTTTTTGATACTAGTTATCCTCTATGTGCTCCAAGGAGTTCCACTTGGGCTTGCGTTTGGCAGTGTGCCATTTCTCCTCAAGGCCAAGCTACTGTTTACTGAGGTGGGATTGTTTTCGCTTGCACTGTACCCGTACTCGCTCAAGCTCTTGTGGCTGCCTATAGTGGACGCCATTTACCTGAAAAAGATGGGGAGGAGACGGCTGTGGATTCTTCCTGTACAGACGGTGTGTGGGTTGACTTGTATCTATCTCAGTTACGGATTGGATGAGCTTTTGGACAACCCTGCCCACCATGTGTCCAAGATCACAATGTGCTTCCTTTTGCTCATTTTCTTTTGCGCCACCCAGGACATTGCCGTGGATGGGTGGGCGCTCACGTGCCTCTCACCGGAATCGCTTTCGTTTGCACTGACGGCCCAGACGGTGGGGATCAATTGCGGGTACTACTTTTCATTCACGCTTTTGTTGACGCTCAGCTCGCCCGATTTCAGCAACAAGTACTTGCGACTGGTCCCCCGGGACGAGGGCCTCATAACCATGGGCCAGTACCTTCATTTCTGGGGCTGGATGTACCTATTTGTGACTGCACTCCTACTTTTTGTCCCCGAGGACCCCCCGCACTTGGTCCAGCGCAATGCTGTGGTGATGGAAAAGAACGATGGTGGCCCCTTGATGTATAATAAAGCGTCCACGGGTCTCAAGGAGCGTCTCCGCATGGTGAGCGTGGTGTACCAGCAGATGTTCAAGGTTCTCATGCTCCCCAATGTCCAGGTGCTCATTGTGATCCTCTTGGTGGCCAAAGTAGGATTTCAGGCCAACGAGGCTGCCACGTCATTGAAGCTTGTGGAAAAGGGCTTGTCCAAAGAAGATCTCTCGATGATTGTGTTGATCAACTTTCCCTTTGAAATGCTCTTCAGTTACACCGCAGGCAGGTGGTCCAACGGCAAAATGCCCTTACGGCCGTGGGTCTTTGGATTTGCGGGGAAATTGGTGGCAGCCGCAGTGGCCCAGATGTTGGTGTACTTCTACCCTAGCAACGGCAAGGCGGGCCTTGGTTATTTTGCCTTGATTAGCATCCACCACTTGTTCACGCAGTTTGTCGCAACAATCCAATTCGTGTCCTTGTGTGCCTTCTTCACCAAAATCGCAGACCCGGCCATTGGAGGGACCTACATGACGGCATTAAACACCTTGTCGAACTTTGGCGGAACATGGCCCCGCTTCATTGTGTTTCTCTTGATTGACAAGTTCTCCGTGGCCACGTGTGTCCAGAATGGTGTGGCCCAGGTCGTCTCTGAGGATTTGAAGGCGGTATGTGTGGAGAATGGGGGAAAGGTGGTCTTGGCCAGGGACGGCTACTACTACGCTAATGTGTTGTGTGTTGGAGTGGGCATCATGGTCTGGTTGTGGGTGAAGAGAAAGGCCATTTACTTGCAGAGCTTGCCTAATAGCGCTTGGAGAGTAAAGGAGTAAGACTTAGAGTTGAGAAAATTCACGAGAGGTCATAAATTTGAGTTCACTGTTCTGCCCACCAAATGGCGATCTAGTGGGATGGGATGTGATCAGATGTGATCAGATCGGGATTCTGTCAGATCGTCGACCTCTCGCTTGTACGTGTGCATCTACTCAACTGAGTATTAGTTTATAGTCATCTAGCGGGCCAGCCCGCCAAATACATTCATAAGGTGCAAAGTGGGTAGTGGATCACAGTGGCGAAGCTACTGTGATTCAAGGTGTTAGAAAAAAAAGATACAGTATTACAGTCAACTATTGTCTAGCTCGTCTATTTAGTCTAATAAGTCGGCGCTCCAAGTCATTGTGACTCTAATGGCTCTTGAATGTATTTCAGATGTCATCGATGTCTGTCCATACTATCAATTTATCATCCTCTTTGATTTTGGGTATTATAATCACCTTCGCAAAACAGCTATTGCTGGGGTCTATTTAGGCAGACCCTGGACTTCTGACTTGCATTTTCTATGATATATCCGACCCATATGTCCCGTAGCTGTTTTGAGCCGGAACATGGTAGTCATCATTCAAAAAGTCTATTGGCAGAAACGGGACCTTTTGGCCATTCATCAACTTTTTGTTCATTGCCGAATAGGTGCCGATAATCAGCGGAATCAAGCTCGTAGGAAGAGGGGAACTAGGTCCCACACGAGGGGATTCACGCTTCAAAGACGAAGCCAATACCTGGAATGGGGTGGAAAAGTCCAGCGCAGGCACATGCAGTGACGACACAGAGGCCAGTATATAGTGGGGAGGTGGTGGGGTTGTTTCGTAGCCACCAAACTTTGTTGACGTGGTGGTGCCATAATTGTAGTCCACAGCCGTATCTATAAGGCTGTTACCCTCATCCCAGCTTTTTTGGTACGGCTGGTACCAGGCCGGAGGCTCGAAATGAAGCTCGGGTTCCACTGGAGACGCGCTAGGCCTGTTGTAGTACCAGCATTGGAAAATGATGACTGAGTCAAAGAGAACCGTCCCACAGCTGCCCACAATGAATGGGAGCTGGTCCAGGAGCACCTTGTTGAAGTTGTCTTGGCCGTAGATGAGATACAAGTCCAGCACAATGGAAACTGTGTAGAAGACATTGCCCAACATGGCAAAGATGAACAAAAAGACCGAGATGCCCTTTGTGGAGCCCAGGCGGAAGTTTTTGAGGATCTGCGGACTTCGCAGGCAGAGGTAACACAATGTGCAAACCCACGCTGAAATCTGGCCCACTTGCTCAAGCGACACAGAATGCGAGGGAGATGATGCAAAGGCATGGAGTGGAGCCCCTTGGGCCATTCCTGTCAAGCTTCCTATGATTGTGCCGCTCAAAACGCGTTTCATAAAGGGCACTCTTGATTTAGCACGTCCACGCGCTATATCGATGGGCCTGTCGCGGGCCTCTTCGAATCTATTTCTCCTACTGAGCGATTTTGCCAACCTGGCTCTATTTCGAGGCGTTTTGACCATATTCGGGCTCTGGAGGAGGTTGTGATGCACCTTTTGCTTGGGATATACTCGGGTGTAGTACCAGTACTGGAGCGAAAGAATACAGTCGACAAAACAGTAGTATGTGGCAAGCGACGTCTGGAATGGGAGCGCATTGGTGAGAATGCACCCGATGAGGTTGGCGGTGTCTCCGCTGATCCAGCACACAAGAAAGGCAAGCGATACTCCGTCCACCGACTGGTTGAGGTGGTTTTCGATGATCTGGGGGAGCTGCGCAAATAGCCAGAGCAGAAGCGATAGTATGCCGGAAACTCGCAGCACGTACGCCACGGTCTCTTGGAGGGGGATCATCTGCAACATTGCATGCCTGAAAAAAGATAAGGCGATGAAGAATCTGCAGGAGAACAAACCATCCAGAGAGAGTCAGACACTACACATTCACTGTAACCATCCCTGATAGATGTTGTATATACACGTTGCATACTCTGATATATTACTCTTACAGAGTGTGTATATCTGGCACTCAAGCGTTATCGCTTGCTATTTCTGTGGACAGGGCTCAAAGTATAGAATGTTATGACAGCAATGCAATAGCATGATAGATATTTATAGAGACTGTGATAGATTCGATGGAAGATGATAGGGGGATCACCGGAAGAACTATGAATACAAGGCGAGAACAGTTAACATCGCAGGTTGAGAGATGGTAGCAGAACAAATTATGGCTACAGGCATCATATAAAAGCATTATCGATTGCAATGGAATCCATCTAGTAACACCATCAGCTTGCGATAATAATATGACTCTAATACGACACTGTCGTCTATTGAATCGTTTAATATTATCGGAGACAAAAACCTTTGGATAATGTTCAGCATTCAGATCATTTGGTACACCCGAGCGTTTATGCTGTAATTCGAAAAGTGTGTGAGTAGATCCAGAGAATTAGTGAAAGCGGGAAGACTAAAAGTTAGTGAATTCCTGTGAAGTCTGAATTCTCTTTTGAAGTCTGAATTCTCATATGCTGTGCTGATCAGGTATCATTGGGACATCGCCTTGCTATGGTTTCTCTCTACGATCTCGTTCAGCTGCAGCAACAGCTCCGACGCATCTCCACGGGCGTTCCCTCACTCGACGACCTTCTATTCTCGCAATCATTCAGCGCCAACCGCATCTACGACTTCCAATCAACGCCTGGAAACTCCTATACCCTTGCGGTCATCGTCCAGCTCATCATCACGCACCTCCAGCTGGGTAAAAGTGCGGTGGTGGTTGACCTGGACGCCTTCCCCGTCGATATGGTGGTTCGGCACGCCGAGTTCCAGCCAGAGTGGCGTGGGTCCCGTTTCACGCTTGTACGTGCCGATACGTTTGCGAAAACGTACGTTGCGGCCTCGTCTCTCCCCGCAGACTCAATGGTTGTCTTTAATGGTTTCCACGAGATGGTGGAGTTGTACAAATACGAGGTGGTGAGCGCATACGAGGAGGCGATATACAAGTACCAACTCGAGCGCAAGGATGCAATCATCACAGGTGCTCCCCGAACGCTTCTTCCGCAAAACTCAGACCTTGTTGGAGAAAACCCCTTGGTCAAGTTCACAAAGCACCTCTTTTTATTGATGGACCGCATCCTGGGCCATAGCATCGAGAAGAAACTGATTGTTGTTCTTTCGGGCCATATGGATCCGGTCTACAATGAGGATTTGGCCATGATGGTGCTAGCAAACTCGCTCGACTACAAACACATGCGCGAGCACTTGGACTCGTACGTCACCGCCAGGGCCTATTTTTATCGCGACTGGTACGACCAGAGCATTTCATTTAAAGAATTGGGGGGAGAAGAGTACGAACGTTTGGTAGCGGGCGTCCGTGTGGAAAAAGATGGCATGATTCTGCAGGGCTTGTACTTTGACGTGAGAAATGGCGTCTTTTTGGATTTGCTGCGACTGGTGAGACTGATCAAGTCGAGAATCGAGCAAAGCCGAGATGGGAACCAGAGCTTTGAGTCTGGCCGTTTTGGCTCACAAAATCGCACTCGCACCAGCTCACAGATCGCTTCGCCCGTGACTTCGCGTCCATTGTCTCGAAATATGAACAGGGTTCCAAGTAACCGGTCTAATACCAGCTTGGATGTGAGACCGAATGAAGAAAAAACAAACGCCCCCAACTCACAAGAAATAACAAACCCTGCAGAGAGAGCCAAAATCTCTGAAAGCACAGAGAGAACCATCCTCGAAAGTTCAAACCCAGAGAGAACCCCAAAAACCATCACTGGATCAGGGTCTGGCCAAAGTGAAAGCAGTCCCCAAGCAAATTTCCTTCCCGATATCCTACCTGCCTCATCACCACCCATAACTCCCCGGGATGTAGAGACTACACTGGCTTCTTTGTCCGTGCATCTGACTGCAGAACCAGCTATTTACGGCGCGCTGGGTGCACCCATTTTACTGTCTGAAGGTGAGCGGAGGAAGGAATTCTTTGCAGCCGGAATATTGCGGGGAGATACTTCGACCCAGCTAGAATCGGGGAAAGCCATGTCGCAGGTTCTGGTGGTATCAGAGTCGGAAGATGAGATTCCTTTTATAGAAAGGCACAATTGAGCGAGCAAAATTGTCGATGTTCATAATCATATCCTCTATGATTAGTATTCAGAGATTATTCTCCGCTGAATTGTTGTCTCTTGGAATCATAGGAGGAGACCACATTACTTGAGTATGAGTGATTACACACCTGCTCTCAATACTCATGTAAATACTCAGTTTCTTGGGATTAGCACATAAATACACGGCTCTTCAGAGTTTCGCTAAGCATGGCTTATGGTAGAAGCTTTAGAGTACGAGTAATCCACTAGTAAACATGAGATGGCATTACATAGTATCGTTACATAGATTAGATGGATATATACAGGATCATGTATGCATGTGCAGGATACGTTAGTGTAGACAAAGCATATGGCTATCAAACTAATACATGCCTTTGTATAAAACGAGTATTTCTTGAAAGGGAATGTGTCACTATTAGACGATACTTGGTCTTATTCCTAGCATTTCTGATACCAAACTACATTTTGGGCTGGGTCCAACCAGGAAGCATAATGGGGTAAAATTTCTAAAATGAGCAATTAAGTGCAAAGTATTGCTCCCTAGCTTGCTCCGCAAAAAAATCGCAGTTACGCCCAATGGGTACTGTAGCTCGAATCTACACAAGTTCACTTTGTATGACCTTGCTTTGTTTTATTGATATTCTCACTTTAGTATGTTGTGGTTTGATTTTGCTTTTGTGGGTGCAAATTGATTCGAGGCAGAAGGTTGAATCACGCATGTGACACAAACTAATCCACGAGAGAAGCAATAGGGGACAGTTCAAGCATCCTGATTTGTTGATTGGCGGGAAACAATTTATTTGGGGCTTGCCAATTGTGGGGTTGGGCTTATCCTTATCAGTGGACCGGCTTTCACTATCTTGGCTCCGGATTTGAGATATTTCTCTTTTTCCAACAATTTGTTTTCACAACAATGAGCGAATCAATTAAAGAAGCCGTCGACACGGCCAAAGAATACCTCGACGAGGCGGTCCACAAGTTGAATGGCGAGTCTCTTTTCGATAAAGTCAAGAGATTCAACACTAATGACGTGGTGGCCTATGTGAAGAACTTGAACACAAAGCAGGTTGTGGACGACCTCAAGCAATTGAAAATCACCCCAATTACCATAACCTTAGCCATAGTGGCTCTCTCTAGCTTGATCTTGTTGAGTGCAAGCTCATCGTCCAAGAAGTCCAAGAAGAAGAAACACTCCAAGAAAAAGTTGACCAAGGCCCAGAAAGCCAACAAAGACATCCAGGGCATTCTAGAGCATGTGGACGCCACCTACATCCCTTCCATTGACAAGTACGTGGAGCAATACGACGATTTGTCGGCAGAAGACAAGGACTACAAGTACAACTACATCAATGAGATGTTGCTCAAGGAGACCATCAAATTGGACGAAATCGATGTGGGAACCAACGAAATCTTGAGAACAAACAGAAAGAAGGTCATCAAGTACATCCAGGACCACCAGAAGCGCTTGGATGCCTTCAGGAATTTCAAGAAAGAGGCTAAGTAATATAGGCTAATACCGAAGCACTGTAGCGTGTAAGCTTGAAGAAGTAGCAAAGTAGCAAAGTAGCAAAGTAGCGAAGTAGCTGAAGTAGCGAAGTAGCTGAAGTAGCTGAAGTAGGAAGTAGCTGTTTGAGTTGTGTTGCTCACCACCGCCCTGTGCCTATCAGCTTGAACAAGGATTTAGCTGAATAAGGATCTAGCTGAATACAGGTGAAGGATGTAACAACTGAATACAGGTGATCAGGGGGTCGCTGACAGGTTGGCAGATTTATCGCTGATACAGGTTTTAGGATCTTATCAGCTTAAATACTAGTGGTCGAAAATATGCCCACTACCAAATCAGGTGGTTTTGGGGTGAACGGAAATACAGTACTATCATATGCTGCCCTCGAGTTGTAATTAGGATGTCACATATTTCCATAGAGAACAATAGAGGTGGCGGTATCGAACATAGGAGCTGCATATTGGATACATTGTTTCAAGATCGGGTGGCATGTTGCGTAATGCCACAAGAAACTAAATTATCATTCAGGGTCCCAATACACGGAGTAGATGAAATTTGAAATCTTAAACACTTGCAATAGGGTGGGCTAAAATTTCCTCTGAGTCAGATAAACACCATAGGCATGCAAATTTGTCAGTAGCCTTTAGACTTTTGGAATCAGGTTGTGGTCCGAATTAAAATCTTCAACTATTACCTGCATGTTTCTGTTTCGAGATCATCGTTTGCAGCGCAGAACATCCAACACTTCTTGTTGCGAGGTGCTTTTACCGTAAACACTAGGGGTGGAAGTCGAGAATATTCATCAATCAACCCTATTCGTCTGCTGAAAAAGTCAGCTTGTTAAGGTCATACTGCCTAGAACATGGCGAGTCTAAACTTCTGATCTCTTTAAGCGTATGTTTAAGCTCTTAAAACTCAGCTTATGTTGGGTCAGCTTATGTTTGCATACAGCTTGCGTGGCCTAGACCTTAGTTGATCCAAACATTCCATATTGACAACATATTGACATTCTGTGGTGTAACACCTGCATACTTCAACGTATGAGGCGAGGGTCTGCTTGAAAATTTTTAGTGACGTTGGACCACTTCACACATTGTAGTTTAGCGTCCTTTTTTCGAGACAACCAGATAGACCCCGATACACGATGCACCCTTGTCGGGAATTGTTGCACAATTTTTTTCGTGGACTGCGGAGTGCCTCTTAAAGATCCCCATTTGGGGACCTTTGGAAGTGTAGTCTATTGTTGGTGGGACGATAAGATCTGCATCTGAGATTTGGCTGGGGGTTCATAACTTTGCACTCATGCTAAAGGATATCTGTAGAGTTGGCTATTGTTTCAACGCTGATTACACAATGTGCAGATTGACCCTGGTGATGAGCACGACATTTACAGATCGAATCATCAAGCCTTAATTATATTTTGGCAGGAGGGGATGGATGAATTAGCCTCGGAAGAGCGCAAATTAGCCTATAACCGACCTGGATCCTAGCGACGCGAAGTGATGTGCTTTTGCCATATACAGGCATAATTTTGCGACAACTTCCGCAAATAGTATAAAGTTGGCCCAGAATAAAAAATAATTTCTGCTGAGCTACAGTACTGCGGGGTTATGATTCTCGCTAATTGAATTTGAACGTGAGCAAAAGACAAGTGCCCAGGATTTTCCCACACTGTGTTTTGTCCGTGCAGCCGATTGGTTGTCGCTGATATGCACACCGTGACCACAAAAGAGAATAGTAAATTGGACAGTTTTAGACCAGCCTAACACATATTTTTGTCATCTTTACGCAAAGTCACAATATATATAAATCAATGGATTTCTATTGTTTACGAATTGGGCTGTAACTGACTTGACGTACCATGCCTATACCACCTATACCAGCAGGAACCCGAGGCGCGACATATCATGATTGCATGCAAATCAACGACCGCAAGGCGCTAATCGAAGTTTGGAAGGTCCCCGTTACTAGTGTGTACAAGGGGAAAGTGATCTTTTGCCATGGGCTAGGAGAGGATCTGCTGCTTTATGGACAGTTCTTTGAAACGCTCTCGAATCAAGGGTACGAGGTGTTTTTTTACAGCCAAAGGCTCAAGTTGAGTGACACCGCCTCTACAATAGGGTCTGTGGTGAAAGTCCCAAAGGACTATCTCAAGAGAACATCGTCACAGGAAGAGTACAACAACCTTGATATCGCGGATCTAGACAAAGTTATCAGGTATAACTTGGACGAACGACAAAACAAGACTGAAAAATTCTATCTCATGGGTAACGGCCATGGATCAATGCTCATAATTTTTTACGCAATGATGGGCAATTACCAGGACTGGATCAAGCTGGTCGTCACGATCCTGCCTACAGTAGAATTACATCCTCGATCCCTACCAAATGTTTTGGTGAGACAGGCGACTCCTCTTTTGACCAAGGTCACTCCAAACTTCACCGTATACCACCGAATCAACTATGATTACATGACACTGGACCCAAGTTGGGGCAAATATTTCCAAGAATTGTACAAGGAAAAGGTACGTGTGCAAGTGAAGCAGTTCAACCAAATGATGGTGCGATGTCTGTTTTTATTGCTGGAGGCTTTTGCAAGAAGATTCAACCCAGATATCCTGCTTTTTGTTGTCCATGGAACAGATGACTTCATCAACTCTGTTGAAGGCACAAAAAAATGGTACGGGTTATTGGGTAATAACATTGAAAAAGACATCATGATTGTGGAAAATGCACGACATATGTTGATCAATGAAACTCCAGACATAGCTCAGCGTGTGACTAGTGCGGTGGTGGATTTCATGAATGAATATGCAAGTGATAAACACGGGAGTGCATACAATAGTTATGGCAGTAACTGAACACTAGCTGATTGTCCAAGTGAAACTTCGAAAAGGGGCATGGAGCAAGTTTATTTTTTCGGCGCAGCAACTAGGAGATGCCGTCTTTGTCCCACCACAAAAGTGCTTTGTGGATTGTCAAACACACTTGTCCTTGTAACAGTTGAAACTGCAAAAGTGTTGCAACAAAGTCACCAAAAGCGTTGCGTCATTTAAAAAAGCCGCATTCAGGCAGGTAAATGCCGTGTCTGGAACACATGAGAAATTCTCAGCTTGGGGTAGATAAGCACATTAGACAACTCTGACTAAGTCGGCAAGAAATTACTGCCGAGCAAACAGACACCAATTAAGCAGTGAGCTTGCTCACTGCGATACCTAATTAAGAAGATTTGAGCAGTGAAAACCATCACAGTTAAGCTCGGTAAATAGGTAATCTGCTCACGTGATGGTTCACGTGTGTGAGGCACAAATCCGCATCTGCCTGTTCCGTAAATGTAGGAAATGGCTGAGTTATACACAGTGAAACGATACGGGGTAAATATTACAAAGATGGTCCACGTGGTACAAAAAAATTAGCCCTCTCGTAGCCGCATGCACAATAGTCATCTACATGCGTACGGCTTGATCAATACGACACCCCAGGGTTCATTCTGTTAAGTAGATTTGCGGATGCCTGAATGCTTTGTGTTATCGGCATTCTCTCCGCTACCCGTAGGAACACCTTCATATCTGTCTCTAACGACCAAGTACGGCTTTCAGACTGGGGGTGAGTGCGGCCTTTTCGCTCCCTTGTCGCTTCCCGTTACGTAAGGGGGCTATAGGGCTAGCCCAAAACAGCCCATGAAACCGAAACGGACCCGTGGTCCTTCACATGCGCCACGTTAGTCCATCAGATTATCTGACAACAAAGAAGCTTAATCTGGGTGGACCCACGTGGGTGAAAAAAAAAGGGACCTGGCCTTAATCAGCATGCCAAAAACGGAAAATGGTTGCAATTTGGCTCCATAATAGGTTTCATTGAGTATCGAAATTGTCGAGAAGCGGCTTGAGACCACGCACCGGAATGGTAGCTTGGTCTGGGTCTCTTCAAAGATCTCCTGTTCCCCCCTCCCCCGTGGCCCACGTTCCAAGACGATTTTTCTTGACAGTCTTGGCGTAATAATTTCTGAGGGAACTTTTTCGCAGCCAAAAATTCTTGGTATTCATATACGCAGCCAGTATATAAAGCAAATCCGTAGCCCTATTCAGACTCCAGATACCAAAGACAATGCAAGCCTTACACCAGTTTGACTACATCTTCGCTATTGCGATGATCTTTGCTTTCCTTGATGCGTGGAACATTGGTGCGAACGATGTTGCTAACTCGTTTGCGTCTTCTGTGTCATCTCGCTCTTTGAAATACTGGCAAGCCATGATTCTTGCGGGAATCTGTGAGTTCTTGGGTGCTGCTCTTGTTGGTTCACGGGTCTCTGACACAATCAGAAACAAGATTGTTGACATCAAACTCTTTGACAAGGAGCCTGCCGTTCTTATGCTTACCATGATGAGCGCGCTTGTTGGGTCGTCGATCTGGTTGACTATCGCAACCAGTATTGGTATGCCGGTTTCCACCACCCACTCTATTGTTGGAGGAGTCATTGGGTCAGCTATTGCAGCCAAAGGTGGCCTGAACATTCACTGGGGGTGGAATGGTGTGGCACAGATTATTGCATCTTGGTTTATTGCGCCACTTATTGCTGGAGCCTTTGCACTGATTGTGTTTCTCATCTCCAAATTTGGTGTTCTCGAGCGCAAGCCCAAGACTGCTTTGCGGAATGCTTTGATTTTGGTTCCAGTCTTGGTATTCATTGCCTTTGCTATTTTGACCATGTTGATTGTGTGGAAGGGGTCGCCAAAGTTGAAGTTGAACAAGTTGAGCCCCAATACCATTGCTGCGGCCATTCTTGGTACTGCTGCCGTTGCAACGGCTGTGTATATGATTTTCCTCTTCCCATTCTGCAGAAGAAAATTGGTCCACAACGACTGGACCTTGAGATGGTGGGATATTTTCAGAGGCCCAATCTACTACTTCAAGTCCACTGACAACATTCCTCCCATGCCTGAAGGCCACCAGTTGACCATCGACTACTACCATGGAAGAAGATATAATCTGGAAGGCGTAGCTGTGGACATTAATGGTGTTCCAGTCAGAAGAAAATCTGCCCACGATGAAGACAAGACCGACTCTGACATTGAGAAGAATGTATGTGTTGAATCTACATCTATTGAAAGTGCTGTTTCTGAGCCCCAGCAAACCACTCGCCAATTGTGGTGGTCTTTGTTCAAGGCTGGTCCAAAGAAGTGGCCAAAGCTCTTGTGGCTCATTGTGATCCATGGCTTTGACCAGGACATCATCAGCGACCAAAACAAAAAGGATATGTTGTCTGGTGACATCGAGGGCATGCACGCCAAGAGTAAGTACTATGACAACAAGTTGGAGTTTTTGTACTCCATCTTGCAAGTTATCACCGCAGGTACCATGTCTTTTGCCCACGGAGCCAACGACATTGCCAATGCTTCTGGTCCCTTGTCCACAGTGTACTTGGTGTGGACCACCAACAAAACTGCATCTAAGGCTGATGTTCCCATTTGGGTTCTTTGTTATGCTGCTGCTGCTCTCGTCTTGGGCTGCTGGACTTTTGGCTACAACATTATGAGAAACTTGGGTAACAAGTTGATTTTGCAGTCCCCCTCTCGTGGTTTCTCTATTGAGTTGGGTGCTGCCGTCACAACTGTCATGGCTACGCAGTTGGCCATTCCTGTTTCCACCACCCAGTCTGCCGTCGGTGCTACGGTGTTTGTTGGCTTGTGCAACAAGGAATGGAAGACTGTCAACTGGAGAATGGTCATTTGGTGTTACGCAGGGTGGATCTTTACGCTTCCTATTGCGGGTTTGATTGCTGGTTTGTTGAATGCCATAATTTTGTACTCCCCAAGTAAGGGCCAAACTTACCAGTTGTCTGGTTAATATAGTAATGGAGGGTTAATAGTATTTGCAGCCAAAAAGTGCGAGAAACAATCTAATGTAGAGTATTCGTTACACAGTGAGCGAAGCGAAGTGTGCTCTCACTATGATCTCACTGCTTCTAATTTCACTGCTTCTTATAAACATGAGTCTTCTCTAGGTTATTGAACATGCTTGAGCTTCTGAGAAAATCTGTTTGTGGATATTATTAAAAATGTGCAAAATTTGGCAAAACTATCCTCACCATTTTCTAACGTGAACGGTTAAGGTACACGTGAATTTCTACTGCTCAGTCTACGTATAAGCATTGAATTCAACTATATCTCTGCAGTCATCTTCATACAACCCTCTGTTAAAGGTATGTCTTCGTCATCGGATCGACAAGGAATATAATTTTATCAACCAGTTCAAATTCAAGCCGAGAAATATCCGTATGGCTGATCAAAGACCTCTTGAAGAATGGTAGTACGTAGACGCCTTCGATGATCTTGTCGTTTCCCAATTTTAATTTTATCTCACCAATGGCACTGGCTTCACAGTGACCACCACAGGCACATTCGAAAGTATAGGATCCGATCTGAGATTTCTCTTCGCCAATATTGCGTGGTTTATCGATCATAAATTATGCTGACAAGTGCCTTATGGGTGTTTGATATCTTCTCTCTGCTGTGTGCAAGTGGCAGTTTCTCATCTTCTCTATTGGTTGATGATTTTATCCATCCATCACCAGAACTACATGTTCGTAACTCAAACGAGAAAGTCCCAACAACTAGATAAGGCCTTGTTTAGGTTTTAGTACCTACTTGAATCACTAAATATGGTAATACGTCAGCCAGGCGATCTAGACTGCAAACAGTGGGTGAAGCGGTACCCCCTATCTCAATACCAGCTCACAGCAAATTCACTAATAAAACTAATGCTCATGCAAAGGAAATCTCCCCACGGCTACTCAATTGAGCATTGAGCAGCATCACATGTGCCTTAGTGAACAATATCTATACAATATGACAATGGGTGCCTTGTCATTACCACTTTTGTTTCTCTAATCAATCTCACCAAATATCGTGGACTTTTGTAGATATACCTTATAGGGTCGAGTCACCATCATTTACACAATTCTCACATAGTTCGCTTCGCTCACTATGTGTGATTAGCACACATAGTTTTGCTCCTGTGTGATCTATTAATACAATTCACATAGCGAAGCAACTCTGTATGTGATATATTAGCGTCCACATAGTTCGCTTTGCTCACTATGTGTAGTCGCTTGCTCTCTATGTGTAGTCGCTCCTATGTGTAGTTGCTATGTGTAGTCGCTCACTGTGTTTTTATTAAAATGTCCTACGACGACAAATACGACGCCTCCCTCGACCTCCTTCGCAGACTCGACCCCAAACACATCTCATCCAACCTCAATGACATCTGCACACTTATCCAACAGAAGCCCGACCAAGAAGATCTAGTCCAGGATCTTCTTTCGTCCGTAGACGTGCCATTGAAGCTTGCCAAGTGTAAGGATTCCGGCAAACAGTACTTGTGCTGCGACTACAACCGCGATGGTGACTCATTCCGGTCCCCATGGTCCAACAAATACTACCCCGAGGTTGGCGAAGATGCTCCGCCATACCCTTCGGACATTCTCCGCGAGCTTGAGGAAAAGGCCAACGATAGCTTCGACATCTATCGCGACTTGTACTACGAGGGCTCGGCTGTGTCTCTGGTATACCTCTGGGATACCGCAGAAGAGGACGATAACCCATTGGAACAAGGTTTCGCTGGCGTGGTGTTGTTCAAGAAAGAAATCGGCCAAGCCGGCAAATGGGACCTGATCCACGTTTTCGAGGTAATACCCGAGCTGGCCTCAAACTTCTCCTACAAGGTGACCAGTACAGTGATATTGGACTTGGCCAACGATAGCGGCTTGCTGTTGGGAGGAAACTTGACCCGGCAATTGGAAAATACAGTGCAAATCGAGGCCGTGCAGGCATTGGAGACCCAGCATTTGATCAACTTAGGACAGCTCGTAGAGAAGAGTGAGTACAACATCCGCAACTTATTGCAGGAGGTCTACTTTGACAAGTTGAAGGATATCTTGTTAAAGGACGTGAGGAGCGTGGGGGATGCGCGGAGTAAGAAAGAAGAAGACGCAAGACAAGAGGATGTTATCAAGGGTTTGAAGGGGTTGAATTAAAAGGATGTGATTTCTAGCAAGTTGTGATCGCTCTGTGCGAGTGATCTGAATCATTTCGCGATACTGAGCCATGCTGCTTATGATAGTCTATGTGATAGTCTATGTGACTAACTTGATAGTCTATGTGACTAAATTAGTCTATGCTGACTTGCTAACTTGCAACTTGAATGTCTATGCTGATTGTTTACTTGACTATTACTCTTGGCTTGTTCTCCAGAGAAGTGATGAGGGCAAATGAGGAAGTGTTAGACAAAGATCCGGTCTAGTGGGTTGGGTATGAAAGAGGAGTTTCAAGGAGAACGTTATGATTCTTGAGGAATAAGCTAATAAATTTGCATGAGAGGCGTAACGCCGTGATCTTGCTGCTAGACAGAAGAACGCGTGCTTACAATGTAAACAGTATGCAGTAGATCAGCATATTCAACGCAATGGCCTGTGACACTCGATACATTCAATAAGTGTAGGATTCCCACCATTCACTATTAGCCATTCCTGCTGTAACCAGAACTAACAAGTGATCTTTATGCAAAGAAAAGAGCCATACAATCTAATGCAAGCGATTCACGAATAAATTCTCGGTACATGCCCCAAAAAATAGAAGTACAAAACTTGCTAATGAGCCTGTTTGATGAAATACTCAAACAATACCCCCTCTCGGAAATGCTCATCACACTTTGCTGTCTATTCATCTGCTAACCTGCCCACTGGGGTATCTGAATTTCCAGAAGGACATCAGTACAACTTCTAAGTGATCTGCTTATGTCTATGTATTAGTATCGGTGCATACCACTATTTAGATCATCTACGAAGAAAGTTGGTGAATCAACTACGAGAATTCCGGTATTTGCAACCATTTAAATTGTTTCAAAATTCACCAAAGTGAAGATTCTAGTACTCAATTCTTTGATCTTTGTATCAGCATTTTGATCTCAAATAAGTGCTGAGAACGATGCGTTGGCTAGGAGCATAAAAATACTTCAAATTAGAACACACAAAACCCAATTGCCCGTACTAAGCTGATTCTGATCATTCAAACCCATAAGCTCCGCTACGGGTGAGCTATCCACTTCTACCATGCACTAACTCACCCCATTCGATCGTCGGCAGGAATGATAAAAATTAGAGTATATTTTGCATCAGTTGAATGTAGAATTAGTTATATTCGTTCTGTATAAGAAGCTCTAGTTAACGTTTATGTAGACGTGCTCTTATCTTGTGTGTTCTCCTGCTCAACAAAGCCTGTGCTGCTCATATCACTAAGTCTTGCCTCGGAAGTGATCTCATTAGTGTTAGTGTTGTCCACGACTTCCTTTGCTTCGTTCGAAGGACTCTTGATGAAAAGACCACCCGGGGCCAAGTTTCCGCCAGACACAGAATAAGCTCTAGCAATCGGAATGGCCACACAGGCAATGTGTAAACCTATTGAGATCAAAAAGAAGGTAATATTGATCACGGAGAACGAAAGAGCAGCTCTTTGCATTCTGCACCAAGATACACCGTTCCAATCAAAATAACCGCAATTAACATTGTTCCAGTAGAGCGCATTCATACCCAAAATAGTAGCCCAGAATGCAAGCATAATCAAGTCCCCAACGAGCAATAAAAGACCTGGCATCCTCCGCAAGATTTGGGGAACCAAAATGCACACCGAGTAGACGGCACTAATGGCACTAGCGACGAAACCAAAGATATAGCCTTTGTTAGGCCAAATAAAGTCATCTGGCCACCACCACGTATCCAAGGTAGCCCCGTAGAGCCCCAAAAAAACAGCTGAACTTGCAAACTGAACAAAACGGATTGCGACCGAAATAAGGGTCTTTGTAGTCATATGCAAGTTTGGAGTAAATGCTGAGCTTATATAGTGATTTGAATCCTTTACACAATAACAATGTGACACAGATGGGTATAAAGTTAGTCAACATCGTGGAAATAAATGGAGGGACATCGAGTGTGATGGAGGTATTGAGTGATTAATACAATAGCGAGCCAACAAGTAATTTCAGGATTCAAACCCTTTCGTTCACTATTCGCAAACATCTTCAGCTACCCAAATGTTGGTGGGTTTGTGTAATGAATAATGCATTCAATACAAGGTTTGAGATGTAGCTATCCACCCGCCTTTTCGATGTGGGTGGATTTCCCCAAATTTGCTTCCATGGAAATTTCAACAAATTCCTTTCGAAAGGTAAACTGACCAGATTCAGGACGCATATTGTACTTGATCATCTTTATTGACACACCGAAGGTGGTTCAGGAAAATTTGTGTAATTTTAAGTTTCTTCGGCTAAAACCATATAATGCAGCTGTGCAAGAGAATTTACATAATGAACATTTGATAGTCCAAGAAGATAGTGTGCAGTTAATGTTTTTGATGGGACTTTATGCTCTCCAAGTGCTGAGCAGTGATCGTGTAGCAGAAACCCGAATGCCGTGCAATGAATTCAGACTCTGTGGTGTGGGACTGGAACCACATAGTGCCCCTCATCGTCACCAGTGTCAATTCCTCTTATTGCATCCTTTATAGTTTCATGATACAAGCATGGAGTGTACATCCGAGACCAGTCTACTCCCCGGTACCACCAATGTCAGTACGCAACCATGCTCCGTAGTACTCTAAAATAAGTCACTATATGGTTTCTACAAATAAAACCGTCTTTCAAAGGCTGGAAGCATTCTTTAGATAAGAGGTCCCTAAAGACTATCTTAATCTTTCAACGGGTATTGCTGTCCAATCTCGGACAATGCCTGTTACTTCAAACGTTCCAACGCTCACGTTACATGCAGACGCCATTTAGATCTCTCGAACTTTAATGGGGTTTCAGCCGCACCAACATAGTCACGTGACAACTTGCATAATCATTTTCGCAGTAGCAATAGTTTTGGTTTGGAATAGCACAGAGGCTGGTCTAGCAAAATAGGGCTTGCCTGAATACATACAATCCTCAGATAACCTCACAACATGTCTTATTCACATTCCCCAAAACGTACTTCCAATAGCATGAGCTCCAAACATGTCATTCGATAAATTTTGCTCTGATGAGAATCTCATGATAAAAATTAAGACTCTTCCAATACATCTACATCGCCTCTCTACACCATGTGTTATTCATATCTTCATTCACTCGCGCTCTCTATATGATGCGAGTAACGTCTCATTTGCTAGCACAATTGTAGGAATCACTCCAACATAGTCTATATTCAGGTGGAGTTTATGCCTAACAGTCGCTTCACTCACTGCTAGGTATGAATCACAGTACTTCCCAATTATGCCGTATGCCATTTTTATTCCTCCACATTGTTCGTCTCCATAATTCAGAGAAAAAAGCTCATGCCCTTTCATAACTCATTATACTCGTACGAGCATAGTCCGTATTTCACCCATTTCTCACACAGTTCCACGAGGACCAACACAAACACCGGATTCCGTAGTCTATTCCCATTCAATGAAGTTCTGTTCGCATAGCACAGTAAACCCCAATATACAAGTAGGGAGGTGCTAAATGAAAGTCATTGACTCTCAAGTCCTGTGTATGCTTCACTGTCGTATTGCTCAGTGTTGATGAACCAAGCACAGCGAACTGTCAACTATTAGAGGCATTGAATAGACACAGAATCACAAGGAACCAGAAACCCTTAAAAGAGAACGTCACCTTTGTTGTTGTTCATTCCTTCTTGTTCATTCCTTCTTGTTGTTCATTCCTTCTTGTTGTTCATTCCTTCTTGTTCATTCCTCTTGTTCATTCCTTCTTGTTTTCTTATGTCACGCTCGGTACATACTATAATCAATCTTTGTATCCTCCACGTCATCGAAATCCCCAAACAGGATCTCTGTCTCTTTATCCACCGTTACTGCACTTCCGTTATCCAAGTTGTACAACGGCAGCTGCTCCATACGCTCCTGGTCCTCCTCACTTAATGACAGAAGCACGTTAGAAGTGACGTCGCTGACAAAGGTCCAGATCAGCAGTGAGACCAGCAGCAACACATCGTCGCGCTTGCGGTCAAGACCAAGGGAGCCCGGATCAATGGCCCTTGCATTCAGTGACTTCAGTCTGAGCGGAGACACAGACCCGTACGATGAGATGGAGTCCTCGGACGGCCTCGACTTGTGAGTTGCATCCAGGAACAAGGAGCGGTCGGAGAAGCGCGACAGGTCCAGAGGTTTAGTCCGGTGATGATTTCTTTCGTTTTCTTTGTCGTAGTCTGCCGTGTCTTTTCTTGTGGATGCTGCTTTATGATTCGCCCTGGGCTTACCAACCGAAAGCTTGGCTGGCGCCATTTCAGTGCCCTTTTCTATGTGTGTTTCATTTTTTGTGTCTGAAGTGCTCTTTTCTATTTGTCTGTCTTTTGATGGAGTGTCTTTCTGTACCTTCTTTGGAGTAATGTCCATGCTCCGCTCGAATTCAGTCTGTAGCATTGCATCAAACTGGTGGAGCAAGTTCAAGGGCTTGCTGATGCTGTTCCACAACTTCAGGTTGCGTTTGTCGCGGGCCACCACTGCCGGCGGAGGAGGCTGAATATTTGGCTTGGATGTCGAAAGTGTCCGTCTTCTGGACCGTTTTGTACTAGCAATGGCCTCATCACGTGGATCCGAGTTGGTATTCAATTCCCGATAGAGGCTTCGCTGGATCACCTCCCGGACCTGGTGGATCTCGCGTTCGTGGCGCTCCAAGCTCTGTGTAAGAAGCTGGATATTGTCCTTGATCTCCACCACCAGCATCTCCTTGAATGCAAGCAATCGGAGCTGCTCGTCAATGTCCAAACTGGCGAGCTGGTCCATCAGAGGAATCCGTTCATCTGCGTCCAGCGGCTTTCGACTGTGGCCAAGCACCGGGGACTCGCACAGCGAGGCCAGCAGTACCGGATGCGACACAACCAGTACCAGCCGCAGATGTGCAGGCAGAACTGTGTTTAGGTTAAGACCTCGGGTGCGCATGGATGCAGAGCGCGTGATCCTATGCTGTTCCGGCTTCCGCGAGGGTTCCAGTCGAGGGAGCTCGAGCCGGGGGGCCCGGGGAGTGAGGTACGTGGAGTTTCGCAGCGACGAAAGGCTGCTGAGACGCGTTGTAGGTTCGGGTGAATGTGCGCTCATAAAAAAACAGCCCCGGAAAAAGAATGATAGACCAGAGATATGTAAAGGAAAGAGTCTAAAATAAGGAGAGAGTTCTGAAAGAAGGGAAGAGTTCTGATTGATGATAGACTGAGATGGAATGATAAGACCATCATCAAATTGACAGGTTTATGATAAACATTCTGAGGATCAGGTCGATCTAGAAATCTTAAAAACATCACAAAAACACACCTACAAAAACAGTAAAAAACATAAGGGATGGTTGGACTAGGTGGTATCCGAGATGGTCCATATCAGTTGAATGAGCCCTCTAATGGTTCCTCAATAATCCATCACCCAGTACAGATTGTTATGTATAAATGAATCAATGAATCAATAATCTCTCCACAGGATCATGGGTCATTGTATCTACATGGAATTTACTTTTATGAATCAATAGTCCTACATGGAATGTTAACAACCATCAATAGTTATGTCTTCATATTGTATCTAGTCTGTCTACAACTATTATATTACACACGCTATGCTACAGTGTAGTACATATCGCGCTATATCACCCCAATTATGACTACCATGGTCTCGTGACATTGTCTCATGACATTGTCTCATGACTTATGTCTCATGACTCGACATGGTACTCATCACTCTTTTCACCCAACATTACCACACCCCACTGACCTTCTCATAATCCATAGTTATGGCTGTATCTGATATGGGTCGAAAACATGACGCACGTGAAATCTGGCAACACAAAATTTAATACAGCCAAGACCACAGTCCCAGAGTCTAAAGCCTATCACTCACAATAGGTACCAGAGTAATCACTACACAATAGGTACCAGAGTTATCACCGTCTACAATAGTGAGAGTACATCAGTGTCACCAGAATTCTTGACGTCTACGTCTACCAGTCACATCTACCAGTCTTCACTCCCCCTAGTCAATGCAGCCAGCGGTTCGAAAATGGATCAAATGGGTTCTTGTACTCCTCTTGGCTCGTGTCAACCGACCTTTTGCCTGGGCCAGTTTTCTCGCCCTCAACCCGTTGATAAAGAAAATCGTGAGGGCTCATATGGAACAGAGGAAAGTGGACTTGAAACCTAGAGATGTGCAAGGAGATGAAGTAATGAATAGTGAGATCGATCGCTCTTTGAGTCCAATTTCGTGCTTCTCAGCCAATACCATCTCCAACTTCATCACATGTGCACTTTTATACTATGCGTCTGTGAGATCGGCCCTCCCGAAAGACTATTTTGCCCTTTATCATGTGCTGCTGTACTACACGGAGCTCAACCCGCCATCATCGCTGGAAATCGGTCCCGGAGTGGCTCCTCTTTTCCAGATCAGTAAAGTCAGCGACAGGCTCGCACAGCTCTACAACAATAAACACTTTGTCATCTACCCCGCCATCTTTGCACAGATCTTGTCCAATTACCTCACGCCCACACAGCTCAAACTCAACCACAAGTATTTGCTGGCACCCATCAAGCGCTACTGCTTGAATCCCGTGTGGATGAACTTCCAAATGACCCGCACGACCGTGCGCATCAATGCCGCACGCATTTTCGGCAACTACGTCTTGGCCAATGGCGTTCTTGGAGTCGCAGTAGCCTTAGCGTGCTTTAAAGACCGTTTTCTTGATGAGCACTACCGTGCCAAATTCGGCTTGACGGCGCAGTCCGCACGGGACGTGGCTATTCTGTACGCCCGGTATGTTGTCCGCAAGGCCAATGGCATTGCCAATATGATCTACATTCCCAGTTTATTGAGCATGTTGCTCATTGGGCTCACTCTGAACGTGGTGGCCCCAAACTCCAAGTTCCTTTTAAAGACTTACATCAAGTCCGTGGGCTTTGTGTCCGCCTTCATTGCCGTGTGCTTGAACGCAACCACCACAGAAGAGCCCTTGTCCAGTGACTTTTACAATAAGGTCAATATCTATTTGTTCCGCTTGCTTGTCTTGTCCAAGTGGAGAATTACAAAGGGGAACCACCCGTGGTTCACAAAGTGGAGCTTGAGGACCTGGGAGAGTATCGAGACAACCGTCATGTGCTACGGCATGCTCAGGATCTTGAATCTCACAGATTACATTGCGGCCAACCAGGAGTTTGTAAGGTTGCAGAGGTTGGCGGGGCATCCTTTGGTCAGAGCAGCAGCAAACATCGAGGGGTATAGATAAGGCATAAGAGGAAGAACACAAGAACAAAGATCGATGAATACAAGGCGAAAGGGTCCTATAAGGGAAGATAAGAGGGCAATGAAGCGCAAAGGTATAGGTGTACACAGAATGCAGATTAGGACCAGGACAATTGAGCCAGTACACAACCGAACACAGAAATCAAGAAAAGCTTCATAATGGCGTGAATGATATTACGATAGAACGAAGATGAGACCTGTGTGCGGTGTATATCCAAGAAGGATCGAGAACTGATTAAGTTTGAGAATTCAAGTATAGAAGAGTAAATATCAGAAGAGTAAATATCTTTACTAAAACATATGAAGATAGTCTCTATCCATAATAGATAAAGTCTATCCTCAATAAAGGTATCCCTAGTGATAAATTAATGACACATTTAGCCACAGTTGTTATGCCAATCCTTTACAGAACTAGTCCTGATATTCTAGGATTCCACTGCTAAGGATTAACAATCGACGAACAACCGGAGAATGAGGATACAGAATATATGTAGATTTATGAGGTGCGAGGAATATCTATTAATTGTGGTAGTGGGCACAACAAAACAAACCCCGCTCCAAATGTGTCGTTTTATTAGGAGGTAGCAGAATTCATAATTGAATACAGAAATTATTTGACTCTTTATAGGCTAGCAAGTATCGTTGATTCTTCTATTGAACTAAGATCTGTAGATAACGTATGTTTAAGTATCTGCCAGACAGATGACAAACTTGTACATCAGCACTTCATTGCCTCCTAGGCATAAAGGTCATTCTGGCTCTTTTCATAGACCCAGCTACCCACATCCTCGCCAGGTCAGGTGAGGTGTTGTCTACGATGGGGTTTTTACGATACTGTCAGTCTATCTTCATTGCTAACTACTCCATCGGCATTCATTGTTCAGACTGAACATTGGTCAACAAATGCTCAGGACTAGCACTTCACCGAGTTGTTTTTAAGGAATAGCCTAACGTCTAGCGCTTGAACAATCGACTGCATTCGAGGTGATCACGATGGTCTAGTAGATAGTCGCTGCACAATCTGTACAATTTGTATACAGCTGGGTCTTTTGGCCATGTTTTGTACACAAACATCCATCTGTCATCTTACTCAAGTTAGTTCATGATTTGTTCAGTTCTATTCATTCATTCCTGACCGGTCTTCAGGCCTAGTATCCCCCCGCACCTGGAACACCCTCCTTCCCCTTCAACTTCTTCAAGACCTCCTTCATTCTAGTCTTGTCTCTGGATTCATCACCCGGCAATTCGCCCACACCGTCAATCAATTCGCCAACGCGGTCCCACAACGTTCCTCTCTTCAAGAACCCGTCTCTCTTTTCCAAGAAACGCTCCTCTTCCTTTGCAACTTCTTTCAGTGCGGCATCTTTCTTGTTGTTGTAGTTATCGTAGAAGTCGTCAATGGTCTGCTGAGCCGCGGCAATAATGTCGGCCTTCTTCTTCTTGTTGGCCTCCTCTCTCTGCAGAATCTCCAAGTCGCGTCTTTCCTTCCATTCCTCAAGGTGCCGGGAAGGTCCGGCTGGGGCCGATTCGTACGATTCTTGCTCTTCCTCCTCGGACGCCTGCTCCGGCTGCTGCTGCTGTTCGACGACATCGGGAAATTGGGCCTTGAAGTTGCTTATTTCATCGTCGCTGTCCGCCAACGCGGCTCCGTCGTTTTCCGTGCGGAACTCGTCTCCAACAAGCTCGTTTTCACGCGAAAGGAAGTCAGGGCCGTCGGAGGTGTCGTCAACGCTACCGGTAACGTCAGGAAGGTCCTGGTCTATGCTTGCAATCTCGGGAAACTTGTCACTCATGATTCGTGGCGAAAAAAAATAGAATAACACTGAATGCTATTCAGACCACGAGTAGAGGAAGTGAAGTGGATTGAGTATTACTGCTGGGGGTGTTGATATAATTACATAGTTATAAAGTGGAATGAGTAAATTCTACCAATTCTACCTTAATACTGGTGAGAATAAAATCACCAGCCCTACTTATACATGTAGAGCATTGAGCTTGGACAAATTACAGTCAGTTTCTGGCATTGGTGGTGAGAATAAAATGTAGAATACAACATTAATATTGAAACACCATTGAATAAAACATTGATCTTTTACACCAATGGTGTAGTATGGGTATTGCTAACTTTGTTGAGGTGTTGCCTACATTAGACTCAACCATTGAGCAACGAACTCACCATTACCCACTCTAAATGTTTACTGACTTCCCTCGAGTTGAAAAAGAGTAGTCCCATAGACAGCCTTGATGGGCGAGCTCGGGGGATACTAGAAAACCAGATTCTTGTCTCATTGAGAGACAATGCTATCAAACTGTGTCGATAAATAAACCCCTAACCTTCTGTGTATTCTATGTTTCTATGTTCTATCTATTCTCTATTTTGTACCTATGCTACATCGCAGATTCTTATCAGATTATCAGATCCTGCAATACCCAACATCATCCTCTCTCCCCCACTAAAAGCCAACTTATTGACCCTCCCCACTGGCGTGTTGTCCAATGTGCGTACCTCGTTGAATGTCCCTGTATATAAGCACACCGCGCCCGTCTCCAAACCAACGGCAATCAAGTCCCCATGTGCAGCCACCGATGTCACAGGCAGCAGACACTTGACGGAAGCCACCTCCTGGACTTCGTTCGCCACACGCCACATCTTTGCGTGCTTGTCGCGCAGACCAGTAATGAAAACGTCATTGGAGACCCACGCACAGTCCCAAATGATTCTACTATGGGCCTGGATCAAGCAAACACGGGTGATATCACGGCCATCGACACGCCAGAGAGAAAGCTGGCGGTCTCTCGAAACAACCAACAAATGCTTGCCGTCTGGCGAAAAGGCTAGGCTGGTGATGGTCAAGGTATGGCCTTCAAGAGCATGCAGAAGCTGGACAAAGTCTGCGTGCGCATCGTACACGCGAACAACAGCGTGTTTCGCGGTGTTGGACCGACACGCAGAGGCCACAAGACCATCCACAGAGACAGCACAGCACGTAATCTCGTACCCGTGCCCATACAACTTGTCAATCTCTGGGAAAAGCGTGAAGCGCTGGAGATAGTCCTCCAACGGAGGCAGCGAAAAATCGCCAAGAATGTCCTCAGACTCGGTGTCGTTCTCATTGTCGGCTTTGTTGGAAAGTCCAAGCACAGGCACTGCGGCCGCCTCGGGAAGCGCGGCCGTATCTACCTCTATGCCGCATGCACGCTTCAAGAGACTGGCAATGGACGCAGTCATTTCAAACACCCGCAAAACCTTCTCGTCTCCACCGGAAACGAACCGAGTGTTTGAGATTGGCGCGACACACACCATATCGTAGCCATGGATTTGGGGCCGGGCCATTTCGCGCCAAACCCCGTTGTACTCCCCAATGAGTCGTGTGGTTTGGTCCAGAGACGTGGCTAAAAGATACTGCCCAGTTGGGTCCCAACACACGTCGGTCACAGATGCAGCGGGACCAGTAACACCTAGAACAGACTCAAATGCTGAATTTTCGTTCTTGTACACTCTGAACAGTCCCGTCTTTCCACATGCAATTACCAAGTCATCTACCCAGAGACAGGACCAGAAACCGCCCGCAGAGCCCGTGGCAGTCGATGCACCTTTGATAGACATCTCTCCAAGCCGATGTGAACACACCCACACACCAGAGGCAGTGTCCATCTCCCACACCATCAAATCAGTGTCTGCGGCACACGTGAGAAGCCTGAGCAGAGGGCCTCGGTTCCACTCCATGTCCATGACCCAGTCGTCGTGGCCCATGATGAGCGCCTCAAAGCTCATGGCCACTGGCACGGCGCCAGCGGAAAACTCGTGCACCTTGTTCTGGAGAAGCGTAAGCGCAAGCGGATCGTGGCTCACGTGTTCCTGTGCACGCGCCCCTACACTCATCCTCCACAACCGCACGTAGCGGTCCTGTGCCCCGCTCGCAAGGAGAAACAGGCCCGGCAGCTCCTCCACAAACGCAAGGCACTTGACCCAGTCCTCGTGGCCGCGGAGCGTGCACGCGGGCAAAACACCAGAGCACGTAATAGTGAGTACGTGCACATCGGCACTCGTACCCCCCACCGCCAACACGTAGGTCCCCCTCTCTATTTCCTGTAGGGCCAAGAACGTAGGGTATATGCCCCTTCCTAGGGTTGTAGAGTGTGTAGTAGTGAAGTTTTCCCCCATGCGCACTACTATAGTTCCGTCTGCGCTGCCTGTTGCAAATACGTTGTGAGCGGCTGCAGCACACGTTACCGAGCCTGAATGGTCGCTAAAGGTGGCGCTTAATGTGTATTTATCTCCAATGTTTTCCCATAAGCGGGTCTGGTGGTCTGCAGCAGCAGAAATGAGGTATGGGCTGTCTGGAATGAAGCGAACGGCAGTGACTTCTTTGGTATGGCCCTGGAGTGTTGCATAGACCCCAAGTTCCGATTTAGGATTCCAAAGCGCAACATTGTGTGCCGCGCCATATGCCACTATCTTGGAACTACGGTTGTAGTCTGCCACGCAAGTGTGTTTGTTGGCTCCAGTGAAGATCATAAAAAGCGATGAATAAAGAAATGGAATAAAATGTGAAGGGTATAGAAATGAAGATGTAGAAAGGAATATGTGATCTGAAAGAGGGTGAGTAAAGGTGAGACGTATAAAGGTATAATTCAAGTTGAGTGAGCAAAGGTGAGATGGATAATATATTTCAAGTTTGGATTTGACATGAAGGTAGGCAATGAGAAGGTGACAAGGATAAGGTATTGAAAAAGCTAGCTAGATGAAGAACGATGACATGGATCAGACATGAAAACATTTGACTACTTGGTGATACTTCACGAACCTTGGTGTGATACATAGTCTCTGGCTTCACTATCTTGTATTTTATGAGGAATTACCTTTATTGTAGCACTGTGTAGTGTCTACTATGCAGGCTAATATCTAATTTTACTCTGAAAAGACGTTTTCTATGTATTCAGCGTTTAATTTTGGCTATTTCACACCAAACAAAAAGTTTGGGTGCTCAGTTTGGGTCAGTTTGTCTCGCTTGCAAGAGTTTGCCTTGTGCTCAAGCTCTTTTTCTCAACTTCATTTCGCTCAGTTGGCGCAGTCAATGCAAACTGTTCCCATAATGAGTGTATTTCTACGGTTCTTTATCAATTCAATGCTTACCTTTTTTTATGTCCTCTGCGTACGTACATCCTTTCTTCCACACTAACCCAGTGTTCTCATAGTCCAGAAAGCCACGCCCGAGACCATCACACAGTTCCACGACCAGGTTTCGAACGAACTCCCAACCATTAAAGGCAAATGGGCCTTCACATTTCGTATCTACCGCAACAATATATACTCCATTCCGCCTGAGATGGTGGATGCGGTTCAAGCGCCCGACACGCGATACCTCCACACGCTTGCGCCATCGTACCTAGGCGACAGTACCATTGCACTCATCAACAAGCAGCTGGTGGGGGTATTTTCCAGCGCGATCCGCGAGGAAAACGACGATCTGCGTACACTGTTGACGGTGGGCGATGATCATTTGCACATGGGCGCCACCACAGGCTTGAACGACCCGTTTGATATGCTTTTGGGCCTGAAACTCCAGAGCTTGTGGACCCAGCGCCAGCTAATCAAGGGAGATGGTGGCCAGACATACCTGTTGGAAAACGGCACCTTGACGATCCGAACAGCAAATGTGTTTTTACACGGAAACTTTCGCGGGCTACTCATCCAGATAGAGACCGCAGAACCCTGTCTGGAGGCCGAGTTTGCAAAGATTAGGGAAAAGTACGCTATCCCAGAGGGTGTCTTTTTTTGCGGAGTCATGGATAAGGAGAGGTTGGATAGATATGGTGACTTGTGTTATCAGTACAGCAACATATTGGACTTTTAGCAATTAAAGAACATTCTACGAATCTTCGCGAAGCGAAGATGAGGATAAATGAAGAATATTCAACGAACCTTCGAAACCGAAAATGACGATAAATGAAGAATATCCTATGAACGTTCCCGAAGCGAAGATGAGGATAAATGAAGAATATTCTACGAACCTTCGAAACCGAAAATGACGATAAATGAAGAATATCCTATGAACGTTCCCGAAGCGAAGATGAGGATAAATGAAGAATATTCAACCAACCTTCGAAACCGAAGATGACGATAAATGAAGAATATCCTATGAACGTTCCCGAAGCGAAGATGAGGATAAATGAAGAATATTCAACGAACCTTCGAAACCGGAGATGACGATAAATGAAGAATATTCTACAAATCTTCGTGAAAAGTGTTCAAATATTCAACGGGTTGACCGGGGTCAAGTATCTTATAAACTACCAAGTGAAGTCAAAGGTTTAAGTGAGGCTAACGTGACAAAGCATAAGGCATATCGATGAGTAGTGACAACTAGTGAGGGGCCTAGTTTGTGCGCAAACACAATCGCCTATGAGTTGTGCAAAAAAACTTCTCTGGTCGCTCCCATACAAAACTTCGTCAAACTCACTTGTCATCACTCATTCGGTCGTGCTGTCCATCCGGTGCCGCAATTAAACAGCTGCGCTACTCGCCTACTTGGCTTTGCATGTTCTTCTACATCCAACGACACTAGTTAGAAGTCCTCCTCAGACTGGAAGACGAAAAAAGACGGAAGCAATAAAGGAGAGAAAACGGAGCAAAAACACAGAGTACAAAGGGTTGCAAGAAGTGAAGTAAGACCGGAGAGCATAGATATTCTCAATGCTTTGGCAGCCCTATCTGGAAAGCGCGAAAGAGCTACGACGAGGTCATACAATAGAAATCTTAGATCGGAAACACAGTTTGTATTAATTGGGACAGGTTGATGGCTAGGCTGTGGCCAAGGCTGTACACCCCAAAGCAGTCTGAACCTGCAAAGGAGTCGTCTCATACTATCATTGGACTTTCAGGAGCTTCAATAAGGGAATAGAAACGGCCACTTTGCTCCTGTGCTGCATTATAGAGCCTGGAAAACGAGATTTATAGAAGAGGATGTAAGATGGAAAGTAATACTTGATGACTGGGTCACATCACACTCGTCCTCCAGATAACAGCATAACCAGATATTCCCAGTCACATCAGGTTTATATCCACATTAATAGAAATGTATAAGGGACGACAAAGAATGCAATAATGAGAACCGTTACGAAAGTATACTGTAGATTGAATGAACGACTCAACATGACAGAAGGAGTGTTGGCGCTGTGTGATGTGTGCTTCAAACCAGGCATGTCCAGCGCTTCAACTGCTCGGTGGTATTTAAATGAGTGCTTCGTTCTGTTGAGCATGTTTGCATACAAGTACACAATTGACAGACATGTAAACAGTAATCTGATAATGATAACGCTTCTTGAATATCACGGCACAGAGTTGCATGCAGGGAATTCAGGATTGAGACCAATTAATGGAGCCACTAGTTTACCTGAATATTCCTTTGATCTTGCTATCATTTTTGCTCTTCAACTTTCTCATCTTCCTAGATCATCTCATTTATTTTTGGTTCATCTCATGGCTAAAGCAAAACCCACGCACAAACGCAAAGCGCTCTCTCGAGCGGCCGAGAAAGCCGCTCTCGAGGCGATTAAAGAGCGCATCTCCTCATACAACGCGGCCACCGACGAAAAGAACCTCTCGCAGTTCAAAGACCTTCCCATCACGGAACCCACCATCGCAGGGCTCACGGAAGCGAGCTTTGTGTCCATGACAGATATCCAGAAAAAGACCATTCCTGCGGCACTCAAAGGCGAGGATATTATGGCCACTGCCAAGACAGGTTCAGGCAAAACACTTGCGTTTTTGGTGCCCACGATCGAGGCCTTGGTCCGCGCACAAATTACCGAGCACGATGGGCTTGCCGCGCTCATTGTGCTGCCTACGAGGGAACTTGCCGTCCAGATCTTTGAGGTACTAACCAAGATTGGACGGCACAATAGTTTTTCGGCGTGTTTGGTTACTGGAGGAAAAGACGTCCAGTATGAAAAAGAGCGTGTTGCGCGTATGAACATCGTTGTGGGGACACCTGGACGTGTGGCACAGCACCTCAACGAGGCTGTAGGTATGGACACGTCGAATTTACAGGTCTTGGTTCTCGATGAGGCTGATCGGTGCCTCGACATGGGATTCAAACGGCAGATTGATAGTATCATGGGCCATTTGCCGCCTAGCAGACAGACACTTCTTTTCCTGGCCACCACCTCGGGGTCTGTTTCGGAGCTTGCGAGGTTGCTGTTGACGAATCCGCTGCGGATTAACGTGGGCAGCGACACTACTCCGGAAACCCTAGAACAGGCATATGTGCTGGTAAATCTCGAAGAAAAACTCGATGTGTTGTGGTCCTTCATCAAGAGCCATCTTAAGAGCAAGGTGATTGTGTTTTTCAGCTCGTCGCGGCAGGTGCAATTCGCATACGAGCTGTTCCGTACACTCCAGCCCGGAATCTCGCTTCTCCGGCTCTATGGGCGGCACAAACAAACTTCACGGCTTGAAACCACCGCCAAATTCGCAGCAGCTCAGCATGCGGTCTTGTTTGCGACCGATATCGTGGCCCGAGGCCTCGATTTCCCGGCCGTTGACTGGGTCGTCCAGCTCGATTGTCCCGAGGATGCTGCCACTTATGTCCATCGCGTGGGACGTGCGGCTCGTTTCGGCAGACAGGGCAAATCGCTTCTCATGCTCATGCCTTCTGAGCAAGAGGGTTTCTTGAAACGGCTCCAGCTCAAGGGAATTGAGCCCAAACTCATGACCATCAAGGGAAAGAGCAAAAAGACAATCCGCCCGCAATTACAGCTGATCTGTTTCAAGGATCCTGTCATGAAAAACCTCGCCCAGCGTGCGTTTGTCAGTTATTTCCGCTCGGTTCATGTCTCCCACGATAAGGACGTCTTCAACGTGGCCTTGCTTCCGGCCGAAAAGTACGCCGCCAGTTTGGGTTTGCCTGGAGCCCCGAAAATCAAGCTCAAGGGCGATGGTTCTGCGGCCAAGGAGAAGAAGAATGCCTCTAAAAAGTTGCAGGCCTTGACGGAACCAGAGAAACAGGAATCCAACCGTACAAAGTACGACCGTATGTTCCAGCGCCAGAATCAGACGGTCTTGTCAAAGGAGTTTAGAAAGTTTAACGAGGATAAAGACGAGGAGGAGGATGAAGATGACGACTTCATGAAGGTCAAGCGTAAGGACCATAACATCGAAGAAGACCTTCCCGATCTCCATGCGCCTGTATCCAAGCGCGCCGCCAAAAAGGCTCTCAGTAAGAAGCTCCTGGCAAAGGGCAACCCCACCAAGCTCAAGTTTGACGATGAGGGCGTGGCTCACCCATTGTATGAATTGGAGGACGAGGAAGATTTCCGTGCCGCTGGAGATGCCAAGGAACAGAAGCAGGAGTTTGTTGAGAAGACAGCAGCCACAATGGAGGTGGCCGATATCGAAGACAAGGAAACGGCCAGGGAAAAGAGGCAGGAAAAGAAGAGGAAGAGAAAGGAGGCAGAACGCAGGAAGGAAATGGAGGACTGGGAGGCAGAGTTGGAGGATGATATGGAGGGTGAAAGTGGACAGAGTGAAGATGAGCACGCCGCAAAGAGGCCCAAGTGGTTTGAGAAGGAGGAGCAAAAGCATGCGGAGGATGAGCACTTGGAGGTGGATCCAGAGAATTTGGAGGACTTGGAGGCATTGACGCAGAGATTGATTGAGTAATCAGTTCTAGCGAGCAATCCAGATTAGTATCATGCTCTTCGGGCGATTGTTAAGGAGCATTTCCGTGCTTCAATCAGAAGCAAATCCAGGTAAACCTTGAGCATAAACGATGATCTGATGATTTCTGGGTGTTGTTGCATTCGGGGAAGGAAGTAAAGATGATATCCGCAACATGAACTCTCCATGAGTTTCACTTTATCGGGCGTTCAAGGACGAGCGAGCAAAACACACCAGTGTAGTCGCTGTGTGAAAATCAATCAAATGGGAAGAGTATTTTGATGGTGCACCTCAAAAGAAGCACATCGCTGAGAATTCTCAATCGATATCGATGAGATTCATTCGCAAGCTTCTTCTGGATTGTTAAGGCTGTTGAATAATCCAGAACCTGAAAGACGATTGGGGTGTAAAGGCGGAAATCACCCAATATTAGATAGCATGGGTGAAAGCATTAATAGAAATAAATAGAATAGATGCAGGAATATTTGGGCGTAGCCATTCTCATAGACACGGAGATTGTTATTTGACTCAAGGGAGTCTATGGACAGGGGAAATCTTTGAATATGTATGCTGAAATTGTGGTCTTCAGATGCTAACACAATGTGCGCGAGTTCGAGTGTAGTAGAAATTGCGCAATACAAATGGCACAATTCGCTGAAGAACAGTCCGGTGAATATGGATTTAGAGCTTGAAGCTTTTGGGACTTTGTGAATACTCTTGTCTAGGTAGTTGGGCATGCTTCAAATGCATACATTTATCACTTGAAATTTTCTCCAGAACAGTAGAGACAGTTGAGGGCTGATTATTTGCCGTTAGCGAATGAGAATGCTACTGAGACAAACAATTTTTAATATTCCTAGTAGCTTACACAATCAATACTTCATCACTTAAAGCTCTACCAACTATTCCAACTTGTAACTATCTTCTTTATTGATCACAATAAGAATTTTCACAACATAATGCTCAGCTAAGTCAATACATAATTTGGGAGCTCTCTGAACAGCGAGCAGTTTGTAAGATGAAGGAGGTTAATAATTTGCCAACTTCTGAACAAGATGTTTATTTAGCATTTTTTGTAACATTTTGCTCTTCGGCTCGCTTCGTTCACTGGTGAGTATTCTTTGTTTTGAGTACTGGTGCCGGGCTGTTACTTCTCCATGGTTTTTTCTGAGACGGTGTTTAAGTAGCTATAAAGATGAAGACATGTGGTGGCTCTTAACTCCTGTTAAGTTTACCAATCGCTCTTTGCAAGCTATCCCAGCTTTGAAAAGTTTACTCTAAAGGCCTATCTATGGTGGGATGTATACTAGTGGGAACACTTTTGCTTTTCATCATTCTCAAATTTGCAGCCAAAATTCCTGCACATAATCATGAACAAGCTAATATTCACCGTCTTGTAATATACACCAAAATGTATTGCTACTCAATATATAGAGCGGCACGAACAGTGGCAGCAGTAGAGTCAATACGAGTGCGGCCACCACCACCCAATTATTCTTCTATTACTCCACTTGCAGGTATGTCCACCAGTTATCACAATCAAAAACGTGATAGTGCGCAAAGATGAAGAGATGGGCCCAATCGACTGGATAACGGAACGGAACGATTCTGGTACAAAGCCATCCCAACAATAACATCGGTACAAAGGTAATATAGTGGTTCTTCGCTCAATCCTTGTTCGCAAGAGAATCAATCCAAGAAATTGGACCCCTTACCCACAATTGAGTAAGTCTGGGAATTCGATCGACCTCGCTCGCGATCCAGCCACTTCAACTAGTCCTTGTATACTTATCAATTTGAGCGAGGAAAGTGCTAGGTCAGGCATACAGAATTGAAAAGCTTGATTTGTCGTAGTTGCAAGCACAAGGGTCGCATACTCACACATCAAATTTTGGATGTGATAGATTCGATATCGAACCTTGGTAACGTTTGTTATGGTCTCAGGATTCCTCTGTGTAAAGAATGTGAACGAGTTCCTCTTCCTGCTGCCATAATTAATGGTTTGGTGTAGGACATACAAGACAATAGGTATTATTGGATCATCACACTTCAGTCCCCCCATGAAGAGGCTACATGGTGAGTATATGTTCATTCTATGCAACTCAATTTCTGGGACCTTAGTAGATCTCATCATGAGTGTTCTAATTTTTAGGGGACCCTCACACTACGTTCATCTCAACTATAAAGTTCACAATACCGATGAAACTTCACTATCTCGATCTTCACTCGTCTTTTCTTTACAAACTTACTTTCTCTTCTGGGTCATTACCTTTTATTCAGACTACAATTGTGGTCTCCCTACCACCTTCTCCTCCACCACACCCAACCTCACATAATCTCCCCCCACGGATCTTCCCTCACTATCAATCATATCCATTCCGTCCTCTGCATGCATTTCCATCATGACCAACTCCTGCAAGAAGCCCGAGATGGTCCCGCGGTGCACATCGAGGTCGTTATCAGCACCGAGATTGATGGAGATCTTGCCCGACTGGTGGATATTGATTCTGCCGATCTGGCCTGTCAATTCCGAGTCAGCAATGGGCTCCTCGGAGTCTTTTGTGTACGATGGTAAACGCCTTGGCAACTGGAACATCATGAACTTGTCGTCGAGAGCTACGTCTGCAAGCTTATCCGTAAGGGTTCCTAGCAAGCGCGCATGGTCCGAGATCAATTGGTCGTGCTCGTGCTGCTCAAAGGTGTCTGTGTAGTTGCTGATTTTGTTTTCGAGCTTTTCCTTATGGGCCTTGATTTTGTCGATGGCCTCTTCTATGGGTTCCTCGCTGGTGATTGCGGGCATGGCGGAAGCTTCACGAGACTCTGTTACAGAAACAGTTCCGGTTGGCACGTCCACACTTTCGGTGGGCTCCTGTTTTACTGGTGCTTTGGCTTGATTAACCTCATCGCGGACTGGACGCACCGGGAACAAGACGGTTTCCTCGTCTGCAAACGCGTACTCGCGAGTCATGTTGATTTTTGTGGGGTCGTCGTCATCCAGGTCTTCCAGCTCCAACTTTTCGCGCTTCTCTTTCATCTTGAGGTTCTGGAGGAAGTCAGGTGTTGGCGAGACCGAATTGAAGACCTGGTCTTGCGTGAGCCCAAGCTTTGATCCGCTGGCATTGCCCATGGCTACAGACCCCGACGAAAGAGGCCCCAGAGACACCATATGGGTGCCTGCGTATTGGTTACGGCGTCCGCCGCGGCCACGCGTGGCTGTGGTTCCCCGTTTCACCGTCTCTGTAGGTTCTTGTTTAACTTTGGGGGCATCACGTTCACGGTCTTCTTTGGATTTACGTGCCACCACTTTGGGCTTGAATTTGAGCGACTTGCCTGGCTTGAGGCCTTCTAAACGGTTGGACATAGACTTGTGTAGGATATCACAGAGCGTTAGTGATTATAGTTGAATGTGCCAGTGAGTGAACTGACCAGTATAGATGTTGTTGATCAGTCGTTGATGCCAGTGATGAATAGTATCAACCAGTTGATGAGATGTGTTATTGAATGCAGTGATGTGACTGGCCGATCAGTGCTTCGATGATGTGACTTTCGTGACAGTTGAGCTATTTTATTTTTCCTCATCGCAATGGATTACGACGAGGTCGATGCTTTCGACGCCAACAGGGAAAAGATCTTGTTGGAAGCGGCAGGCGAATACGGCCGCCGCAGGGATAGCGTGTCTGACGGAGAAGACGAGGTGATGGGGTTCAACGAGGAGAATGACGACGAGGAAATCGATGAGGATGAGGATGAGAATCAAGATGAAGATGAAGACGACAAAGGCTGGGGAGGAAGAAAAAACTACTATGGTGGCGACGACGCCTCGGACGATGAGGATGCAAAGCAGATTGCCGAGGAGGCTCACAAGCAGCAGAAGAAGCATCTCCAGGCCTTGGCCATGGACGACTACATCGATGATGAGATGATGGAGGACTGGAAAAAGGCCTCGGAACCGGTTCAGACCGTATCCGTGGAAACCGCGCCCACCTCGTTGCATAAGCTTGACGATCGCGAACGGCTTGCACTCTTGAAACAGAACTACCCTGAGTTTGTGCCGTTATTGGCGGAGTTGCAAACCTTGATGCCACGGCTCGAGGAGCTCAAAAAGCAGGATACAGACGTTGCTCGTGTGCAGCGCGTCGCATTGGCAGCATATCTAGGCCTGGTGGCCTCGTATTTCCTGTTGTTCACCAGCAACTTGAAGTCCGGCGATGCTTTCACAATGAAGGATTCCCCGGTAATGGAGAGTATATTAACAGCCAGAGAGGTATGGAGGCAGGCTAAACTGGTTGGAAAAGAGAGGGAGGAGGAGAATGTGGATGATGTGGATGAAAATGTGGATGAGAATGTGGATGAGAATGTGGATGAAAATGTAGATGAGAATGTGGATGAAGTGGTAGATGAAGAGGAAGTGAATATGGATGAGGATGAAGAAGAGGGTGAAGAAGATGAGGAATCTGAAGATGACGAAGATGATGAATCTGAAGAAGATGATGCTGACAATAACTCACTTCCCATTGACATCTCCAAACCTCGTACGATCCGCAAAACCACCGCCAAACCACAGTCCGACTTTGCCGAAAGCGCCATCGACGAGGTGGATGCCGAGGAAAAGGCCCGCCGCCGCAAATCGCTCCGTTTCTACACCGCCAAGATCGACAAGGCCGCCAAAAAGAACCTGGTGCGCAACGACTTTGGCGGCGACTTGGATCTCCCGTACCAGGAGCGTCTTTTCGAGCGCCAGCAGCGCTTGATCGAGGAAGCCCGCAAGCGTGGCTTGTCCAAAGAAGGCGCGGATCTCGATCTGGACGAACCAGAGGACCGCGACGACCACGGCGACCACGACGACATCGACGAGCATTTGCACTTGAATGACGACTACGAATCCCTCAAACACACCAAGGCCGAGAAGAAGGTGGCCCGTAAAAAGGCCCACGAGGACGCAGTCAAGGCCGCTAAGGAGGGCCGTTTGGCAGACTTACAGGAATCTGTGGGTGAGGACGGAAAACGTGCTCTCAACTTCCAGATCCTCAAGAATAAGGGGCTCACGCCTCACAGAAAGAAGGAGAATAGAAACTCCCGTGTCAAGAAGAGAAAGCAGTACGAAAAGGCCCAGAAGAAGTTGAAGAGTGTCAGGCAGGTGTACCAGGAGCACACAGGACCGTACGAGGGTGAGAAGACGGGTATCAAGAAGGGAACAACGAGAAGTGTCAAGTTGGTCTAAAAGGAAAAGAATAGAGAAAAAGAACAGTGGAAACAATGCTGAACGACAGCCTAGAGCAGAAGATAAGGGATGGTATATATAGAGATGAAAAGTGAAGGTAATATTACAGATACGCATGTGACGTAACGATAGTGGCGTAGAAGTCTCAGCATGTAATTGTGGTGTGCAATTACATATGTGTATGTTTCAAACTCACAGGAAATATGTAGGCATACATTCCAGCCTTTAGCTTGTTCTCACCAACTCACGTGTATATGGTGACCGCTGGTGCTCATCTCACCAAGCTTTGGTTGGGTTCGGGTCATACACAGCCATGATTATAATCTGTTCACAAACCAAACCCACATGTGCATGCTTTAAACACATTTCGTGTTTCCTACTATTCCGAAGAAAAATTTCAATTTTCGGAGAAATGCAGGGAGGAGATACACAGAAACGTACTGATTTATGCGGTGAATCCAAGGGGTATGATGTAAAATGTTGGGCCAAGGAGGTGAGCTGATGATGGCTCAAGTTTTGAAAGAATATTGAGATACCCCAAGTAATATAAGATGTCGTGACTTGAAACTATCCACAGGGAAATTAATGATTTTCTCTATTCAGCTCTGCGGGCTTGACCCATGATTTACCGAAAGAAAATCTGTTTCGAGATATAGTGACATAAGGATTAGGCTGGGGTGAGAATGAGAGAGGATAAATGATAAAGTGATGATGAGAAGGTGAGAACTACGTGACAATAATACCACAGGAGAGCTTAAAACCGTCGTGGCGAATTGAATGCCCGAAAAAGTGTGAGATGAAGAAGTTGATTTGTGCCGTCGCAATATATATAAAGTCGCTCAAAATATTAACCTCAAGAATACATGAAGGACTTTCAGAGGAGGACCGCGGACTACAGCTCCAGTACGTTTATATTTTTCCGTCCAAAATAGTACAAGCATTGTTTCTCATTTGTTCTTACTTTCATATTTCTGCCCATTCTCTCCCTTATTATCACTTCCCACGGGCTCTCATGGAGTTCATCCCAGGTTTGCAAACTCCATCAACATATCCTTTCACTGTGTACTCTTGTAAAAATATCTACTCGAGATCTCAATTGCGCTGGGTGATTAGGAAATTTGCAGCAATGCAGATACCGGAGCATAAAGTTTGTTCGAAACAATCACGTGATGTTGAAAACGGAATACCTTCCTATTCTTGGATTTTTGAGGAACACTCATTATGTTTGACGAGCAGGTCGTGCTATTTAAAACAGTCCACCTCATGATTGAGAAATCTGACCCTGCTACGGAGTTGTGGTAAGGAACTTTATTTTACTCTTATTACATTATGTTTGAGATGGAGATACCTACTTTGGTTGAGAGTGTAATCGATTCAAACATCTGTTCTTTATCCACTTGAATGATCTGAATGATGGAGGATTTCTCAACTCAGACAACCGTCGAATTAGTAGCCATAAGCCATCAGCTTCCTTCGCCACCCCTGCAGCCTCTAAACATACTGCATACACTCTACGTAACTGCCTATACCACAAAATGCTGACCCCTGTCACCTACGCAACCAGAGTGCGTGAGTTATCAGCTAGAAATCAATCATCAGCATCCAGTAAAAATATGCCCCAGCCATTCTAACCCGTCAATTTATAGCCCCAGCAAATCTAACCCGTCAACTTATATGCCCCAGCTATTAAGGTCCAAGTCAACAGGCCATACTAGAGAAGTATCTAAAGTAGTCAATAATTAAGAGGGTCGGTGGTGTCATATTGCTCATAACGTCCCAGAAGAAATAATGAGATAACTAGGGGGAAAGAACAGCACTAAAGGACAGCGAAAATGCAGCCCAAGAAATTTCAGGAAATCCAATTGAAGTGCTACTCATACATAATAATATGAGCAGTTCACAAAGCGCCACTGCGACTCCTTATGCTATTAATATTGGGCGTGAGCAGTACGCAAGTTAATGCTGAGAAAAAATGTAACATCCTCGAGGAGCACAGCCCAGGGACACAAACCAGGCAACACTGATAAATGGTGCAACACAGTACATTTGTGGGCAAAAGACTAAACTTGTTCTCTGCCATTTTTGTGGCTTCCCTTGTGTGTAACTTGTGGTGTCATTAAAAAGCACATGCATTTTGTCTCGGAATACTCTGGGGACAGATGGCACAAACATGAGTCTAGACGAAGTAATCTAAAAATAATCCCTCAGGCATACACCCCAAAGCTTGGTGGTAAACCTATTTGGCATTAGGTTGACTTTTGGAGCTTTGCTTAGCTAGCTTTACCTTTGTCGTTCGATATGGACTGCACGTTGGCTTTTTTAGCCGTCCTACACTTTTGAAACTCCAGGTAAAACAATTTGTAGCACAATCAAACTAATAAACCCTCGGTTTAATATGAATGAGCACAAAGTGGCCAGGGTATTTTAAAGCTATTTTTTTGACTTCTAGCCGTAGATACTAAACGGTTACCAAGTAAGGCAGCAACATGTAAGCGCATGCCCTTGAACTTAAACATTTATCCTTAAACTATCCTGTTTATGCGTTATTCATGTTGCATTGGAGATTAGGAAATCTCGTCAAGCTTAGGGGTAAAAGTTTCACTGGCGATAAAATACTTCAAGGTGAAACACTTTCCACATTGTGCAGGATGCACGCTTTCATCTTCCCACTTGTCCTAAAACAGTTAAAGTGGCCTTAAACAACCGTATCTGCTAGATTAAAAGTTTGGTCTAATGAAGAACAATCCGTTTATGTATAAGGTCGCCCATGAAGGCAATTCACAGTGGCTATGTTGTATATGGGCTCTTGGCCTCGCTAATAATTAACAATCAGCCTTCAAGTCCAAGAAACTACATGAAGAGTTCCCACAATAACTTGCCTCATTAAAAATTACGACAATCTACTCAAGGGCTCAACAAAGATCGTCACTCTATTACATAGATCACAAAATTCAGTCTCATTCTGAATTACATTCCAAAACCTTACAATCTCTCCGATCTCATAAAGAGTACAATCATGGACCCCAAAGTTATAGAGATCATTATGCAATAAGAAGCGAGCAAATGAATCAAGAACCCGCCCGGTTTTAAACCTACCCCAGCTGGTTTAAGGGATACCCAGTCTTGGCAAGTGGAACGCCCACTTAATTGACCAAATTGATGCCAGCAATCCTCAATGGGATAGCTTACCCTGACTTGATTATTTGGGGACATGAGATATTTTTGTGGACTGGTCACCGGTACAGCATAACTTTGGTACACTCGTCAAGCTCGAGAATATTGTAAAGGCTACATTGTAATCAAACAATACGGTAGCCGGGTTTCATTCAATTAAACTTTCTATCCCTTTGCATTTCATGACTCATAGATACAACCCCGGCAATACTTTTTTTGATGAGCGTTGATCAATCTGAAACATCGCATGATCCGAGGCTCCACACTATATAATTGCCACCCAAATCCTGATAAAGGCAAAAGTTGGATTTTTCAGGCCAAAACAAAAATTTTATTTCTCAGGCCCATTTCTCGACTTTTAACATCAAACCTACGTCGGCAAGCACGAATGAAGTATTACGCAGTTGTGAACGGAAGAACTCCAGGAATCTTTACCGACTGGAACGAGGTTCAAGAAAGTGTTCGTGGATTCTCCTGCAACCATTATCGGGGCTTTAACACTTATAATGAAGCCGAGGAGTACATGGATTCCCACTTCGACAGAAATTCAGATGCTTCAGACGATTATTATGAATCAGATGAACCAGATGAACCAGATTACATCTGGGTTTATATTGATGGTGCGTGCCGCAACAATGGGCGCAATGACGCATCTGGAGGGATTGGATTGTATTGGGGAGAGGATGATAATCGTACCCAATCGATTACGTTCGATTCCAACCGATACGGCGTCCCCACCAACTCAAAGGCCGAATTGCTTGCTGCCAAGTACGCCTTGGAACAAATCGTGAGAGAATTGCAAAATCGCACTCTGTCCTATATCATCTATACGGATTCCACATATGTCATGAACCTGATCACCGTTTGGGCGAGGAATTATGCTTCCAATGGGTGGCGTACGTCAAATGGCGAACCAGTTCAGAACAAGCTGCTTATCCAGAACTGTGTCAACTTGTTCAACAGAGCTAACAACATGGCCAGGGAAGAAGATGACCATGTGATTTTCAAACATGTAGCAGGGCACTCGGGAGTTCACGGAAACGAAAAGGCCGATATGTTGGCCCAAAGGGCCGCTGACGAATACAGGAACTACTACTAACCAAAACTGTTTTCACACTATCTGACCAATGTTTATGTGACAAACATCTCGATATGACCTAATACGACTTGAACTTTATGCGGCTCAGCGACCTTTTGGCCCTATGAATCTTGTTTGCGGATTACGTTGCCCTGGATGCAATGTTTCCAAGGAAAAACCTGTTGGGACGTGCCCTATCCAGAGCAGCACCGCTTACAACAGTCTACTACAAACTAAATACATGTTTTCTTTACCAAACAACAAAGGTGCTGAAGAATTGCTGCAACAATTGCTACTACTTGATAGCTTCGCAAACACAGGGCTATAAGAGCACTATCCGACACAAATCGATACTATCAAAAAAGATACAGATATCGGGTATGGCTGCTTAACTGCATATTGCCAGCTCACGATCACATTCGTGCAAGTATACTCCACGAAGTGGAGGATGAAGCATGTTTCACAAACTGAAGCGAAAGCCACTTGGTCGAAACGACCATGGGGCAAATTGTAGACCGTTCAGATCTGGAGAAAATACTGCTCCGCATACTAACCTAGGCAGCGCACAAGAAACGTGCAAGAAAAGCGCAATAAAAGCGCACAAAACAATCAAACATCTAGACAGTTACACGAAACGAGTACAACAGTCAAAAACAACCACACAAAGAAAGGAAATATATGAAGCATATATGCATACCACCGGGCTTTCACACAAGTGACACCCGACGGATAGAGCTGAATGACGGCTCTTCTTCCATCAGGGTACATTGTTGGCAATTACAAGACTCTAGTGAGTTTACCGAACATTATAGCTAAGACCATTGCTTACGGTTTTTCTACTTAACCTGGAAAATATCAGGCTCATGTTCTCTGTGCTAATGTCTCCCCATTTTGCTTACAGATAACTATGTTTCTGGTCTCACATATCCGCATTGTTAATCATTGATATCGATGGTGTGGTTGTGACCATGTCTCGCATCGAAACCCAGTCTTTATGAGTTTTTGTTGACTTCAAAATTCTACGTCGCATCCACTACATCTAGCTCTTTCTCCTATTAACTCTTCTATTTCGACTCTCGTCCTATTTCTTTCTATTCTCGTGACGGTGACAATGCCGTCGTCGGGTTTGCAAATGTCTTTGACCCAAATATTCCTTCAACTGCAAACAAGTGGTGAATGTCTGTGTATAAACATGAACAGACCAAACAAATCAATCAATAATGAAATATGCAGCACAACCTTATATACCAATAAAAATGATACAGCAATAGAACAAGGTAGAACCAGATTTGCATTGTAGTCAGAATACCAAGTCAGCTTGGAGTCCAAGAATTGTACATTTTCAACCCACTCACCATGTAGTCCCAGGAAAGGTAAAACTTGGAGAATACCTAGGTCAGTTTTAAAACAGTACGTCTCGCTTTATTTCGGTGGATCAGATGTTATCTCAGCTTACTGATATCCTTAAGATATATTATTTGTTTGCTCGGTACTCGCTGAGATACTATTGCTGAGGTCGACTAAGATACTATTCTTCTGAGATCGTTCCTATTGTTTGAGATCGCTTATGCCTGTCATTCGATTATCTACTAAATGCAACGTCATCGATCCTCAAGATACTCTTCACCACCTCACTGGCCAAGGTAATGGCGCTCATGCTCACCAACACCGGCTGCAAGACATGCTCGTCGTATGTGTTCAGGGCGCCCAGTCTGCGGACACTGATACCAGCGTTAGTCTCGCCATTCACGTGCCTATTGCGCAAGTCTGTAACCACATTCACAGGGTTCATGCCTGCGTTTTCCGCCAAGGTGGTGGGAATCACCTCCAAGGCCTGGGCAAACTCCTGGTAGACAAACTGCTCGACGCCAGTGAGCTTGCGGGCCTCTTGCATAAGCACACGAGAGACCTCGATTTCTGGCGCACCACCACCGGCAATCAAGGCCTTTTCCTTCACCAAACAGCGCACCACACAGAGGGCATCGTGCAACGAGCGCTCGGTCTCGTCGAGAACGAGGTGGTTTGCGCCACGGACCACAATCAGGACAGTGGGACGCGTGGACTTGCTGGTAACGCCTGTGATTTTAACAATCTTGGAGCCGGAGCTCTCCACCTCTTCGACGAGGTCGGCCGTCCCGAGTCTGTCTTCAGAAAAGGTATCGATGTCTGCGATGGGCTTGCATCCAAGGGCCTTGCTGAGGAACTCCACCTCGTCGCGCTCGATATCCCTGACCACCATGATGTTGAGTTTGGAGAGAAAGTGCAAAGCGAGGTCATTGACTGCGTCGCGCAAAATGGATTTTTGCACAAGCAAAACATTACATTTGGCCTTCTTGATCTTCTTGCACATGTTGAGGAGGTACGCGCGCTCCTCCTTGAGGATCTTGTCCATCTGGCGGTAGTCATTCACCACCACATTGTTCTCCATATCGGGCTTGGGTGGCGATAGCTGGAACTGCACGAGACCTATACGTGCCTTCTCCATGTGGGCTGGTCCTCCGGCATTCTTGACCACATTCTGGGTGAGCACAACACCATTCACGAGCTCTGTGTCGTCAATGGTGCCCCCCACCTTCTTCACGAGTCTAATGTCGTTGAGGTCCGCATTGGTACGGCTCTCATTCACGACCTTGACCACAGAATCAACTGCCAATGGCGCCAAAAGCGACAGGTGTTGAGATACAATCTTGGAGTTGAGCGACGTGGACGCCGCACGGACGAGCTGGTCACGATCTTCGAGAGCCACGGGAACAGACATATCACGGAGAACCTCGCGGGACCGCTGCGCGGCACGCTGGAAGCTTTCGGCAACCAATGTTGGGTGGATGCCCAAATTCAACAAACGGTCAGCTGCTCCAAGAAAGGCGCCAGCAAGAATCGCCACCGATGTGGTTCCGTCTCCGGCTTCCACGTCTTGGGCGGCTGACACGTCAACAAGCATCCGTGCGGCAGGATGGAGGATCGCCATGTGTTTGAGGATGGTGGCGCCGTCGTTGGAGATGATGATCTCTCCAGACTTTGTTTTGATCATCTTGTCCATACCTTTGGGCCCGAGAGACGTGCGGATTGCATCGGACACCGCTCGAGCGGCGAGGATGTTGCTGCGACGAACCTCTTGTGGTTTTTCCTTGTTTTTGAAGGACATGTAAAATTTTATAAAATTACCATGGCGAATATACCATGGACGAATATACCTGAGCGAATATACCTGAGCGAATATACCATGAGCGAAGCGAATGGTATGTTCGATTATTTGATTACCACGTGATTCTTCATATCACCAATATACCATGAATATACCATTCGCTTCGCTCATGGTATATTCACCTCTCTCGAAGTTAGGTTTTCTCTTCAGTGAAAATTACCATTCACTTCGGTAATGATCTACCTCATTATATATTTATAAGGAAGGCGATTGTAATCCCACCCACTTTGCCATGGTTATGGGCATCAAATTAGTGATAAAGCAGTTACGCTCATCACTAAATGATTCTTTTGATGTGCTTCTCAGCATCTTCAAAAAAAAAGTCCGCTAAATTGACACCGTGCACTAAGTCGTTGGTTTTGCCGAGCACAGTAAATTAAACAGAGAATGTATTTGCCACTAAATCTCACTGCTTGAATAGAAGGTACAGAATTTGCATTACTGTTATTGAAACGATCAAATTTCATCACGTTTACCCAAATCAATTCTGCCTCGAAATGTGACGCTAAAGGTGATAGGATCCACTCGCACGCTCAAAAGGTCGTCAGGTCAGTTCATTATTCCAATGTCAAGAATGTTTCTCCCCACGAACAACAGCTTTTAGATACCATTTTTCACTAGTGTTATTTCTGAAACATCGCTCGGGTTTTCCGAGAATGCATAAATGACGGGTACGGGGATACTTTCGCATATTTCGCTCAGTATACTTCTGCTCTCAGAGTCTGAATTCACTGCTCTTTGGTATTCTGCAATTCAATTTGCACGGTTAAACACCATACCTGGCCCACGTAAGTGATTCTTGAACATTTTCCCTTCACCATAAAACGAGAGAAATTCTTACGCAATCCTCACAACTCAACCTTGGCGTGTCTTTGAATGAGAAGTTCCGATACAGGTGAGTTTGGTGTGTATGGGTAAATGGGCATGGGTAAGTAAGAACAATGTTGCAATTGTATTCGTCTGACACAATTGGCCTATGGCTCAATTGAGCAGTATATTGCTGCAGTTTGAGTCAATTGAGTTTTGGCTCAAGACTTCTCAGCCCTTTATTTGTGCCTCTATAAGCATTTCAAGGACTTGAGCCATATTTTGTTTCTCACTATATGTTGCATTTAGTCTTAAATTCTGCTAGAGAAAGGCTTCCAACTATTCTTGTGGTTGTCTTTGTCTTGATTAAAACACTTTTTACACAAAATTTACACAAGTTGCAATATGCTTGAAAAAGAGGCTGGCACATCGCATTCATAAAAGAGATTTTGTTTAGATGAGCCGAGCATGTATGTGTGTTGAGACATGAGGATGTATCGAGACCTGCGATGGCACATTTAGATTTACCCCAGTCTTGGGCAGGTTACTGATTTCAAGTCAAATAGCCTCACCAAATGCTTTCAAGTCAAAACAGCCTCACCACATGGTTTTCAAGTCAAATATCCTCACCACATGCTTTTAAGTCCAAATAGACTCACGACATGCTTTTAACCTAACAGTTTAAGGCTAGGTAAAAAATACCTACATAATTCATTTAGTATATTGGGCTCTTTTGTGGTGATCTGTGTATTTTTCGATGACCCATGTCTTCCATGAAATACCTCTAACCAAACAAGAGGTCCTCGCTTGCTCCTACTCTGCATGGCAGCCTGTTCTCAGTGAATACACATACCCTGCCGAGGTCATAAAACCCCTCCCCAAAGCTTTTCTCGACTACTTGGCTGCAGACAGTATTATGCTCCCTGGCGATGGGTCTGTGTCTGAAAAGGAAGAAAATGACCAAAATGGCAAGGAAAAGTCGCCCGAGTTCGCAGCTCTACACCAGCAAATAGCCAGAGTGCTCCAGGAATACAGTGTGCTTCCCAAACTCAACTGGTCTCTGCCAAAAGACGCCAAATGGATAGCCGCGGGAAGCACAATGCGGTGCCGTGTGCCCGAAGACGTGTACTTGCTATTGAAAGCAAGCGACCATATTGCAGATGATTTGGACGCCCCGTTCGGCGAGGTGAAACAGAACGAAGAGACGGAAAAAGAGGTTGATTTTTCCTACGAGTTGGTGCTCAAAAAGTGGGTGGACATAAACCCTTCGCTCGAATTCCGTGTGTTTGTGCACAATAGGCGTGTGGTGGGAATATCGCAGCGCGAACTCAACCACTACGAGTTTTTGCATGGAATCAAGGACGATGTGGTGGCCGCCATAGACGCATTCGTGGAGGAATCGCACGTTTTAACCAAGTTTCCTGTGGCCAACTTCATAATGGACTTGTATGTGCCGCGGCCCTATAAAAAGGTCAAGGTCTTGGATGTGAATCCGTTCAGCAGAAAGTGTGACCTGCTCTTGTTCACGTGGCATGAGCTCTTGGAGGGCACAAAGAGTGAATTGCGCCTTGTTGATAAAAACAACATCGGCAGGTTTGCGAAAAAGGAGTATAGTGAGAGCCAGGTCCCAATAGAGGTGGTGAAGGCGGGTGCAAATGTGGGGGAAGATTTGGCCGAGTTGGCGAGAGAGTGGATGAGGAATCCCAGTAGCGATACCGAGGAATAGAGGCGACGGAGAAGAGACAAACCAACAATATAGATTAAAGGAGGGTTGTCAGAATTTAATAGAGGAAATAGGCAATAGACCAATCACCAGAATACTGGTTTTCGATTTAGCGAGCAAATCTGGAAAAGAGAATGCAGATGCGGAGTCAAGGATGCAATGGGCCTGTAAAAGTACACAAGAGCAGCTCAAGAACTCATTCAAGAATTATAGAGCAATGACTAGAATTCCAGCCACTCTTGACGTGTATTCGAGGCCTTTTAATACAATTGTGTGGACTCCGAAAGTACAATCAATTTAACTGGAGAACTTAAGCCCTTCTCAATTCACTGAATTGGGTTTTTCCTAAATAGATGGGATCTGCTAAACTGTATACGCTAAATCCTCTATTAAAATCCCTCTCTGTATATATACGAAGTACCAGGGAGGGTTAAAAATACTGTTTTTGGCCTTTTAACTGAAGTAACCAGTGGTCAGTAGTAGGTGTCCCTACACACTGGGTAGTTGGTCGAAGTATATGCAACCTACGACGTTTCAAAGAGGCAATGACATACTTTAGAATGTGCTGGTTCAAGACACGAGAATGTAGGCTCAATTTTTGTGTACCACTTGAGTTGGCTGTCATGGAATGTGACACTTGACAAACCGATCCAGTACATCAAGCAGCACCAAACCAGTACATATCTCCTCGAATTAGATCGAATAAGTCCTTGAGTTCAATTAGGACCCATTTTCAATGTTGGTACACTTCATAAGATCCTATGTTGTACGTATACTCTAATCAAGTTACTCAATTATTCTATTATTTGTGTCTCTATCAGTTGACACACTCCAGATAGAGCTTGAGTAACATACACCAAAGTGCATCCTCAAACTCTACAACATAAGTCTAAGACTGTCTAGAATCTCTAAACATTAAAATGTAAGTGTTTGGTTTCACTTGACCTACTTTGATCCCATCTGTGTCCTAATACAAGTAAAACGTTAGATTTAGATAGATAACTAACCTGTGACAACTGCCCTTACAACTTGGCTAGGCAATTGACAACCACATTTCACTCTGACAAGTCGATTCTTATACAGCCAATGGCTCGTGTTTGATTCTGTTTGATAGTATAGCATGCCCAACAATTCCACCACCAGGTTTGCTTTTTAGGACTTCACCCCACGCTAAGCCATCGATCCTGCATACAGTACACCCTTTTCGGAACACCGGCATGTCAGCCACTGGGACAAAAGATCCCCACTCACCTCGCCCGATGATGTGATATTTCACTCACGCCAGACCCAATGACATATTACTCTATCTCTATTACTTTGTCCTGCCCATTGCTGTATGTCCTCTATGTGTGGTGAGGTTGCGTTTCCTGCATGTAACACCCCGCTTTTCTTAATCTCCGCAATTTTGGCATTTGGCATTTTGATCCCGTCTCCGAGAAAAAAGTCAATTTCAACATGCCCTCTGCTACTGCTGACAACGTATTCCTCCCACACCTCCGCGGGAGACTCCTCGAAGGCGTCACCTACAACCCTGCCAACAACACGCTTCTCTGGGTGGACATTATCAGTGCCGAAGTGCACCGTGTGTACCTCTCCAACACCGATAAGCACGAAATGATCAAGTTCGAGGAGTCCGGAGAAAGCTGTGGTGCAATTGGCCTCACGGAGAACCCAGACGAGGTCATTGTATGCGGGAAAGTGGGCGTGGCCAAGGGCAGCTTTGTCACCGGAAAGATTGAGTATTTCGTCAAGTATCCGGCCAATGCACGCTTAAGAAGCAACGACGGTATTATCGATCCTTGGGGAAACTTGTGGATTGGCCTCATGACGGACTTTCCTTATACTCAGGCCGAGGGAAAGGTTTCTCCCGAGGGAAAGTTGTACCGCATCAATGCAAAAGACTTGTCCATACAAGATATGTTGCCTGGAGATGATATTTACATTCCTAATGGCTTGGCTTTCTCTGATGATGGAAAGAAATTCTACTGGACCGACTCACTCAAGTTCCGCATTTTCCTGTTTGACTTTGATGGCCACAACTTGAGCAACAGAAAGGTCCATGTCGACTTCAAAGAGTTGTACCCCGATTTTGAGTCTCCTGAGCCCGACGGGTTCCACATGACAAAAAACGGCGAGATTTTGTCTGCTGTTTTCAGCACCCTGACCATCGCATATATTGGTACTGATGGGAAGTTGAAGGAAAAATGGCTGGTACCAGCAAAAAAGCCCACTTGCTTGACCATTGCTGGCAAGGACGTGGTGGTCACCACTGCGAACGACAATTTGTTCGAGGGCCCAATCCAGCATGAGGGTGATCTTGGTGGAAACTTGTTTAAATTTCCAGTAGATTTGGAGGGTTCACACAAGGCTATATGGGGAAGAAACACACATTAGTTAGATACAGAAATACAGTAGCTTCTGTAAATAATCTTCTTTGAATAAACTCACTAAAACTAGCAGATACTGAAAAACTAAAATAGGAGGATCACTTTTTCAAAGTCTATCTTGGGAAGCCCGCTCCTATAATGGACACATTTGAGTACTGACTTAGCGATCAGCTTTAGCCTCATAATGTAGTCAAAAGGAGGTACTCAGATCAGGTGACTATTTTCTTGAAACATACACATTCCGGAAGTGTCTCAAGTTGCTCAAATCTACACAGAAACTGTTCGCATCCACTCAATATTACTACACAAGATGTAGCTAAGCGTTGGTTATTACCCATAGCACCTTGTGGTGGATACATGTTTGAGAAATGTATTCTATGAATTGCGGCTGTATGAGATTTCAATTATGTTCATCGATTTGATGAGACCGTTCATGTAGATAATTTTTGTGAGTCCAGGTGAATCGTACTGTCACACATAGCCATTCCATATGCCATTCTGTCATCGGTCTATCCATAGTTCAAATAGTCAGATAGTCAAATACTCCTTATAGTCAATCGGCAATCTGATTCCCATGCTTCTGACCTCTATTCCTTTAGCTATTGTTTGTGCTTACTTCTAGTACCCGCTGGATAAAGTCCTCGACTAAAACGTTCTCCTCGCATCCTCCCGCTCGTAAGTCATTCAACTTCATATTCATTATGGCTCGCCTGTTTTCCATGCTGTGCTCTCCAGTCAAGCTCTGCTCCTGGAGTATTTTGATCAATGTGAGGAGATGGAACTGCAATGCTGGTTCTTTGAGGTACTGCTGAATCTGTGGGTCCTGGAGAATGCGGTCAAATTCACTCTGTTGATTCTCGTTCTCTTTGTTCTCGATCGGTTTGGGCTCTTCTCGTTTAGCTGACACGGTCTGCTCATCCTGGGCCTTGTGTGCTTCGCTTTTAAAGCATGCGATCGAGCAGTATGAGGTGCTGCACTTCGGACATTTGTATTTGGTTTCCTGTTGCTGGCAATATGGGCAGAGCATAGACAAAGGATGAGATGCAGGATTATGTAATATGAAAGATGGATGAGAAATTGTGAATCTGAGCGGAGCGATTAAACGTAACGAAATGAGGGATGATAGCAAAGGAAGCGAATGTGACAGCAGAGATGATGATAGTGTTCGAGTGATGCGATTAAAAAGAAGCAATAAATGAAGAGATTGGGGGACTGATTGGGAAAGATTATGAAGAATATGAATAGGAAAGATTATGAAGAAGGGTCAATGGAAATATTATGAAGAAAGGTTGATGGAAATATTATGAAGAGAGATTAATGGAAAGATTATGAAGAGATGGAAAGATTATGAAGAAAGACTAAAATAGGATTATGTAATGAAAAGATAAAGAAAGATTATGTAATATCAGACTTTAATGGAAAGATTATGAACGAGAATATGTATTACGTAATGATAACGCTTTGATCATATAATCTTACGTATGGTACAGGGGTTTTATGTATGGTGGTATATACAGTATAGAGTATGGCATACAGGACGGTATACAGGATTTCGACCCGAGCCTCGACTAATGATACATGATACACAAACCGGATTAGTGGCGCAGAATTGTTGCATAGTGTAATTTGTTATGTAACATGAAATAGACGCTTACATAAGCCCAGACCTTCCAACGAGACGAACAATAGCTAATATGAGACTCGACACTAATTAAGGTGGAAAGGAGATGACAAAGGTAATTAGACGGAAAAAGTTGACGCAAAAGAGTGCCTAGACTAATAAAGTAGAGGGGAAGCAAGGTTGTAGCCTAAATAGGGCACAGCCGACTAGTCTTGTCGCATTGTTTCTGCTGAGCAGTGGCTATTTCTTTTCTGCAACAAAGCTTGTGCACGGATTTTAATGGGATTTTTATTCATTTTACCGTTATCCCCGAATTTGTTATTGGGTAAAAATATAAGCACGTTTGTGTAACTTCGATATGCACAAAAGATCTGTCAGTGGGCTCAAATTTAATGCGAGAAAAATTGCATCACTTTTATGGTTTGAGCCCATCGTCAGGCAGATTACACTTCAGAGTAGCAATAAGCTGCTATACCTATAAACGAAAATAGCCCGCTGTATATACTTTTTTTTATAACAAGCCCTGCCAAGTGACTAAATGTCACCCAACCTCGATCACGCGATTATTTGTGTGTCGGAAATAAATAGTGGTTTCAACACTATACAATGCATTGGCAACGGGATCGTAACATTTCTGGCCGTAGCATTGTTCCATGTTACGAGCGTTCCCCTGCAACTACACCATGTAAACAATAGATCAGAGGAAACATCGTTAAAGCCGTCCATAATACGTGGTGGTATGCTAGCTCAGAAGGCTTTTTTTCTGGGTCTTGCATTGTTGTGCAAAAGGCTTTTTGGCTCCATAAGGGTGAAGCCACCCCCATCTGGCCATTTGGGGTCCTTTGGAACAAGAGTCCACCAGCGCAAAAGCAGTGCAAAGCGGTGCAAAAGTGTAAAATTTATGTCTTAGCTAAACCTAGTCTTACATAAGCGCTCGGTGGGCCTATTGTGTAGTATAATGGTTAAGGAGCCCGTGCGCGTTACGGCTCCTTCTGTGCGTCAATAATATTGGGGGAGAACATTTCTCATGTACAATGCATGAGGTCACCCTTCATGCAGGAATCCAACCTCATATATAGCGCTAGCATCACTAGCAGCGCCGGGGCGGCAGTACTTGCCCCAGAAAAGCAATGGAAATTAACAGGGTGTTCCGCAAACAGAGGCCTTTTTTTCTCCAAAAAGCCCTTGCGCGAAAACATCTGCTCAGAGGGCATAAATAGGGAGCTGAGGTAAATTCCGAGTTCGTAAAGAGCCTCGAGTGCGTGATGTGCGCAGATAATGCGCACCACAAAGCTCAGAATGAAAAGTACACGTTTGCCGACATCTCGACTGTGTGTAGTCCCGTTCCGGGAGGTTTTGGGCCATGAGAGTGCTCGATCCACAGCCCCAAGCAGTCCAGCTGTGTTGGCAAGTGACTCAAATCGAATAAAGATTACCGAAGCACGTGAAGGATACGGGGCCCTTGCAAGGGTAGACGAAAACCGCAGAAGGTGTTGCTAAGTCCGCCTCAAAACCATCCTGATCCAACAAGGATTTGTGTAACGTATTGTTTACTCGTTTCACTTTGTGTCGCTTTACACACACTTAATAGAAAAGGTGCACTACATGTTGTAACAGCTAAATTAGCTTTATCTGTAACAAACCATTGTAGGGTCACTACTTATCAAAGCAAGTATTTGATAAAAAAATTTGGGCTTTTTGCAGCCACCAAAAAAGTGAAAACAAAGTAGACTTGTCTTGTGTTGCTAAATTAAGCTTCAACATAAAACCTACTCCTACAGTGAGTTCTTGGCTAGCTAATATATTTTAAGCCTGTTTTTAGTCTATCCCTTTCCTATGCTAATTCTATCATATCCCATATGCTATCGTGTCTCGTTATTTTTCAAAGTCGTTGTCTTGTCTCCTTTGCCTCTAATAGTATTGCTGCTCCATTGGAGTGCTCATCATCATGGGGAACTGGGCAACCTTGAATTGCATATTCCCATAACCCTTATAAACCCCTTGCACACCCTGATATAATCTTCTTCTTTTTGGATACCCGTAGTGGGCATTGTTATTATCATAGCTAGGCGTAAGCGGTGTTAATGGCAGACATGCCGATGAAAATGGCAGCGAACTCAAACAAGGAGTCTGGAGAGGTGGCAATTGACAAACCATATTTGGGCCATACTGCATCATGGGTACCATTGGTACCACGTGAGCAGGAGGCTCTTGATTTATATGCATGGCCATTGGCTTTATTTCTTGATTCATCGCCATTGGATTGATTTGTTCCTGGTTCATGACTATTGGGTTGAAATGCTTGATTTGTTTCATTGGAGTCAAAATTTCGTGGCCCATTGGGTAGCGGATTGGGCTGCGACCGATTGTAGGGGTTCTATTGGCCATTACGGGCACTTCGGGTTGAGTGCACATTGTGTTGCGCATGCTTTGAATAATCTTGGGGTTGACGGTGGTGGCTGCGAAAATGTCCCAAAATTCGGTACAGTTGGCAACATTGGAGTAACTCAATTTAAAGTCCAACGCCAGCAAAAAGTAGAGCTCAAGATTGTTGAGAAGCTTGAGGTCAATTACCATGGACAGAGATGTCTGTTTGATGGTATTGTTCATAATGTGGACCCAGGTCTTCAAAGTATAAGATTGATCGTCGTATGATTTGTTGGAAAGAACCAAGGAAATTGCAATGAGATAAATCTGGAAATTGTTGTCGTCTTCATCATCAAAACCGTGCTTTAATACCGAGTTCTGTTTGTACTTGTACAAGTAGTAGAGGGCAATTACCAAGTTTGTGGGAGTTAATTGCAGGTTGTAGACTAACAGGCTAATGAAATTGCCGTATCTTCTGTTGAATTCGGGAAATCGGCGGGACCCATCCAAGACGGCCCATGCTAGCTTGAAGAAACTAGATGTCATGGTTGGGTTTCGTGAGCACCTCTAGCGATATATAAAGGTAGGAAATATCCAGAAAATAAATGAAAAATAACTTAAAAAGAAATTGAAAAAGAAATGTGGTGACACAATATAGGGAAAATTAGAGGGCTTACTCTTACAGTGATTAATGAGCGGAATATGCATGTTGTGAAACATTCCAAGGAACCCACAGACCCATACGTCTGCACACATAAAAATACACACACCACACGGATAAGGCTTGGATAAGGCTTGGATGGCCATGCATCGATTTGTCTCGTATTTGCCTTGTATTGTTTGCCTTGTATTATTTGCCTTGTATAGTTTGCCTTGTTGCTTGTGTTGGTTTATTCCTCTCTGATGAGACTATTCGTCTAGAGCTTCGGCATACTCACTAAAGTCTCTCCGTGCCACTTCACCTTTTTTTTCTAGATTTCAGCCCTAGGCACAATCTCTTAAAACACAATAGCTTATTTAACCAACGCAATGATGCAGAATTATTTTCGTGATCAACGGAAGTACACTGTAAAAATACAAATAGTAGACTGGAGAGACGCTCCGTTACACACGCATACTCAAACACTCCCACACTCCCACACACTCCCACACACTCCCACACACACACACACACACACGCCCACACACGCCCACACACTCCCACGCACTCCCACACACTCCCACATTCACAATCATAGTCACACCTTCTCTTCTGTTGGGATTTGAATTTTGTGCTTCTCTCTACTGTCACGCATCGTAGCGGCCCTTCTTGTTTGGGTATTTTTTTACGGATCGAGTGGGCGTAATAGAGTATTGACTATTGCCTCATATCGATTTCCTAATGGGATTTACATCATGGTCTCAGAAAAAGATTGCGAGTGCATGACGATTAAAAAAACCCCTTCTAAAATTAGGACTTGAGTACAGATTTCACATGCGAAAAAGAAATGTGGCCCTACTATTCATGTCGTGGATTACACGGATGTCGTGCATCTGCGACATGTAAACGGTCGTAGGGAGAAGAGAATGTCCCTAGTGCAACTGACTATTGTCCACGTACCATATAGCCAGCTCAGCAAAAAGCACATGCATACGCCATGTTGTCAAGGTTAAGCATACTGTAGGCAACTGTTGGCAACTATCGACCCAGGGCAATATTATCCCCATTATCAACATTATTGGCATAATTAACATTATCAACATTATTAGCAACTGTTGGACATCTGAATTATCCCAGGTGCATATGCGACATGCTTACATAATCGCCCCATCACTGGTGTGAGTGGATAGGCGGTCTAGAAGATGACATTCTTACATCCCCCAACGTTTTGTGTATGCTCCTATCCGAGCCGTTTCTGTTGCTCCTATTCAGGTTTTGTATCACTTGAGCGGTGAAACTGAGATCGCAACACCCGGATTTTGACCAATATACGAGAAATTCCAAAAAAGTACAATACATGCCTGGGGCGTTGGCTGATAAAACAGCACCATAAAAGGTACAATAAATGGGAGAACATGCTCCTTAAGAACATGGTAGCTTAAAATGCTTTTGTCTGTGTTTGGTTTTTCTACTAATTTTCTTCGATCCTCTTATACCTTCCGCTCTGGTTTCCAGCGTTCCTTTGTCTTGGGCATTCCTCAATAGAACGCTGTTTGCCGCCTTGTGGCGCGCTTAAAGAGGCGGCAAATTTACTGTAAAGCCGCCTTTATTGTTCTATCCCCAACCAGTACCTTTCTTTCACCTCACCCCAGACTTGGGTTTGTGTCACTTGATTTGGTATAACGGTTTGTGTCAAAATCGAATTCAGCATTAGACCAGAATGCAAAACCAACGCGGCCCATAAATGAGGTTGACCAAAAGGGCTAGTGAATCTAGGGAATAGAGCGAGTTACTTGTTGACAGCCCCACTATTCAGTACTTTGGCGTTCACTATTGGCAGTCCTCACTTGCTATTTTCAGTACTTTGGCGTTCACTATTGGCTTTTACTCTACCCTCTGGCATACGCCAACAAGGAGTGAGTCAAAAGGAATGAAGAACTGGTGGGGTGAACTCTAAACATTATTCAAGGCATTATTCTGTAGGAGGACCAGGAAGGGGCTATGTTCACATTCCATTGCATAGCATTCCATAATTGCTTATCGTTTCAGAGCGATGAAGGTTTGCGCTTACGTCATGGTCTCAAGATAGCCTCAATACAGCTAGTCTAGATTATACAGTGTCAATATAGTTTGTCCAGTTTGTCCAGTGTCAATACAGCGTCAATATAGTTTGTCCAGTTTGTCCAGTTTCCAGTTTGTCCAGTTTGTTTCAGTTTGTAATACAGTTGTCTTTTAGCCAGCATTTTGATCCTTCTCTGCCTACTCGTTACAACCTCCTTGATCCTTCTCTGTCTACTCGTTACAGCCTCCTTGATCAGCCTTGTATTGAATAGCCCCTTCCACCAGCCTTGTTGCTTGCAGTTTTGCAATGGTATCCGCACTATCCGGGCTTAGTCAGTGTTTTAAAGTCACGCTACATAGCCCAGTTTCAGAAAAGTGTCAAAATGACGTGCCAAGATGATCGGATGCTAGATCCATGGCTTGGATGATCCACCATGATAAACGTGACAGCAACTGACCTGAAATACAGCACAGCAACATTTCACCATTTCTTGCAGCCATTTGGATCACGCGTCTATTTTTGGTGCTTTTTCTTTTTATGCAAGCACATAATTTAAGTCCAATTAACTACGCATCGATATATAAGCATTGCTGATTACTACAATATATAAGCATCGAGCCGACCACATGAACATAATCACGCATATTCTCTGATTATCACACAAATACTTTGATAACCATACACCACATATTCATTGATCATATTCATTGATCATATTCATTGATCACCATCTGATTACGCATACTATTATCACGCGTCCCCTCATGGAACCGTTCAAACCCATACACTACTACATCATCCCCTTAATTGCAGTCACCGTGTGGTGGGGGATGCTTATTGCTATGCTCGTGTGCTGGCTGGCACAAGGGCATCCCATGTACCCATTCATGGGCAATGATGACCAGACCCTAGTATACATCTCGGACATCGGAGCAACCAATTTGCAGCCGCTTTTCATTGCGTGTTCTGGGTTCCAGGCCATATTTTTCGTGGGCACCTTCGTGGCGGAGTTGGTACTCCGCCTCAAGCACAAGCTTCAACCATTTGTTTCGCGCAAACAGATTTATTGGCAATGTGTGAGCATTGCTGCGGCCATTGTAGGGCAAATCGGCATCATATTTGTCTCCATTTTCAATCTCGTCAAGCACCACAGAGTGCATTACCTGATGGTGATTGTTTTCATTGTGTTTTGTGCCGTTGCAATTGTGGCAGACATCTTTAACACCTTTATCTTTGGCAATTATCCACTGAGATTGAATCCAGACCATGAAAAGGTCATTTTTGGGCAGCACAGATGGGCCAACCTCTATATGGTCTCCTTCTTCTTGAAGGTTTTCTGGTTGGTTGTGGCCTTGGTGTTTGTCATCTTGTTTGCTGTATACATGGAACATGACCGCGAATACTACAGTGCAGTGTTTGAATGGCTGATTGCCTTCTGGTATGGTTTTATCTTGATCATGTGGCTGATTGACTTGTATCCAAGTGCTGTAAAGAGTTGGAAGAGGAAAAACGCATCGAAGGAGGACTGGGGAGACAGTCTGAATCTGCTGAGAACCTACGTGTAACAATAGAATTTGGGAAAGGAAGGTGAAGGATTTTATAGACGCATCATCATTAGCATTAATAGAATGAGTATAAGGATTGTACATTTTAACTTCTGAGCATCAATATTCACAAAGACATTTGCAATAGATGGACAGTTGGTCTAAATAAACAGATGACTATTGTGGTTCTCCTTAAGACCAGGTAAGCATTGGACTATCTAAAGAGGTACTACTCATCTAGCAGGTACTAAAATGAGCATCTTCAGTTACTCTAAGCCATCCTGGGTTCAATTTCACTTTACACACCTCCTATACCAATTCATTTAACGTATTCCTTATATAGCGGTCCTTTAAGCTGTTTCTTTGCTTTCAATCCCTGAACGGACCATAATCAGAGAAATTTTACCATCAATAATCGTTTTTACCTGTCATGCAGGGTGGGTCATACTTTGCAAGTGTTCTGGTGCCTGACCTTCTCCTCGCTTGCTCTTCCTAGCAAACTCCCTCTTCCAGTCGTGTCTTCACGAAAACCAAAACTCAGTCAAGTTACCTCCGCCGCCATTGTACGCCAAGACGTTCGGGCTTGCCGTGTCCAATCCCGTAATCACCCCCTTTGTGCCGTATTTAATCAACTTGTCCTTCAACAACGCGGGAGTGACTTTTGTGGCAAACTCAGAGCTCTCTTCTGGCTGTAACGACAAGTAGTATGACAACAAGCCGGTGATGTGGGGCGTGGCCATCGAAGTTCCACTCATACTGGTTGTTTCACCCCAGATGTAGGTCAGGATAATGTCCTCACCGGGCGCAAAGATATCGACACAGGAGCCCCAGTTGGAAAAGCTGGCCTTTTCGTCGCGGCTGTTGGTTGCACCCACGCAGATGGGGCCACGCGCGCGCAGGGGAGACCCGCCACAAGCGTCAGCGTTTTCGTTACCTGCAGCTACGGCAATGTGCAAGCCCGCGGCTGTTCCGGCATTCACTGCAGCATCCAAGGCCTCGGACTCGCCTCCACCAATAGACATGTTGACTGTCGAACCCTTGTGTCCCTTGCTCTTCAGGCGTTCGTTGTGGTCTGCAACAACGTACTCGAGGCCCTTGATGATGTCGCCAATCGTTCCCAGACCCAAGAGGTTCATTACGCCTACCGCCACCAAATCAACATTCTTGGCCACACCATACGTCTTCAGTCCGATGGTGCCCGCAACATGGGTTCCGTGACCATTTGCATCGTACTTGACAAACGGAACCGCCACGGCTTTGCCCCATATGGCCCTGTTTTCAAACTCCTCATGCTGGACTTTGATACCTGTATCAATCACATAGGCAGTCACACCCTTGCCTCCCTCATTGTCAAACAAATAGTCGAGTTTGGGCAGCACTGCAGCTCCACGGTGGGAGATGCGCGACAAGCCCCAAGGCGCGTTCTTTTGGATGTCGGACTCCTTGATGGAGACAATGGAGTCCTGCTCAATGTACTCGATAACGTCAGTCTTTTCTGAGATTTCGTTAATCAACGCCTTGGGGAAATAGCCAATGTAGCCCTTCATCAGGCCCACGCCGAAAAACTCAAGTTTGGAGGTAATCAGGTCGATATCCGCACTGCCCAGGCTCATGGTGGCGACGGCGTTTTTGTGTGACTTGGTAATCCAGTTGTAGTGGGCCTCGGCCTCGTTCTTGGCCACGCTTTCTTTGAATACAACAATATACTTTTGGGGAATCAACTTGTCTGTCGCAGACGACTTGAGAATAGGTACCTTCAGCCTGAGCTTGTCGAGTTTGTCGCTGAGTTTGTCCGTAATCTTGTCAGTAATCTTGTCTACAAGGTCCATGGGCTGCTGGAACTGCGTGAAGGCAGTGAGGCCCTCATTCTGGGGTAAAACAAGCCCCTGTGTGGTGGTAAATAACGCGAGCGTAACAAGTAGTGGAAGCATAGAGAAAAATAAGGGGGTGGCGGGTTTTTTATACCAGAGCATGTCGCTTAAATAGGATATTATGTAAGCCGATAAGCCAAAACACTTTCTGTACAACGATAAGACGAGTTTGTGACCCCAGCGAAAAATGCTCATCCTGCTACAGGAAAACAAGGACTTTTAATGGCGATATTATACTTGTTGAAGACATGTACAATGTCAAGTTGAAAACCTTGTCGACATTTTTACATGACAGATTTTGGTGGCTTGACACCCACTAAGCGAGCTGTAAAAACACTAGTGCAAATACACAAGAGTGTCTACAAATACACAAGAGTGTCAAATACACACAAGAAATGGTAGCCTCTGAAATATACATTATAGGACATGAGGTACTGTCTCAAATACTATCTGAGGAAGGTTTAGTATTATGGAGACGCCAAGGCTCATAACCGGTACCCTACACTTAATATATAAGTGCTACAGATTGTCACGAACAAACCCCTGTTGTTTCATTAGTCTATATGGCCAAATAGTGGGCATGGCTGTCATTATTGCCACATTCATAATACAGGAACATAGAGTATATTCAGAGTATCCCCGTGTCCACCTCACTTTGTAGTACTCTTGTCTTTTTCTGGTACCATCTAGCCTTTTTCAATTATGGGTACCACCAGTTATCCGAGTCACCTTATTCGTGCCTATTCTTTACGCACTTGTAGTTTATGCTCCTTTACGTACTTTTCACGTATGAAGCTTTTGTTGTCAGTTACACCTATCATTGAGACTGCTTGCAAACGCACCTTATCGCCCATTGCGACGATATTCCACAACGACCTGGTGAGCTTGAATTCGATGATATCGCCCTTGACTGCTGTTTTCCTTTTTTTGGCTGGGTTGTCGTCGCCGCAGTCGTCAAAGATGGAGTTTATCCACGTCTCATTCATCTCTAGGCCATTGATGACCAGGTGTGCATCCTGGAATCCCACCAAGAAGGTGACTGACGGTCTATCTGAGTCCATTCCCTCTAGAATAAAGTCCTTGCTAAAGTCTTTAAAGACTTGCAATATTTTTCTGCATAGTTTGTGGGTGATGTTGACTGTGACAATCTTGAAGGTTTTATTTACAATGAGCCGGACCTCTGAGTAGTCGGCATTTATGTCGCAGTCTGTCTCCAATTCAAGGACCAAGCCCCTTCTTCGCTCGTTTCTGAGAAAAGGCCTTGCGTATAACAAAGGATAAGGCACATTTTCCAGCGGCAGCTCGTTGAAGACGCCGTTTTTATGGAGGTTCATCAAGTTGATTACAATCTCCTGCTTGACGGGCGAGAATGGGTTGTTTACAATCTTGTGCTTGATGATTAGTTGTTCCAAGGCGAGAAACCGGTAGTATTTGCACTCTCGAATTAACAATTGTCTGTGTTCATCCAGCTGTATAACTGTGGGATTCCCCCGTAAGATTTCCAACAAGTCTTCAAACAATTTGGGGGACCTGTTGTTCAAACAAGCCGGTCGTTGTGGAGGTGGGCGGAGCATGTTTCTTTCCTCAATGACTTTGTTGTCCACAAAGTAGTTATCATACAAGACCGTAAAGTAATTTGGGGAATTGCCTGTGCTTTCAAACAAGTCTTTGGCCACCTTGAAGGACTTGTTTCCAATGGTTGCGAAAATACTATCTCCCAATAAGATATTCTGAAGGCCTTTCAAGCCATAGTAGAAGCAATCCAGAAGCACTGCAGTGAAGTCAAAGTCCGTATTTATAGTCACAGAGTAGCCCTGGAGGTGGGAATAGATCACTTCAAACATCTTGGGGTTGCGGTCGATGAAGAGGACCTTGTCTGCGTTGCCCTCTTGAGAAAAGAACTTGGTAAAGTACGACGGGGCATCTGAAGAAAGCGATAATCCACTAAGACGGAAGAGTTTGTAGCCAACCTGAATCGAAAACATCTGCGCATGTGGAAGGACGACGGGAATCTGATGTTCCACCTCAAGATCGAGAGGAAACAGTGGTAGACCGGCCATTATTTGTATTTTTAGGTAGATGCTAAACGTCTAGAGAGTTGAGTTGGCTCTGTAGGATGTAGCGACTATTTGTAAGCTAGAAAATTAACTTTTTCGATAACGCTACTGTATTACATTTTCTTAGTCATAATTACTAAAAGAACGACACTCAACTGATGAAACGTAGATGTGTATCAGCATATGCCATTTACAGAAACTTTACGAATGCTCTTCGTCAGTGAATAATTATTTCTATTTTCTTATCTGGAGATTAGTTTTCCAGGCTGAAAGCACAATACGAAAATCAATTAGACCGAACGTCCCCCGCTAGACACGGCATTCGGGCTACAAAATCGATACTCGGTCATAGGTACCAGGTGGCCATAGGTGCTGGTCACACATACTCCGGTCATACTCCGGTCAGATACTCCGGATACCCACAAATTCAGGATAGGAAATACCAAACTAAGCGCTGAATAAGCCATTCTCCACATCTCCACACTGCACATGCCATGGGAAAATCGCGAGCTTTTGACGGATGCTGGACGTGCCGCGCCCGAAAAGTCAAGTGCGACCTCGCCAAACCAACCTGTGTGCGATGTGCCAAGGCGGGAATTGAGTGCCAAGGGTTTGATGTCAAGCTTGGATGGGCTGGGGCCTTGACTGTGAGGAACAACCAGCTTGTGCAGCTCCCAGAAACCGAGTCGCAGGACAATTTCCAGCGAAGAACAGTGAAGCACGTGGAGTTCCCCAAGCATATGTTGTATGAGAGGCACAGTGAGGTGCTAGAGGCTTTGGAAAAGCTCGATGAGCATGTTCTGGATGGAATGTATGGGGTGGGTCCCTTTCTGTTTTACGATTCGAATATAGAAACTCCCAGGTCAAAACAGTCTACTGAAAGACACATTCATAATGGACCTAATGGAAAACCCATTCATAAAGAAAAGCTTGAAAGACCTTCTAATGGAAAGCCTGTTGGAAAACCTACTCATAATGCACCTAATGGAACTACTCATATTGAACAAGCAAGAATACCTCATACGTACCCTGGAGAGTCCATTGGAAAGCCTGGAAAGCCTGGAAAGCCTGGAAATGCTATTGGAAAGTCAACTGGAATTTCTGGAAAAGCTATTGGAAATTCAACTGGAATTCCAGGAAAAGCTATTGGAAATTCAACTGGAATTCCTGGAAAAGCTATTGGAAACTCAACTGGAATTCCTGATGGAAAGCCTATTCATGGCAATCCCATTCATACCGGAAACATTACTGGAAATCCTGGAAAGCCTACTGGAACTACTAATTCCATTTACACTGGCATCATACCTCATACATCTCCAAACCACAAAATACCCATTCTCCACCCGAGAGACACACCTACGTTTCCGTATCTGTCTTATCCGACGATTCATATGGCACCACGGATGTTTTCCTCGGGGATTCAACGCTCCAGTCTGGGAAGTGGGAAAAGGCGATATTCCCAGGTAGAGGAAAAAGTGAGTTCACACTCAAAGAATGAACATCCTGTTAGTCAGGTACAAACTACAAAACAAGGCACACATGCTAGTTACGAAAAACCAACCATAAGCTCGTTTGGCCTGTCGATCAATATACTCAATGGAAGCCAAGTCCTCAACAGCGAGCTGCACGAGCTCATACAGTCGAGCAAATGGGTCCATCCGCAGCTTCTTGAATACGCGCGGCTCACCATCGTGGCCATCAAAGGCCCCAAGTACCGTCTACTGGAGCAAAACATGCTACACATTCTCTACCCCACGTTCTTTCCGAACGAAGAGTCCGACGACTGGCACGCGGAAATCACTGTGGCGGACAAGTTATTCCAGGAGCAAGGCGGGGAGATGCACATCAAGGGTCTTTTTTGCGAATTGGTGCGCAACATCCACGCGGACCTGTTTTCCTTCAACCGCGTGCAGTACGCCAACAACTACTTGGATCTGGCGGCCATTCCGTACCTCAAGCAGATTCTATGCGAGCTCGTGTGTGACTACGGGCAGTGGGAGGCCAAAGTCGAGGAGCCCTCGTACGAGTCGCTTGTCCAGAACATCAAACTCGCCATCGCGTACCTTTCTCTAGGCATTGCTGGGTTCCGCATCCACTCTAGGTCCAATGAGGCCACGTCCAAGTACCTCTCTATATCCATTGAGTTGCGCAAACTTGCGATTCGGATCGTCAACTTCCATCTTGACGAGTACGACAGCCACGACGAAATCCTCAAGGACACCATCAATGCCGAAAGCCTCCAGTACGAAACTCTCCTTCTATTTGCGATAGTGTTGCAGATTGAGCTCGACCAGCGCTTCAGTGTATGTGAGAACTTTGACCTCGTGTATGCCATCGGGGACTACATAATCAAGAACAAGTTCCGTACGGCCAAGTACCTCAGTGTGACGCGGTTTTTGATTAACGCATTCAAGATCTCGTACACCATGTACGAAAGCACCCAACTGATCAACTTGTTCAACTACGAGATTAGCGAGCGAGATAAGCGCAAAAACTACCCGGATCTAGTTGCTGGATACGATCTCGCGGATAGCGCTCTCGAGGATAGTAAATCAGAGGACGAGAGTGACGAGGAGACTGCTCAGGTGGGTCGCAACTATAGAGAGGTGGTCATCTCCAACAACCACAACTTTGAGGAGTACCAGCCCATGTCCTTCACGGTAACCTTTGATAAAAGGGACGTGGCGAGCTACAATAAGGCAGAGCAGCTTCCAGATGAAACCCCGCGGCAAGTCTCGCTTCCCAAAGTTGCCTTTTCAGGTGTTTTGGATACAAACGGCATGTATCTCATGTATGGGATCCCCAAGCTGTTGTTTGATATATTTGCAGAAGTGATCCACTTGACCAACCACAAGAACATATTTGAGCGAGGCAACTTATTCCCCCGCAACTTCCCCAAAATCTGCGCGGAGGTCGAGGACAGGCTCATCAGCTGGCGTGTGGAGCAGCACTGGGTCATTGGCGACGATCCGTTCGAACAAAGCGTGCGTTTGAACGTGGAGGTGTTCCAGCATGCCGCCAGAGTATATTACGGCCGCTTGGTCAAGGGAAAGGAAGACGCAATTGCCCGCCAGGCCGACCTCTCGCTCAGCAAGCTAGAACGCTTGGAAAGGGAGGGTGTGGATAGAGTCCGGCCCATGTTTTGGGTTTTATTTGTGTGTGGTGCCGAAGCCAGGAAAAGGGACGAAAGGGAACGTGTAGAGAGACTTTGGGAAGGAAGGTTGTATCGTGAACAGCCAAACTACTGGCGTGCAAAGCAGATCTTGGTTGAGGTTTGGAAGAGAAGGGAGAGCGACGAGGACTGTGGGTTCATGGATATCGTCAGAGAGTTGGGTATCCATCTATGTTTGGTGTAACGGGAGAAAAGAAGAGAAGAGAATAAGCAGCAGAGAGAGAGAATAAGCAGAGGAGAGAAGAGAATGAGCAGCAGAGAGAAGAGAATAAGCAGAGGAGGGTGCAAAGAACAATAGCTAGATTGAGCCTGGCAAAATGCACCAATACTAAGCACACCTATTCAAAGCCTCTTTTATACGACTCGGGGAAATTGAAGCCGAGAGCGGTGAGTAGGCTATATGGACTACGGCAAAGGAATAGAGAATTTCGTTAATCCTCACCTCCTCATATCCGGCTGGGATCAATACACAGACTAGAATAGACAAGGCCTTGGTCTGATGGAATACAACTACAACGGTCCATCCTAGTAACAAGGGGCAAGTATACACGATTTTGAGGGAAAAAATACGACAACTGGGCCACAGCTGGTACGACCAACAGAGCGACGTACATAGATCGGTAGAAATTACCAGGGCACAGAAGCAGGCTAGATCAGAACACAAACTCTTGTGGTAACACGAGCTTTTTTAGGAAACACAAAAGAGGTGTACTTGGCACAATAAACGGTCCAGTCATACATAGATATTATACTGCCAAGTCATACATTGCCACAAACAATAGCTGCCTAGTGACACATGGCTACTAACAATAACTAGATATCTACATAATAGTCATTTGTCCTTCAACTGGTCAAACCAATCACAACACAAACGTAGTCGGGATGAGATACGAATCTAGCACTGTTGCTGTGGCAATATTTCCTCATCGATTATTTTTTCTCTATTCCTTTCCCCCGATTAATTCCATCCGATGATTCCAACCGGTTGTTCCATCCTTTACCCGACCATTCCTCTGCCATCTGGCCATCTGACCATCTGACCATCTGACCAACCTTCTACCATCTTCTGATCGATCTTTGGATTCTTTTCTCTCTCCACCCTATAAATTCTAGTGCCTCATTGACATTCCACATTCTCTCTGGTCTATCCATGAATTATCCTACTTGCATGAGTGTATCATATGGGCTCATCGTACCTTGATGCAATATTATTTGCGTTATTTGTAATTGAATGGGTGAATATGCAGTGGGGACATTCCAAAGTTGTCGGTTTTATTGTTTTGCAAAGCAGGCATGAGCAACGATAAAACAAGTATTTAGGTGTGCATGCATCTGTAGCTGGCATTAAGAGTGATGGCTGTGGTTCGCATAAAGAGAGTGACTGTAGATCGCATAAAGAGGGAATGGAAATCAGTGAAGATGTGAAACTCTAGATGAGCATATACGAGTGCTTGGTGCCACAAAAACAAGAAAAAATGAAGTACCAGCCTGATTTTGTGAAAAGGCCAAGTTTTGCTGAGGTTAGATCGTGATATCCTACTCCTATTTCCATGCAAAAATTTGCTGATTCCTTTTTGTCACCAGCTGTGGTTTCGGCTAAAGAGAGTCAAGGGAAGAAATGTTTGCAGACAACAGTTGAAGCCACGTGATCCCTGAGTACTGAGACTCACTAAGAGGAATTATCAAAAATGAGCTTTTGGAGTAGCAAGTATGTTTTCTTATGAGGCCTCAATTATAGTTTGAGTATGACCCTGGTGTTCGTTTGAGTATGACCCTGGTGTTCTTTTGAGTATGACCCTGGTGTTAGTTTGAGTATGACCCTGGTGTTAGTTTGAGTATGACCCTGGTGTTAGTTTGAGTATTACGTTGACCCTGGTGTTGGCTATTATGTGCTATAAGTATGGCTGTTGGGTGTTGCAAAGGGTGGCTAATGAACAAGAGGTGAAAATTACAGGAAAGTTTGTGACGGAAAATTTACCAGTGTAGTATTGGGTTTCCAAGGTATATCTGAGAAAAAAATTCCATGCTCGTAGGAGTTCCTTTTTTGTATGGGTTTCAGTACATACTGATCAGTGAGTCTTTTGTACAGCCAGAATTTGTTTTATATGTTTGTTGTCTAGTCTTATCTGGCAATATCTGCTCATTATTGAGAATGTGGTACATCTTGGGGAATTTACTGTTTCCCGCGGCACTTGCCGTACATACAGACACATGGTGTGGGAGTCCCACTGCTTGTTCATCTTCGTTTGATATAGCCTCGCTAATGCTCGGATCGGGCTCACCAGGGCATGCAGGGTCCGCCTAAAACAGCAATGAAACCGAAATATGTGGGGGAATCCCGGAGGAAGGATAATGCATTTTCCGATCGCCACAAAAATACGGGGCTTTGTGTATGGGTATGTGATGCTAGTGGACACTTGGGGGTCGTGTGTAATCTGGGTGAGCAGAAGAGCAAGACTAGACGAGGGAAGTTTGTAGGATATGTAATTTAGCCACATGGAACCTTGGCAGTGGGGGGGTTTTTCCGGGGTAGGAAGGACACCCACGACGTGTAGATTTAGGTTTTTCATGCCGTGGGCCGCTAAACACGGCGTCCACTTTATCGGGCCGAGGCTGTATATTAATTTTTTCTCCACCATTTACATGACACAGCAAATCGGGCGCCAGAACGGTGAAATGGCGCGCCCTGGCGCAATAAATGATGCAACGGACGCATCTACTCATACATCGTCCATAAAAACAGAGGCCCCACCCACCACAGGAATTACAACCTCACCAAGTGTAAACACAGGAACAACCGCTGCAGGAAACAGAGGTAGCATAAGCAACATAAACAACCCCACAAACAACATAAACAGCCCCACAAACAACATAAGCAACCCTCCAAACATAGACAACCCCACAAACAACTCCACCTCCTCGAATTCCACAACCAACTCCACAAGCGCCAACACAAACGCCCCCTCCAGCATACCCAATGCATCATCTGAGCACGATGTCAGTCCAACCACAGTATCCCCCGATCAGCCACGCAAACGATCCAAAGTCTCACGAGCGTGTGACTCGTGCCGCCGTAAAAAAATCAAGTGTAACGCGGAGTACCTGTCACAACTCCTGAAAGTGACCAAGGTGTGCCACAACTGCGTCAAGAATGGGGAGGTTTGTAGTTTCCTGCGTGTACCGCTCAAAAGGGGCCCTTCCAAGGGGTACATTCGAGAGCTCGAGGACAAGGCTGATAAAAACAGAGAATACTACCAGGTACCCGTCCCGCAGCCGCTCCCCTTCCCCAAACCAATCATCCTACCTCCGTTGGTGGGCTATAACACACAGCAGGCATATAAGGCGCCCATTCCGCCAGTAAGCACAAACATGCCCCAGAATGGCACCGGGGTCGAGTCGCCACCCATCCAAGGACCGTTTTGGAAGGTTCCCTACGAGATGCCTGCCACGGGCTCGCACTCGCGCCGTCTGCTGGTCGGACAACAGAGAAGGAGGTCTTCCGTGGACTCGGTGCTGCTGACATCCACAAACGGTCTGCGTGTCTTGTACCGAAGTGATTCAGAGTCTGATGACGACTACTATTCGGTCAGGTCAGGCAGAAGCAGCTTGGCCCTGTTGTCGCCTCGCAATTCCGTGCTGTCTTTGCTGAGTTTGGCCGGTAGAATGAATAGAACAACTATAGAGAGCCCGCAGTATCAGAATCAGCAGCCAATTCAGCAGAACCAGCAGCCAAATAATCAGATCCCGCTGCCAAATAATCAGATTCACCTGCCCAACAATCAGCAAACCTATCCACAGACCTATCAACAGGCCATTCAGGGCCAACCGGCCCATGGGGTTCCCTATCATCCGTATTCTCCTGCTCACATGGGGCCCCATCTCACAGACCCTGCCAACCCTTTGCTTCCCCCAATTACGCCTCCTGAAGACCATCTTGGGTACTACTACGCGCACTTCCATGAGAACCTTGCGATTCTCCCCCACGACCCCAAGCACATTCCGCGGCTCATTGAGCGCGACCAGTGTGACACCAATGTTGTCAAGGCCTTTTTCGCGGCATTGTACCATTTGGCCCATTACCACACGTTTGGGGCCGTGGACGCATCAAGGGCACTTCTCGCTACGCTCGCCCTCTACCCGCTTCCATCCAACACACGCGACCTGACTGTGATGTTGTTTTTCTCCTCGCTTATCCTCTTGAACTACGCAGTGCTTCTTTCGGGCGACACGTACCTGGTGGGCATAGCGTCCACGGCCGCACTCTTTAACGACTTTCGCGTGTGCGAGAAGTTTGCGGCCGTGCTGAAAACAGCTGAGTCGCCAGATTCGGCCAATTTCTACCTCCCCAAGCTCTACCACATTCTCCAGATCATAGACCTGTTGTATGCGCTCAGTTTTGGCGTGCAGCGCAACATCCCCGACGACACATTCGTGGCCATCTTGGGCCAGAACTACACAGACCCAGGCATCCTCAGCTTGGCCCCCATATTCAACAGCTTGGTTCGTAATAGAGACAGCGTGTTGGCATATGGCCTCAAGGAGCACTCCATTACACCGCCAGCATCCTGCGCCCACCTATACAGCCATTTTCACATGCTAGTTTGCGAGAAGACGCTGGTCTACAATGTCCTTTTGGAGGTGGCCCAGTTGCCGCAGGGTGACACAGAGGAGCGCCTCGAGACCTTGATGGACCACAATGTCAGGTTGATCCGCTTGTTGAAGAAGCTTCTGGGAACCATCATGCTGTTTGCAAACTATATTAGCACAGCAGCCCAGGGTGTGGAAAAGGTTAGTCCCCTCATTAACCTAGCCTATTCCCAGCTCTTTCGCATGATGAAGCTCAGTAAGACCCTCGTCGATGCTCTTGTGCTGTTGATAGCGGGGCAGAGCCTGCTGGACCACCTTGCAGACCTCCACACAAGGTGTACCAAGATCAATAGCGACCTTCTGGTTAGCTTCAACTTGTTGAATCTTAGTTTGCAGAACTCGCTGTTGGGCAGAGTCGCAGAGGTTTTGATAAAGAGGCGCATAGCGGACTACAGAATGGTATTCACCTTGAAGGGAAGTCCAGGTGGTGATGTCTTGGCTGAGTGGGAGAGGACCATAAGAGAGGTCGTATTGCCGTTTGTAGAGGCAGAGAGTAGAGAGGGGTGGGTATGATAGAAGTATAGGGGTGGCGGAATAGAGTTGGGAGGAGAGGATAGGAGAATAGTGGAGCATAGCAGGAGCTATGCTCCCTACGAGGTAAGCGAGTCAGGTTGCTGAAAATATAAGAGTGCATTGAGTGGGGCTAACTGGAAGTGGACGAACTTGGGCAAATATATGAGTGAAATCTGAGGTACCAGGATAGGTACGATATCATGTTAGATTTCTGATTAGAGGAAACTGCTAGAATAGAAGATCACTGCTATAGGAGATCACTGCTATACCACTGCGCTAGAGTATATTAATCACAGATAGAAGAGGACATACCTAGTGTAATAGAAAGAAAGGCTAGAATGATCACAGGACGATCTTACCACCGGGTCGGACTGAGGTTGGCTAATGCATTCAGCTCGATAGCTCTGGTGCCAGCATACATACACTACAATCTAACCGATGTCGTTGGCATTTCACATTGGACGCGGAAAACAAGTTGAGCACACACAACCTTCGTTCCTTCGATACGCAATCAGCTTTGCGGGTTATGTATCTTCATTTTTCGGTATGTCTCCTCATTTTTATCGAATAGACTGATGAAACTTGAAATATAACTGTTCCATATCTCCACAATCACAGGCCATGCTGCATGGTTGATTTCATCTGTTCATATTTGAAGCTAGTTCTACCCGTTGCATTGTGATCTACAGGAGCGTGTAGCTTGTGATCGAGCTAATCATCTACTCACGATCACAGAACTAGTATCAGTGTACAATGTAGTGTATAATTGCCATTTTGTATTTATTTTGAGTATATAAGGATACCTGAATAAACTCTTTTCCTACTGGTCTGACCCATAATTGGAGGTTTATTGCGCCACGTTATAGACATCCTTGTTGGCTCATCTCAAATCGTTGGAAAGGTGGTTGGCTACATAATACCGTTGGTGTTTACGCTTATATTGAATGCCACAAAACTTAGCTTAATCAATCTTGATCTGGCTGTAAATCGTCCTAACAAATGCCAAATTGCTGGCAAACCCGATGAAACCACAGCACAAGAAAACAAGGAAGCTTACCATCACAGAGTATCCGACGTAAAGAGAGACGGAAACAACACCGGTCAATCTCTCTCCGCCTGTCAAGAACATGGAGTGGACAAACACGTAAATAGCACAGCCACCACCAATGAACAAGGATTTCCACTGCCACTTGTAATTCTCCGCGCACAATGTGTAGTAGATCATCATGATGGAGATCAAAGAAGTAGTCATCACCATCAAGAGGAAGCAGAAGAACAAGAACCCAAACATGTAGAAGATACGGTTGAACCACAAGCTCAGGTAGATGAAGTACATCTCCACCGCAATCAGGCCAAAGGGGAAGATTCCGGCAATCAACATTATAGGCAAAGTACGGAGGTACCATGGCTGAAGAGGGATCTGGCGTGGGATTTGGTTGGTTCTCACGGGGACACTGAGCAACGGCCTCTTCAGCGCCAAAATAGAGCCCACCACAGACAAAGGAATCGAGATCAAAAACCACAACACCACAATCGCAAACATCGTGCCGCCTGGAATGGCACCAGAGGAGTGGACCGAAATCAAAAAGAAGTTCATCAGAACAAAGATGCTGAAAAGAATACCCGGCACAATCAACGGTGTCAAGATCATGTTCAACTTCCAGTTGTCACCGCCAAAGAAGCGGTAGACGTAACCACTGACAAATGCGGCCACGGTACTGAACCCAATGTACAAAACAAACATAAAGGTCAGTAAAGCACCTCTGTTCAGGGGGGAAAGCAAACCGAAAAGAGCAAACACAATAGTGACCAAAACCATCAAGAAAATCTGCGAGCCACTTCCAATGAGCACTGACAACAACAACTTGTGCTGAGGTGGACGGAACACGTCACCGTGAACCAACTTCCAGCCACTCTCGTCGGAGACATCGTCATCCAAGTTGACCTCGTTGTATTTAATGATGTCATTTCTCAAAGTCTTCATCAAAATGTGTCCAATGATTATGCCCAAAATAATGACAATGATGGAGAAATTGACAAGAGAAAACCACTGGATCTTGGGGTCATACACATGCAAGTACTTGTCCCATCTGGTAGCCCAGGGGGTGTCGGACTTCTTGAATGTCACCGAGTAAGTGAACAAAACGTCGGTGCTGTCTTCCTGGTTCAAGCGCATTTTTTCCAAGTATGGCGAGCAGAGGTCTTCGGCCGTGGCATCGTTCTTCAACCCATTACGATCCAAGGACTGTGTGTCAACAGTGACACCAACCACACGGTAGGTGTTTTCTTTTCTCTCGTGGTACTCGATGGTAATGTTAAAGTGGTTGGAAAGTGTGGCAGAAGAGGTCTGGCTATCGATTTCACCAATACGGAACCCAGTTCCGTAGAACTTGGATTTGGTTCTCTCTTCGATCACTTGTTTGGCAGCAGGCAATCCGTCAATGATCCAATTGTGGTTATAGCCTGCTCTGATGTTACGGTTAACGAAAACAGCGTCAACCCTTCCGTATGTGGTAGAGCATAACTTTTCACAGTACTTGTCTTGCAACATCTTTATCTTGAAGGGCGAGTTGAAGATACGGTCTCCAAAGATAATGGAGCCCAATGACTCCAGCTGCTTTACGGGGCCACCTTTTGGAGTACAGAAGTGGAATTTTGGATAGTAGTAGTCGTAGGAGTAAACAAACGTATTGGCTTTTGTTTTGGAGTTGGTGCTGGCATGATGCAAGGATGGTGTGAGATGGTTCACGAGCAAAGGGATGTCATCACCCTTTCCATAGTTAGTCGGAGCAACGCCGGGGAGGTAGAATGCGTTCACGACACTCACAAGGAGCGTAAGTAGAACTAATAAATGCATTATTTATGGTCCGGAAGGGTTTGGTTAAAAAAATATCCTTCCAGAAAAAAAAGCCAACTTCACAAAAAAAGCGTACACGAGCCTATTTAAGAAGCTCATCAATTTCATTGAATTCATCCCCCGATGTCTCTTTCTTTCTTCGCGTGAAATTGACACGCTTGTGTTTATTTGTGATTACCCGGATCTCTTTCAACTTTGCTGCCTGCGTTGCGGGATTGTACATGTATTCGGGTCTAATCTCCAGGTAGTCGCACTCCAAATTCAAACGAATGCACTGACTACAATGAGGACGGTTTTCCGGGCATGCCTTGTGCCGCACACGACACGTCCAGCACCCATTCTTAGATCTGGGGCCCAAGCGCCGTTTTTTGTCATTTTCGGCCTTGTTTCCTGGCACACTTTTCAGACCCTGCGCCTTTGCTCCAATGCTTTGAGATTTGGGTTTACGTCCGCGTTTCTTTCCTGTGTAAGGTGGTTTTGTGACAACTGTTTGATTGATCTCTTTTTTAATTTCAATCTCGACAGGCATACCGGTTACGTCATTTTGATCAATTTCTGACAAAATTTCGCCAAAAGTATCAGACTGATCCAAGTGCATATCACAGTCTCTTAGGAGCACATCATCTATTTTATCGAAATCCGTGCGCGTGAGCTCATCATCGGTAACTAGCCTGACTGAATCATCAGCGGTGAGTCTCTTCACCCGGAAGTCGCAACTGAACAATTTGGAATCAGTCAAGGGGCAAATGGTTTCCATACGTTGTGGGGTACCTGGGAAAGAAGTATCTTCATACCTGCCTCGGGAATTGAGTGGTGAGCTAGGATATCTTGATTTTTTGACTCTGGGGAAGTCACTTGACGTTTCTGTTTGAATCGAGTGAGGTGCTTTTCGGCTGAATTCCAAGTCGTATTTGAGACTGAAGAGCGATGGTGAAGTCCATAGGTCGTTGTTTCCAAACTCTTTGGGCGGGCTGTCCGAAGTATAATGGAAACTCTCCATGATGTGTGCATGAAGTATTTTGCAGCATAACTGGGCGGCAACAAAATTATCAATTGCATTATAAAGTAGCACTTAAAGTAAGTTTTTTCAAGAGAATCCGATATGGTGTAATGGCTAGCACAGTTCGCTCTCACCGAGCAGATCGGGGTTCGATTCCCCGTATCGGAGATTTTTTTATTTTTTCACCAAGATCATTTACAATATACGATGTTAGGATAATTGGATCAGGACATCTTTGTACATGGCAAGTATACCTTTTTCTATTAATTCTATAAGTGTTTCTTATACACCTCTTATGCGTTCCTTCTGCTACACATTGCGAGAGTTGTTCACTCAATTCATTCGAGCACTAGAGAGTTTTCGCATAAGTCAACAACCACTTCAAATCTGTCAACAAAAACTGACAACTCTGGGTCCACTCACTATTCAGCGAGAACCGGATACTCTTGCCACCGATGGTGTCTCTTTTCTGGCTAATTTTATACGGCAAATCCATTTCCAAGCATTCTTCTATCTGTGCGACAATGTCCAACAAAGCGATCAATGCTCCGTTCAACTTGTTGAAGTTGAACAACTTGGCCAACAGAAACTCATTCTGAGTGTACAAATTCAACACCTGCTTCGATTCAGTTGTTCCCAGAGATACGAACTTGATGATTTTCGACTGGGACCCCACGGGCACCAATTGGTAGTGATCGAGATTGATTTTTAAATGGTCAACCAAAAAAACCAAAAGGAGTACAATTTGACCCAATGCTGCATTGATCTCGGGCCAGACCACTTTATGACCAAGTCTGAACCCATTGATGGTACTGTAGTTGTCGTCGAAAGAAATACAAAAGACCTCTTCGTAAATATTCATGTTGCGAAGCTTATCGAGGTGGTTCAAGTTCATTTTGTAAGAGGCTTTAAGTTGTTCCAACTTGTAGATTTGGCTGTCCAACTCCAATTGCAGTTTATTGCGCAACATCAACAAATCCATCAAGTCGTTATTTTGGATGGCTTCGAGGTCCTGTGTGTATTTGGCCAATTCTTGTTCCAACTCCTTCTTTTGATGCTCTAAACTCTTCAACTCTGCCAACTTGGAATCCCGCTCCAAGTTGAGTCGTTCGAGCTTCTCTAAATGAGCCTGTAGCTTTTCTGCATTACCCTCATCTTGGATTACATCCAAGCCCTCTCGCTCCTTTAGTTTATGCAAGAACCCAAGATATGCTTCCTTTTCTCTTTGGCGTTGATCGAATTTCAGCTTGAGGTTATCCATTACAATGCTTGCACAGCCTTCAGATAACGGGTGTGGTATATCCTGGTTCAGGGAAAGGATGTCAAACACACGCTCCAATACTTTAACTCGTGCCGATATGGTGTCCCGCACCTCATTTTGCTCTTCATCAGTAAGTACAACGTACGAGTTTGCTTCGCTTTCTGTGTCTGTATCATCGTCGCTCTCAATCAAGTTCCAGGTGTGTAAGGGTTTTTGGTCCTCTGTTTCCTTGTATCGCTTTAGACGGTCTTCTGGGATGAGGTCACGAGGATCAAGCAGCTCGAGTATCGCAAGATTGGAGGTGTCATGTGCGTGGTTGTGTGACTTGTTGATGAGAAGATTGATCTGTGTGGGCGTGAGCTTCAAGAAGGTCTTGTCTAGCTCAATGGGTGCATGACACCTTCTGCAGGTGAAGTTCATCGGTAGTCGTCTAATTGTCGTTCTTCTATGGTATGGTTCAAGTCTATCAATATGTCTTTCTTTGTTCTCCCCTACAGTGTGGTTCTCACAATTTACCCGGACACTTAAACCCAATATATAATTCCATCTCGCACATTTTTTTGACAAAAGTCCACACAATGAAGTATGTATCCTGATGATCAAAACTGTTGCTAGAAGACTCAGTCACTGTTAGCACATGATTTCTCAATAGACTACAACGGTATCTGAACACATACTAACCGCAGATGGCTAAACGCGTAAACAAAAAGGCATTATACGCCCGTCCGCTCCCTATAGTACTCTCGAGTGAGCGCTGGGGACCACTTCCTGAAGTCTTCCCGCACAATCCTGTGTCATGGATGCACTTTGGGTGGAAGTGGCTCCGGATTGTAGCACAGACACCTCCCCATGCCACTGTAGCCCGTGTAGCGGTGTCTTATGACGGAGTTTTCAAAGTGGAAGACGAAGAGGAAATGACGTATCTCTGGCGAAATGGGTTTTTCGGCAAGGGATCGCTTTCCCGGTCGGAGCCCACTTGGAAACAACGCACCATAGACAGACTAGGGCTTGAGGGAAGCGAAAGCACTCTGCGTCTAGAAGATATCACTAGAAAGAGACGCCAAGAGCGGAATTTATTCAAAGAGCTCCGTTCGCGTTTGCAGGACCTTGAGATTCGCAAAAAGGCAGGCATTATCACCAAGGAAGAATCGGTGGAAATGGAGGGACTTGAAAAGAGAGTCGATGAAATGAGAAGTGGAAGGACTAAAGAAATCAGTAAACTGACTGAAAATGATAAAGGTGAGACAAATGATGCAGGAAATGTAACAAAGAAAGGTGATTCAGAGATTTCAAATACTTCAGAGACAAAGACTGCCTCAGCGACTAATCTAGTTGGAAAGACCAGTATCTCCACAGTAAACAAAGAGTCAGACGAAGCTGTCTTGCTGAATGCTCGTGACACAACTGAGTATGACTTGTCTTTGTACGATCCGGAGACCAGGCAACTCCATCGCAACCTTGAATTTGTACAGCTTCAGCCTGCGGAGGTATTTTTCCTTGCTTTTGCATTGGGAAGCGTGCAAGTCACCGTCAAAGAACGTGAAATTTCTCTCCTTGAGCTCTACCGATTATGCTGCGAGGTGCAACCAAACTTTAGTCATCGATATGCCGTGTACCACCATTTCCGGTCAATGGGCTGGTGTGTACGGTCTGGAATCAAATTCGGCACTGAGTACTTGCTATACAAACGGGGCCCGCCATTCAACCACGCCGAGTACGCGGTGATGTGTCTTGACGCCGACTACGACTGGTTCGAGATGTCTGCGATAGGCAGAGTCATTGGAACAGTGAAAAAGACGTTGGTGTTGGCGTACACTGAACAGGGCCCTTCCTTGGAGGAAGTTATGAGCAGATTGTACACAACAGATATGAGAGTAGTGTTTCTGGAGTATTTTCGGGGATTCACCGTGAGTGAGGTGTTGTACAGACGCTGGGCGCCAGGAAGAACGAGAGAATGAGAAAATTATAGACAAATTGTATAGACGAATTGATACATTCAAACTCAATCTTGGGATCACGAGATAAGGAAATCTCAGAAAGAGGATAGACAAATATCACGTATACCAGCCTTTTTGGGAAGAGGAACAAATCTGGAAATTTGCGTGTTTCGAGCATTATTGTTTTGCGTAGAAGCAATATGATTCAAATCACTCACTATAAAGAAAAAGAGGCGACAGTATTATTCATATTTATTTAATTTGATCGCACAACAAGCGTTGAAACTGAGTATTAATCATTCAGATCAACGCTATTCGAGTACGAATAGCATTTTATTCTCACTTTCCGGGTGTAGGTCCGGGACGTTTATTTTTGTGCACTTCAACGCTGATTAGTTTTCGGATCGCATGTCCGAACTTGGGCCAACTGAAGGATTTGTATTAGTGGCACCTATTTTAGCAAAGCGTAAAGGAGTGTAGTATGAGTGTTAAAACATATCAGGTGCAAGCCGAGATCAGTATCAACCGTATTCTAATCAACTCAATAATTGCTCTCGGGAAATTCGAGCCTTTTCCGATCATTAGTCATCAACTATTGTGTAATATTGATGAGCTCAATCGACTCGGAAACGCATCCGTGTGGCTGAAGTAGTAATTCCGTTATGTAAAAGCCCTGTGGGGCTTTTCTAGTGCCCATCGGTGTCCCGGTATTCGCCTACACGGCCTTATGTATTCAGCCAGTTTAAACTTTTCGGGCCGTTTCCGATTTTTCGAAATCGTTTAGTGACGATCGGAACGGACCGAAAAAAGGTAAAAGTATACAGCGTGGTGGGGAAGCTCCTGATGATTGAGTGATACTATGTAGTACGAATTCTTCAAGTGAAGACCTTACAGGCTACTACGGGTATGTTGACTGTGAGGCTCTATTGACTGTGAGGATGCTGACTTAGAATACTAAAGATACTAACTGTGGTCTGCATTTTTTTAAACCACATACTATGAGATTTTAGATATAAAAGGCCCCATCTGCAACAAACCACCATGACATCCGAGTCCTCTGATCTACTGATAATAGTGAGCCAGGAAAAGCTGAACGAGAAGGTTGAACCGAATGAGAATCGTTTGATAGATGAGGACCAGGAGAGGGGCGCCACAGAGGTAATACCACCCAATGGAGGGTTTGGGTGGGTTGTTGCATTTGCAGGGTCGCTATGCTTGTTTTGTACATGGGGATGTAATGGAAGTTTTGGAGTCTTCCTCGACCACTACATCTCGAAAGATACGTTTCATGCTAATGACAAGGAGTACGCCTTGATTGGGGCGGTTGTGATTTGCCTAGGCCAATTGTTTGCTCCGTTGGCGGCATTCAGCTGCCAGATATTCGGTACACAGCCTGTAATTTTCGTTGGGATAGTGATCCAGACTGCGGCGTATATTTTAGCCTCGTTTGCGGTCTCTTTCTGGCAGATATTCATGACGCAGGGTGTTTTGGCTGGGTTGGCGTTTTCGCTTGTTTTCATTCCTGTGACGAACGTTATTCCCACGTGGTTTACCACGAAAAAGGCCACTGCTATGGGTATTGTTGTTGCTGGGTCAGGGTGCGGAGGCTTGGTATTTTCTCTCAGTATTGAGAAGACAATAGCAGATACGGGAGACCAAAAGTGGGCTTTGCGGATGGTTTGTTTGGTGAGCCTTTTCTGCACGTGTCTCGGATGGCTCGTGCTCAAGCCGTACAAACACCCCCGAAAACCCTTTAGCCAGACATTGAACAGGGACTTTTGTAGAAACACCTTTAAAAACACATGTGACTTGAGCATTTTCACAAAACACTTGCATTTGACCCTCTTGGCATTGTGGTACGTGGTGTGCTTGCTCGGCTATGCCATGACTTTGTACACCTTGGCGCCCTACGCCACGGTAGAAGGATACACCCACCAGCAAGGGTCTCTTCTTACTGCGTTGGTCAATGCAGCACAAGTCGTTGGCCGTTCGGGCGTGGGTATTGCTGCCGATTACTGTGGCAGATACAACGCCACAGCAGCCTTCAACATCTCTGTGGCCATCTTTATATTGGTCTACTGGATCAATGCACATACTTATGGCGCGCTTGTTGGATTCAGTATTGTGCTAGGACTCAGTATCGGTGCTGGGCCTGCGATGGGCATGCCATTGTGCCACGATTTGGTGGAGGACTCGCCTTTGGCTTCGAAATTGACTGCCGCATGGGGCGGGATGAACGTAATCAATTCCTTCTTCAGCTTGGTCTCGGCCGTGATAGCTTTGTCAATGGTGAAACATGGTAGTAGCAGGCCATACCTCGGGCTGCAGTTATTAACGGGCTTCTTGTACGTGTTGGCATTTGTTTTGATGATTGTGTTGAGGGAACACATGGTGAGGAAGAAGTTGGCCAAAATGGAGGACGTGGATCCTGTCTTACGTGAGTCAAGTGTGAGGGGTTATGTGAGGAGATGTTTAAAGTGGGAAAAGGTATAACTTATAGAGAATAAACAGAGGTGAAGAAACTTGGAAACACTGGGTGCATCTGCAGAGATGATTGTCTACTCGGTTATACTTGTTATTCAAAAACCGCCATGCCTCATCGATAGGAGGGATATTTGTTATGGTCGTATCAGCTGCTACCATACGGCCAGAAAAAGCTACCATATAAACCGTTTTTGGCTTATCAAGAGTCCAGCGTAGACAAGAGTTGGAGAGTATGACTTCTGTTATCAATGTCATTTGGCTTATTTATAATAGAATACCGTAAGTGACACAAAACCACCATGTAGACGGTATATGTTTATTTGAAGAGACGAATTCGCACGAGTCCTGAGAAGTCCCAGATCACTGGTGTTGAAGGGAAACACTAAGGGAATTCCAAAAGAGCAGGGGAGCCAAAGAAATGGGAGCCAAAGAAATGGGACCAAACCAAAAGAAAAGAGCCAAAACCAAGAGTGGCTAATTGATACCACTGAAACTACGAGTGGCTGGAGTATGGAAACTGTGTATGACTTTGCATAGTGTATGGCTGCATAGTGTATGTGGTTGTGGATGTATTTAGATGGCGGATAATTGAGAAGAATAGGACAGCAAAAAGTAAAATGAATTATGGCCGGGCATGAATGCCACCAATGGCAATCAAGGTAAACGAGGAGAACGAAGGAAACGAAGGAAAACAAAATGCCAATGGCTAGATTATTGCTACGGACCTTTTCGGGCGATTAATGGCCAACAAACGGCTGTTTAGCCACTCCTTGAATAGCTGTTGTGTGGCCTGGATATTGTGCACGCACTACCCCGTTTCTTTTTTTTCCACGCGTTTATTTTTATTTAAATACAGTCAATTCCCATGGCCTCACCTCATCGACAAGAGCTGCGCGAGTCCTGCACACAACACAATGTCAAATCTCAGCGATTTGATTAACAAGGACGACGACTACAGCTACAACTACCCCAAGGCAAAGCCGGCAGAGCCGGTGGCCTATGGACAACAGTTTGAGGAGGAGTTGAAGAGTCGGGATGAGCCCAAAAAGGAGGAGACGGACAAGGTGCCCCAGGAAACAATACTAGACAGTTTCGAAAAGATAAAGACACACTTTCCCGCCGCACGCATCAAGAAGATCATGCAGCTGGACGACGAGATCGGAAAGGTGGCACAAGCCACTCCCATCATTGTGGGCAGGGCATTGGAGATCTTCATGGCCAACTTGGTGGAGGCCAGTATAGTGGAGGCCAGAAAGCAGGGCGTAAAGCGTATCAGTGCGTCGCATATCCGTGCTGCGGTGGATAACACCGAGCGCTTCGACTTTTTGGTCGAGGTGGTGGAAAAGTACCCTCCGTTGAAGAATTAGACAAAAACTTATAAAAAGGTGAGAATGAGACTTGCAAGCACAAAGATAATAGAGTGGTCATATGGTGTAGGATTAAAGGATCCGACAATGATATATAGGGAGGTGGTCATGTCCATGACTAATGAGAGACGATAAAATAGATAAGGTCAAGGCCGTAGTGGATACTGTAGGAACAAAAACGAAGAATACAAGTTGAATAGAAAAGGAAAAGTACAGCTGATAGCATATCATTGATAGCATCAATTGTCAATAGTGCTCGCAAATGGTTACGGATCGTACATTTGGTGCAACGAAGTTGTATTGGTACAACGATGTTGTACGAATTAATCAATTGGAAAATAGAGTGAATGAACATTGGAAAGTACTACTGTGGTGATATTAAATTCAGTAACTAAGAAAATACCTTGGTGACTTCACCCTTGCGATTTAGATTTAATCAGTGATCTATTAGTCCTGCAAAAGATAGGTTGGTCTTCAGATAGACATTCTAGGTTCACCTGAGTACTCCGGATCAACCAGAGTAACCAGATATACTAGAGTCTCCAGAATCTACTATTCTAGTGGTTCTATAAGAGCACGTTAGTTTATGGTAGAATTCTTAGGATCATTTTATACTTGTGTCATCTTTTCTTGCTCGGCTTAACCTTCTTTGCTCTCCTGCATGTGATACGATTACGTCATACGAAATAGAGTTCCTGGTACACCATCTAGAGTAGAGAACGTATACGTATCCAGGCGATCCACGTCTCAGGCGGGGGTGCCATTGTGGCAGGCGGGGAAATTGAAGTAAACGAAAACAACCGAAGAATATTGATGAGACGATAAGGGATTGAGTGGATAAAAAGGCATTGAAGCATCGCTATGGTCGTTACGGTATTGTTAGAGTGGGATTGTGGTATCTATCTATTTGTAATACGTGGTGTGTGGTGTGTGTAATGCATAGTTTGATGTATTGCTCCGGGCCTTTGTGTAAGCAACAATACGGAGTATTTAAACTCTGAAAATCACCCCTCCCTTTGGCATGGTTGAATCTAGATCACACACCAACCTTTCGTCGCGGCCGTCATTTGCCAATGTGCCGCCCCCACAGCCAGACGTCTACTACGTGGGGGTGGACGTTGGTACCGGTTCCGCACGTGCGTGTATCATTGACACCAATGGCATTATTCTTGGGCTTGCCGAAAGACCCATTACCCGGCACGAGCTCAAACCCAATTACATTACTCAGAGCAGTACAGAGATTTGGAACAGCATTTGTTTCTGTGTCAAGGCATGTTTGAGGGACAGTGGGGTTGACCCTGAGCATGTATTTGGCATTGGGTTTGACGCTACGTGCTCGCTTGTTGCCATTAGCGAGCTGACTGACCAACCGGTGGCGGTGGGACCGGATTTCCTCGACCACAAGGAGAATATCATTCTTTGGATGGACCACCGTGCGGAGGAAGAAACCAACACCATCAATGCCTCCGGCCACAAGTGCTTGAAATATGTGGGGGGGCAAATGTCTATAGAGATGGAGATGCCGAAAATGAAGTGGTTGAAACACAACATGCCTGGAGGCATTGGGGACGTCAAGTTCTACGATCTCCCAGACTACCTCACCCACAAGGCCACCGGAAGCGAGGCACGCTCCTTCTGCTCCACTGTCTGCAAACAGGGTCTTCTTCCAATTGGCGTTGAGGGCCTGGAAACAGGCTGGCTGCGTGACTTTTTGGAGCAAATGGACCTCGCCGAGCTCTGTGAGGATGACTTCCGCAAATTGGGAGGCATTCCAGGCAAAAATGGCCAATTCTTGAGTGCTGGTGATGTGGTCGGTAAATTGACCCCTGAGGCCGCAGAGCAATTGGGATTGACCACAGAGTGCATTGTGGGATCGCCAGTTATCGATGCCTACGCAGGGTGGATCGGTACTGTGGCAGGTAAGGCCGAGGTGCCGGAGCTTGCTCAGGGAGGTGACCACGGCATTGCCACCTCCACAGGTCGTTTGGCCGCTGTTGCCGGTACTTCCACCTGTCACATTGCCATGACAAAAGACCCCCACTTTGTCCAGGGTGTCTGGGGACCGTATAAGGACGTTATGACCCATGGCTACTGGTTGGCCGAGGGTGGCCAATCGTGTACGGGACAGTTACTTGCACACGTTTTGGCGATCCACCCGGCCCACTCTGAGCTCAATCACCTTGCGGAGGTTTCGAACGTGTCTCGTTTCGACTACCTTAACCTAGTCTTGGAGAACTTGACTGAGCAGCGCGGCGCACGGTCCGTGGTGGCCTTGGCAAGACACATCTTCTTCTACGGAGATTTCCACGGGAACAGATCGCCCATCGCAGATCCCCACATGCGCGCCAACATTATTGGCCAGTCCATGGATTCGTCCGTTAACGACTTGGCTCTCCAGTACTTTGGTGCATGTGAATTCATTGCCCAGCAAACCCGCCAGATCATCGAAGAGATGGAGAAAGCAGGCCATGTCATCAAGTGTGTGTACATGAGTGGTGGCCAGTGCAGAAACGGTTTGCTCATGAGACTCTTGGCCGACTGTACGGGTAAACCTATTGTGGTCCCACGTTATATCGACGCGGCAGTTGTCTTTGGCTCCGCTATCTTGGGTGCAGTAGCCGCCGAGGATTCGGTCGATGAGCATCTCGCTACTAAGGGCCGCTCTAGACGTTCCTCCATTTTGTCCACCCGTAGGTCCCAGCTCAACTTGACGGGTTCAGGAAGCAACATCGCCGCCGCAGGTGCCCATTCGCCTTATACAGCTCCTACAGCCACTACCAGTACCACCAACATTGCTGCGTTGACCTACTCCGCGGCCCACCCCGACGACTACTTTAACCAAAAGATCGCAGAGGAGGATGAGAGTTCCGAGGATGAACAGACAATCTCCTTTGGCTCTTCCAAGCCAGTCCAGAAGGGTTTGTCGCAAAAGTTGGGCAACCTTGGCTTGAAACCATTGACTTCTTTGAAGGACAAGAAGTCCCACCCAGGTGACAAGTTGTGGCGTGTCATGGAGAAGATGACTGGCCCAGGTAAGGTCATCCACCCATCCCCAGAGGACCACCCGGACAGAAAGTTGTTGGGTGTGAAATATAAGGTGTTTTTGGAGCAGTGTTACAAGCAGCAGGAGTACAGGAGATTGGTTGATGAGGTGGAAAAACAGTCAAAGAAGTAAGTAGCTGAAGGACTGTTTTCGGCAACTTGATTAAATAAATGAATTAGATGTTGATTGTAGGGAACTGAGAATTATGAAGTAGGCATTAAATAGATAAGGATAATTATGTGCAGGAGTGGCTGCAAAAACACAAGATAAGCGAGTTGCACTGATTACAAAGATAATAGAGCTGATATAAAAATTTCGCTGGAAGTGGCTCCAGGTACATGATAGCTTTGGATTTGGTGAGGCTGGGAAACGCATGGAATAAAACTGATGGCATCTCAAACACCTTGAATAGATGTGGTCAACACAACCAGATAATAGATGGGAAATACTTGTTACGAACATTCTATTTCTCTGTCTTTCTGGCCAATCATCGCTCAGATTTGTAGCGTGTTGCTCATGTAGTTAAAGTGCGGCCCCGTTTGCAGAATGAAGGACTAATTTACTGACCAAGTTCTTGGCACTGAGTACTATCTTATGGCCATGAATAGATGGGTATATTGAAGGGGTCGGTCTCTCTTATGCACGTATATGTCTCTTTGGGCACCATTATTTCGTTTGTTGCTTCTGATGTCTGATTGTAGACCTTGTATCGATTCTTCATTTCTTAGAAAATTCGCTATATTTGCGCAAAAAATACCAACTTTGAAAATGCTCAATTTGACATTTCGGATCGCACATGAGCAATGCAAATACGTAGACAAAGTCCAAATGTGCACTTCTTATTGACGCCTTACTATGAGCTTCTTATCACACGATCTATATTATCTCTCAGCCTTTCACTGCACACTTGTCATCGCTAGTCATCGCCAGGTTTCAAAAATTTATTTGTAGCACAGAACCTCTAAATGCATATCGGACACAACATAGCGGTATTGGCAATTTTGCTGTTCTTCGTCTAAGCATAACGGTTTATAACAATATAACGTCATTCCCTGGCACGAACTGACCCCATCAAATCACCCCATGTTGTCCCTACTTTTGCGTCATCTTTATGGTGCACAAGACATTTCTCCATTCTCTCCTGTACCTATGAACCGGAAAATTACCTATTTTGATGATTTCGGATAAACTGATTGGACATGCCGAGCCCGAGGTGCCTGAAACAACCGACCTCATAATGTACCAGGTGACGTCAACAGCCAAATTAATCACACCGGAACGTATTTCGTAAAAGGGGGGATATAATGCACGTCTGGATGAAGTTTAGGCACGAATACCTTATTTGATAAACCATTTCACTGAGCGAAGCGAAGTGTACAAAAAGAGTCATACGCATGTGAAGCTAACCTCGAAGCTCCAATTGTAATATTTTAATCTTTTGAAGGCTTTGCCCCTTTAAAGACTCTTCCCCATTAAAAGCCCCTTATTTCTGCACCCTTTATGGGCCGTTGAACCCGCTACTCGATGTAGAAACAAGAAACTTAGTAGCTTGTGAAGATCTTGATGTGCGATGAGAAAGTAGATGAGATGCTATAGTGCATGGATAAAATGCAACATCGCACTTGGAATACGTACTTAAAATATCGATTTCATTTTGACGATGACTACTTTTGGCCCGTAATTCTCTATTGAATTTTACAAAACTTTTCTTTTGATAATACTCTACACCCGTAGCATCCTTGCAGTTGGTTTATGTCCTGTAGCTTTCCGCAAGACTCTTATACAACGCTAAACTTGCTTCTGTATGCGAGTGAATAAAGCGAGTGAAGAGAAGCGGCCTTGAAAGACTAACGGGCAAAATAGGGCCAGGGAAAACGTCAGGGACAGCCACAAAATGTAGGAATGACCGCACGGGGTACGAAGAATGTTGTCAATCAGACATTGAAACACTTGGCAAAGGCGCCGTAGACTAATAGATAAGCAAATGTGACATGGACGAGCCCACGTAGGGGAATGCGCCGTAGAAGAGCTCCAACGGCTTCCAAGTATTTTCTTACAGTAATATTGCTCGTTTGAGTGTACTTTAATCTGGATCTGCAGTCTATTGTGGGGATCATAATCATTTGTCAGCTTGCTTGCGATTTAATTTGGAATATTGCAACCCATCACGTGACATCAGCAAAGTAGGGAGAGAGGACTAAAAGAGTGGGGGGCCAGGGGAAAGAGAAGTGAACGGTGAGGAATGCAGCGTGTATGCGTTACGAGGTGCATGCGGTGTTTGTGTCAGCCGTGAAGCGGCGCAGGCACTTTGTTTGAAACTGTGGATGAGTGAAATTGCAAATTGCAAATTTTCCGCCACAGCTTGAAGCACGGCTGGCCCTATTATATAACTTCGCGTAGGATCCTTATTTCTAGCACCATGTCTGAGATCATTCACAAAATCAACAGTTTGACCAGCGACCACGGCCCGGAGTCGGTTGTACCCCATCTTCAGGAACATGAACATGAGCTCTACTCTCACCACTCACGGGACTCACATCGCTCTCACCCTGCTGAAGCAAACATTGAGAGTGTTCTTGACCAGGCAGGAGTGCCCGAGTACATTGAGCACAATGTGACTGTGCTCGATTGGTTGAAGAAGGTGTTTGCCGACCCTGTGGGGAAGATCAAGTACTATCTTGCGTCTCTCTTCCCCATTCTCCAATGGATATTCCACTACAATGGTAAATGGTTATATGGAGATTTAGTTGCCGGTATCACCGTGGGTGTTGTTTTGGTTCCACAGAGTATGTCGTATGCGCAGTTGGCTGGTTTGCCCGCCGAATACGGTCTCTACTCGAGTTTTGTGGGTGTTTTCATCTATTCCTTCTTTGCCACCTCCAAGGATGTTTCTATTGGACCAGTGGCGGTGATGTCGATGCAGGTGGGTAAAGTCATTGCCAATGTGGTGGACAAGGTGGGCGACAAATACAGTGCTCCTGAGATTGCGACGTTCCTTTCGCTCATCTGTGGTGGTATTGCCACCGGTATTGGTATTCTTCGCTTGGGTTTCATCTTGGAGTTCATCTCCATCCCAGCAGTTATGGGTTTCATGTCCGGCTCTGCCTTTAGTATTATTGTTGGCCAGGTGCCCGGTTTGATGGGCTACAATTCGCGGGTCAACACCAGAGAAGCCTCATACAAGGTTGTCATAAACACACTCAAAAACCTCCCCCACACCAAGCTGGATGCCGCTTTCGGGCTCATTCCGCTCTTTATTCTCTATACATGGAAATTTGGGTGTGAGATTGGCCAAAAGAGACACCCCAAGGCCAAGATGTGGTTCTTTTACGTCCAGCAGTTGCGTAATGCCATTGTCATTATTGTTGCCACGGCCATTTCGTGGGGCATTGTGCATCCCAAGAAGAAGGCCTTTAAAGGCAGTGGGAAATTCAAGCCACCCATCAGTGTTATCGGCACTGTCCCTCGCGGATTGAAGCATACTGGTGTCATGACCATTCCGGACGGCATCATTGGCGATATGGCGTCGGAGATTCCTGTCTCCACCATTATTCTTCTTTTGGAGCACATTGCCATCTCCAAGTCCTTTGGTCGTGTCAATGATTACAAGGTGATTCCAGACCAAGAGGTCATTGCCATTGGTGTGAACAACTTGATTGGAACCTTTTTCAACGCGTACCCGGCCACCGGTTCGTTTTCGCGGTCTGCCCTTAAAGCCAAGTGTGGTGTGCGTACCCCATTGGCTGGTATTTTCACAGGCTGTGTGGTGCTTCTTGCCCTTTATGCATTGACTTCGGCGTTCTACTATATCCCCAAGGCCACTTTGAGTGCGGTCATTATCCACGCTGTGTCGGACTTGATTGCCAACTACAAGGTGACGTGGAACTTTTGGAACATTCTGCCGTTGGATGCTGGAATCTTTATCATTGCTGTCATCATCACTGTGTTTGCGCTGATTGAAGACGGTGTGTATTTTGCCATTTGTGCTTCTGCTGCTGTTTTGCTCTTCCGTGTTGCTATTCCCAAGGGCCAGTTCTTGGGCAGAGTCCAGGTTGCCGAAGTGGTCAATCCCGTCATCAACACATCGTACACTTTGGACGGAGATGAGATTGAAGACTCCCAGCTGTCGCAGAATGTTGAGATTCAGCGTGTCTTGACTACCTCTGGAAAGTCCAAGGAGTATGACTCAGGCCACAAGATCTCCACTGTGAGCACACAGCAGCTTCTCCAAAACAACCCACAGGTTCGTTTCCATACCAAATGGGTCCCGCTCAATAACGACAACATCAACGACCAGATTAGAGTGCGCCCTCCCCCTCCAGGAGTGCTTGTTTTCAGACCTGTCGAGGCCTTTGTCTACCCCAACTCTTCTAGACAAGCTGACCGCATTACAGACGAGGTCAAGCGTTTGACCCGCCGTGGACAGCCATACAGTGGTACCGACACAGGATCCAGACCATGGAATGACCCAGGTCCTTTGAGATGGAACATTCCGTTCATCAAGAAGAAGGAGGTTTTTGTTGAAAAGGAGGACACCAGACCCACGTTGCGCATTGTGCACCTCGACTTTTCGGCTGTTTCGCTGGTTGATGTCACATCCATTCAGGCCTTGGTGGATTTGCGCAAGGCTTTGAATAGGTACGCTGACCGCGAGGTTGAGTTCCACTTTTCCGGTATCATGTCGCCCTGGATTCGCAGGGGATTGCTCAAAGCTGGCTTTGGGACCTATGGCGGCGAGGGCTTGGTTAGCGAGACCACCTATGTGAATGTGGCTGCCTCGGACCTCGAACATGGGGGGTTGGACACTGAGTACTATGCAGCCGTGGGAACTGACACTCCATTCTTCCACTTGGATATCCCAGACTACAAGTAGTTTGAAATTTGGATCAGTAATGGATGGTCGTACAGGTGTTGGCGGCAACTAATATAAATAGGCACATTGTGCGGTGGTGGGATGGATCTACCCTTTTGAGCTCTCACATGAGCGTATGCAAGGATACCATTGATATAGCCACCGTATGCATGATCTTGGTGATTGATATAGGGTTATAATAGATATGTAGTGAAAAAAGGAGATGTGAAATTAGGCAACTTATATAGATGAGCAATTCAAATAAGCTGCGCACATGAAATGAGGGGAGAAATTACAAGGGTGAGATATATTCTGGATAATACTTATCACTTATCAGCCGTGGCGTGAGATCCTACGTCTACAGGATCGATGCAAATTAAAAATGGGGTGACACTAAGATAAGGAGAAAATCAAGATAATGCAAGATCTGAATGGCATGTATTGGCGCACCTTAAAATGTTTGGTTCACCAATATCCGTCTTGTGGGATCACCGAGCTGGGTTATACCTGGCCATGACTCTGAAAGCTAGGAAGATGGATGACTGCACAGACTCATGATTGAAGCATAAAACAAATTAGAGTTCTAGAATACATGAAGACGCCATCATTCCACAGTTGTGGAGACTGTCGTATGATATTTGCTCCAGCATATTGAAGTGTTTCTAGGACCAATATATATAGGCGAGAAAAACACAAGATGGTTATTTGAGAGAGTGTCTAGGGGTACCAGTGTGTAAAGATGTCATTAGTGGAAGATTTGTGGATCTGTGATGATGATTTCGGATAGTGAAGATGAATTCGGATAGTGAGGATAGCTATGGATAGTGAGGATATTTATGGATAGTGAAGATATCTTGACCATTTTAAGACATTTTTGGTATTGGCTTTATTTTACCGCGCCAAAAATCATTTTTCACGCGTTATGGAGGTTGTTTCCAACAAGAGGCCCAAGCCTGACATACCAGACCCCGAACCCAATTCAAAGCGGAGAGACGCTGAATTCTCAGAGAAATTCTCCGTGAGCCAGACAGATATAGCGACTACACAGGACACGGAAGACCCGCAAGGCGACAAACAGATAAACCAACAAAGCGACGATCAAGAGATACAAAACGATAGAGAGGTTAAGGAGGGTTGCAAACAACAGGATGACGGTTTAGATAAACAGAATCCAAAGGGTCAGGAGAAGGCGGAGAAAGAACGCAAGAAGCTACAGGAGAAAATGGAGAAGGAACGGAAAAAGGAGGAGGAGAAGGCGGAACGAGAGCGCAAAAAGGAGGAGGAAAAGGCGGAACGAGAGCGCAAAAAGGAGGAGGAAAAGCGCCGCAGAGAGGAAGAGAAGGAGAAGAAAAAAGAACAGGACCGTAAGAGGAAGGAGGAGGAGAGGATAGAACGAGAGAGGAAAAAAGAGGAGGAAAGGCTCGAGAAGGAACGCAAAAAAGAGGAGGAACGGATCGAGCGAGAAAAAAAGAAGGAGGCTGATAAACTAGAACGCGAGCGCAAGCGCGAGGAGGAAAAGAAGAAGAAGGAGGAAGAAAAACTCGAGCGCAAACGCAAATTGGAGGAGGAGAAGGAGGAGAAAAAACGCATGGAAGAACGCAGCCAAATGAAGATCTCATCCTTCTTTGTCAAGAAACCTGTTGTCAACACCCCCAAGGAAACCGAACACGCTCCCACGTCGAGCGACTTTGACAAAGATTTCTTGCCGTTTTACATCAAGGCAAACGTCACAATGGCCTCACTTAAAGCAGGCCCATCGGAAAAGGAAATTGATGAGTTGCTAGCTTCGGAGCCTCCCAAAAATAGACAGTCCCCAATAGAAGAGATTAGCAACCACAAAACGGTGAGTTCACAAGAGATTCTCGATTTGTTCAATTCTGCTACAGCCACCGAGGAGGACGTCAAGGCTTTGCTCGCTCAATTGCCCCCAATCAAGTACATTCGCTTCTACGAAAACTCACGACCGCCGTACATAGGCACATGGCTTGCTCCTAAACACACTATCCACCTCACAGATCCGTTTGACACGCTGCTGACAGGATTGGACTATGAGTACGACCTGGATTTAGAGTGGAACGAGGACGAAGAGGGCGAGGACTTGGATGATGAGGACATGGAGGAGGAAGACGATGTGGAAGACGACGATATCGACGACTTTGTTGAGGGCAGTAGCGAGGGCCCCAAAAAGATCCACACATTGGTGGTGAATAGCAAGGTGAATGATGGCACCAACGATGAGTTTTTCCGCCAATTCACCGTGGAAACAATGGTCAAAGGCATGTGTTTTCCAATACCCGAGCCCAGTGTTGAGGCCACTCATCAGGTAAATTCACAGGAGAAGCCCATAGACAACAAACCGGCCGCTGTAAATGTGTTGGTTCCCCAAAAGAAAACAATCAAGGATCCAGCCACCTTGAAGGCATTGGCGGAGTTTGTGACAAACAACAAGGAGTACACGATAGCAACGTTGGTGGAGTTGTCCAAGAAGGAGTTTGCATCACATACCAAGGCCTTGTTGAAGAATACCATACAGGAGATTGCAGAGTATAATAAGAAGACCCTGAAATGGGAGGTGAGGCCACAGGAACCGACTCCACAAACATGAACAGCATATTACCACAGAACAACAGCCATGGAGGTGACTCGCCAGTAAAGGACTATGAATAGACATATATGACGGGTAGAATAAGACGATGATAGATTGGAAAGAATGATGAGTACGATGAGTAGATGTGGTGAAATTGGGTAAGTAGACGTAGATATTAGTCGAGGAATAGTATGGGTAAATTAGCAGAATGAGGAAAACAGTATTGAGTATACTGTATTATGAGTATGTATTATGAGTATGTATTATGAGTCTCTATGAATGACTGATTTTGCAGCCACAAAAAGGCTCACTGAAAACTTGACTAGGCGATTCTGGGTCGTCAGTGGTATTCAAAAGGGGTCCCTTCTAGCAGAATGACATTTTCATCCTCTCATAAGGCATTGTTGTACACATTCTATTCTTGTATAAGTTGCTCAATGGCAAACACTTTTTTTATGGACCACCAGTTTGTCTCTCTGCAGATGCAGGGACGACACGAAGAGCTCTTACAACAAGAAAAACGAGACGAGAGCGTCTCCCAGATGCTTCCCAAACTACGAAAGTTCCAAAATGGGGCCCACTCGCCCGCCACAGTTCTTTCGCGAGCCAAACCCGCAAATAAGGCGCGTAAAACGCGTAAGCGCAAAGATTGCACACTCAAGGGTCTCGCACGCGACAACTTCCAAAAGAACAAGCTAGGGTATCTCAGTGGCAAATCCAAAGGCCAGATCGACAGGTTTGTGCGCAAAATGTGCACCGAGGACACAAACTCGATCAAGGCCGACTTCTCAAATTTATACTCAAAAGAGGAGTGGATGCTGGTCCTCCATCATATCAAACTGGAGTTTCCCAACCTTGGCGCTTCTGGAAAACGCAACCTTCGCTGGATTACGAAGGAAGCTCATAGAATAGACGACAATAGAGACCTGCTATGGTCTCAGTCATCCCAGAGACCAGAAGCCGCCTTGACTAACGAAGACCTCAAGTGGTTGTACGACTGCGACGAAAGCTTCAAATACGGCGACGACGTGGATCCAGAGGTTTCGTTCGAGGAGTCCATGTTTGTGAGTACCTTGTCCCAAGATGTGCTAGAGGAGAGGGGAGAGGAAGTTAGGGACGTGGATAATTCTGGCGAAAAGACACACATCAAAGGGGTACACGATGGGTTCACAGTTGAACAAAGCCCCTTGATACCTAATACTATTGAATCGCTATCTGTAACACAGGGCCCTGAAATTGTTTCGGACTCAGAACCAGAAATAGAGGTGCTACAACATCCAAGCGAACAGAGAACACCAAAGCTTACACCAGAGTCTTTAGAGCGACTGTCAACACCTAAAAAGCTTACACAAGAGTTTTTAGCATTTACAGAGCCTAAAAAGCTCGAGTCTTTCACAGACTCCAAACCACTATCACCGCTTGAGTCATCAGAACCTATAAAGCCACTGACCCCCCTTGTGTTTTCCACAGAGCCCAGAGACCTACCCACACCACATAAATCCATACTGCCTCACTATAAACAAGGTGATTGCGTGCTGGCTAGACCGACTACTGTGGAGTCCAACACTCCTGAGTCTGAACAGTGCACACCCAATGATGAGAACAGACCCACACAAGGCTCTGTACTCATCCACACTCCTGTTAGCTCGCACCAACCTCCCCAAGAGTCTGCTGGTTTCTGTAGCTTTTCGTTCCCGGACCATGTGCTTGAGGTTTCTGACAGTTTTGACATGAAGGCGAACATTGAGCAGTTGATTGGTAAACCGGCTCCAATGAGCTCGCCATTTGTGTCCAAGACACCCAACGGGCTGCCATTCAAGACACCCAGGTTTCTGTCCCTGCGGCCATGGGAGAAGCTGCTTGTAAATAAGGGTCACACGAGTCTAGGCCCCGGGTCTGTTTCTCTGTCAAAGTCTATTCGGAGCGAGGTGGTCTTTTCCGATGACGATTTTGGGACTGCACGGTCACATCTCGATTCACAGAGCCAGCACAGGCCTGGGGCCAAGAAACGCCGTGTTTTGCGCACTACACGGTACCGGTTCCAAAGCAACTTGCGGTTTTGCGATAGGGAGGACACACGGACAGGTGTAAGTGTGCGCCATGTTCTGAGTGAGCCTGTGGTGATCGATCTGGAGGAGGAAGTTCCCGATCTGGAAGACGAAGGGTGTAATGTGAGTATTCTCGAAATCACACGGGAGGTAAACGAGCAAAGTGATAGTGAAGGTAACGGGAGGCCTTGGGACAGAGACCTGGAAGTCTCTGTGGAGGGGTACGGACATGGACAAGATGCAAACACGTCGATGGTGCAAGAAGATGCAAACACCTCGGTGGTGCAAGTACCATCTAGCCCACAGGGAATAACAGGGTATTTACTTGCGAACAGCGACTTTGATGATGAGGTGGTTGAGTCACCGGTGAAAAAAGGGCGTTGGAGATACAGGATAAGGTAATGAATGGATAGGATATATATAGAAAATGCAAAGATAAGTCATAGGAAACTATATTGGAGACTATGTGAACTGTTATGTGATTTCTATGTTGGGGAGACACCGCATGAAATTACTGTGAGCTTAATCATATTGTCATTATATCGTACATCGCACTTGTATTCTCAACAAATGCAGCTATTTTGTTGATGCATAGTATAAATTCAAAGCCACTCAATCAGAGCAACTTGTACATCCTGTTCCAATCAGGCTGGTCATCCTTCAGGTAATCTGTACTTCTCATAAACATTTGTATTCATTTGAACTCCTTCTTGTTTCTTCATATGTATTTCTTATGGTCTGCATCGATCTTGTCCTCCACCAACAACTGATTGATGCGGCCAATGACCCTGAGGGAAATGCCTACATCGGCCACCAAGGTGCCAGGACCAAACACCAAGTTATTGAGTAGGTTGCCATATGGACGATGATACATGACTTTGATGGCCCACTTGGCGTGAAGGAACCACAATATCAACACGAATAGGGTGAGCGCAGTGAGGATGCTTGCGTTAAAGGCACGGGACTTGGAAATGCGCTCTTGTGGTTTATAGGCTGGTTTCTTCATAAAAAAGGATAAAAGCGAAATAAGAGCAAATGTAGTGAGTGTAAGCACAATTATTTCATGCAGAGGGTAGGAAACGTCCCTTCCATGACCTTAATTTTGAGAAATGTAAATCAGATATCAGGCTGAAACAATCTATCGCTCGTAGTAGCTTCACATTCACTCGTACTTGGAAGAAGCAACTTGCAAGCTCTTTTTTGTGAACTATGGTACTGGGTACAAGATAAACCTTGTAAAAGTTGGCTGCGCTGCTCATTATACTTCATTCGTAGTGCTCATCAGATACCTTCATATTGCTCCAGTTCGTCATTAGTCCTATTTGATTCCTCACCCTCGCTAGCGCTCGGTTCTTCATTTTGCTATTTAATATTCTCACCCTCGCTATCGCTCGGTTCGTCATTTTATATTCTCTAGCTACCGCAGGTTTCTCATTTTATATTCCCTCGCTACCGCAGGGTTCTCATTTTATACGGTCAGGTGAGACTTTTTTTTATGGTCCAACCCCACCATTATGAAACAGGCGTGCCTGTATTTATGCCCACGTATGAGGAATTTGCCGACTTCTATGCTTATAATAAAGAGATCAACCAGTATGGCATGCAATCGGGCATTGTGAAAGTGATTCCGCCCGTGCAGTGGACAAAACAGCTCGAGGGCATCTACACTACAGACAATTTGCGAAAAGTCAAAATCAAGAACCCCATAGTCCAGCACATCAATGGAGTGAGTTCGGGCGTGTACACGCTGCAAAATGTTGAAAAGCAGCGTAGCTTCAATCTTCAGCAATGGCTTGATTTGCTGCGCAAACCCAACAACCAGCCGCCGCCTGAAAGTAGGCGCAAAGCCGCCCATTCCACACAAGAACAGGTCCAGGAGCCCCCCCTGTACCTGATTGATGTATCGCAATATACGCCTGAGCGGTGCGAGGAGCTTGAGAAGAACTACTGGAGGACGCTCACGTACGCAGAACCAACTTATGGCGCCGATATGCTAGGGTCGCTTTTCCCGCTGCTGGTGACGCAATGGAACGTTGCATCGCTTCCCAATATCTTGGACCTCATGAAGGAGCGCATACCAGGAGTTAACGATGCATACCTATACGCCGGGCTCTGGAAGGCCACATTTGCGTGGCATCTCGAAGACCAAGACCTCTACCTGATCAACTATATACATTTTGGCGCACCCAAGCAGTGGTACCTGATACCGCAAAGGAATGAGCAAAAGTTTTTTGCCCTCATGAAGGATACGTTTGCTGATGAGTACAAGAACTGTCTGGAGTTTTTGCGGCACAAGACGTTCAATGTGCTGCCGCAATTCCTCGAGAAGCATGGCGTGGAGTATAACAAGATTGTCCACAGGGAGGGCGAGTTCATGATCACGTATCCGTACGGGTACCACGCGGGATTCAACTACGGCTATAACCTTGCGGAGTCGGTGAACTTTGCATTGGATGATTGGTTTCCAATAGGAAGAGTCACCAGAAAGTGCGAGTGTATTGCCGACTCGGTGGGCATAAATGTGGACCAGTTGTGGAGGAGGTATACAAATGAGGAGGACACAGAGGGACCACACCAACAAGAGTTAAAAGCAGAGCCAAAAAAACGAAAGAAGTCAAGTAGTGGTGTGCCCGACAAAAAGAGTAAACCAGACAACAGACCAGACAAAAGCAGACAAAGCAAACCAGTCCTTCAATGCCTCTTGTGTCCCAATAACCTTCCGGAAAAAGCTCTTGACCATTCCTTGCGGCTTGTTCCTTCGGAAAAAGGCCAAGTCCACACCATATGCTACCGTGCCTTTCCCACACAGCTCCAGCTCAACGAAATAGTCACCGGTATGCGGAGCATTTCCAAAGCACAAAAGAACCTCAAGTGTGGGGTTTGTAGGCACAACTCGGATAATACACATGGCGCATGCTTCCAGTGCACGAATCCCAAGTGCACGCGTGCCTACCATGCCACATGTGCCTTGAGCGACGGAGTGTTCTTTGACTATGAAGGCGGCGAGGTGCTATGCAAGATCCACAGGCCAAAAGGGCAATATACATGTGGGGTACCTGGCGAGTGGGTCCAGTTCACTGTGAATACTTCATACTTCTGCGGTATGGTGATTGAAAACAATACAAGTGAGGAAACCTATAAGCTCGCGGTATATCCGCTGTTGGAAGAGGTGGTGGAGGTGGCCTACGATAGGGTGTTGAGGGCTATACGAGAGGGCGAGAAGCCCGAGCCCGAGCTGCCAGTAGAGCTGCTACCAGAAAGCGTGAGGCCTTTTTCTTATGATGAACCCTACAAGAGGGTGCGTGTGGGTGATATGTGTGCTGTGCCAGAATACAGAGAAAACATACCCATGCCTATGCCACTCACAAATAATTAAACTAACCAACCCTGACTATCCGAGCGAAGCGAGGATAGTAGGGTTGGTTAAAAGAAGAACACACCCACCAGCGAGTTTGTTCGAGATTAGTCAAGAATAAGATGTCCTGATCAGCAGAATACAAACGTTTAGTGGGCTTATAGCACTAACTGGAGGTTCTCGTTTTGTCGTGGCAGCTTGACGCTTGCTCGTGGCACTTAATGATTTTTCAAAGATCACGGAAGAATATAGTTAATGAGAATGCGTAATGGATGAAATGATTGAAGATATGAGTGTAGATCGATCATGTTCAAGAAAGCACAAACTGAAATTGTAGTACGAGTTCACAAGTTTTTAGTCAATGCAGGTGTCAACGTAAAGAATGTGTCGTTACAAATTTGATCTTTTCCAGCTTGGTTAACTCTTTCAATTTTTTGACAAATTCTTGACAATTTGATTACTTTGAACAGTGGAACCATCTGAGACTATTAAAGATCATCATTGGAGTATATGAGATCTAATGTACTCATAAAGTGTATGAATGAGGAAACATATAGGATAACACTTATTTTTGTATATGGGGGGCGGGTTTATAGTGTGCAGTTGCTTGAATTATTTCTTGTATTTGGTGGTAGTGGTTCTTTCTAGTGGTGATTTTGATTTACGACTTCCTTGTTCCCTAACATTCTACAGGTCATCATACAAGTCAGCTCGAAGTGATCTCCCGCTGGTCTTGATCATTGATCTATGAAACGACATTTATCCGACGACGACATAGAGTCCTCCTCACAAGAGTCTTTGATCGAGAGTCCTCCCTCAGAACAATGGGTAGACAAGTACGCGCCCCACAGCACCGCGGAGTTATGCATCAACCCCTCCAAGCTCAAGCAGGTGCGATCTGAGATCCAGCAAATGGCATCTGGAGCATTCAAGTTGCTCATACTCACCGGGCCAGCAGGCAGTTCCAAGTCCAGCACAGTGAAGTTGCTTGCAAAAGAGTTGTTTGAGCGAAAAAGGCCAGTTGTATCGGGTTCTTTTGGATCTTTTAGCTCTCTAGGGTCGTTCAGAGGCCCTAGTCTCTCTGACTCGTATCTTGTTGAATACATTGAGAGCAGCATAGAGGGGATTCCACAGCCAGAGCACTTTGGCGACTTTCTCCGCGACTCGCAGTACCGCTCAGACTGTGTTGTACTTGTGGAGGAGCTACCCAATGTGTTTCACGCCGAGACATTGCGGAACTTTCGCCAGGCCATACGTGAGTGGATCTATTCAGACGAGAGGCGGCCCCCATTGGTCCTCTGCCTAACGGAGATCGACTGCGATGGAGACAGCTATGCATACAGCATTGATACCAACTTGAACGCAGACACGCTCTTGGGAAGGGAAATCATGGCCAATGCCCACGTTCACACCATCAAATTCAACGCGGTGGCCAACAAGTTCTTGAAAAAGTTGGTGAGCCGTGTGGTTAGCAGTGAGCCTGTTTTCCGGACCGTTTCCAAGAGCGAATTGAGTAGCGTTATGGAAAGCTTGGTACGAATAGGTGACGTCAGGTCCGTGTTGGCTAACCTCCAGATGTGGTCGGCGTCTGCACATGTGCCTGGGGTCCGCGAGAACCAGATTGATCTCTTCCATGCGATAGGCAAGATTGTCTTTCTGAGCTCAGAGTATACCCATCTAGACGACGGCCTCGCAGACTACAACCTGGTCCAGGCCGTGCTTGATAACTACGGAAACCTCCTGCTATTGAGCTTGGCGCTACTTGAAAACTACCATGTCTACAAGGATGGGCAATACGCCGTAGAGGCAGCAGCAAACATAGTGGACGGTTTGAGTATCAGCGACGTAATGGGCCTAGAAGAGTACGGGATGCGTAATGCACGGGCGCAGTTACGGCTGGTGGGGACCGCCACTGCCACACACAGGCTTCGAATCAAGTTCCCGCGCCATTTCCGCATGAAACGCGAGGCAAACTCGTCCAGGGCCCGTATCGCGGCCTACCGTCGCTGGATCGACCATTGGTGCACCTTTGATGAGTTAAACATGGTGGAGGGGTACTGGCGGCCCATGATACTCAATAAGAAGCACCCAAAGCGCTTTGTGTACGACCGTCTAGGAGGTAGCTTTAGAGAGATACATGCCGACGAACAGGCGGGGGTCATCGATGTCCTCGAGCCAGAGGTGAATTTGCCCATGGATCAGTTTCAGTTGGACATTAATGAGCAGGAGCAGGAAAGTGAGAGCGAGTTGAGCGATCCAATCGAACTGGATGAAGAAACAAGCATAAAACGCATAGATGGGTGCAATGATGTCAAAAGAATAACAGATAACTTGGAATGTGATGACAGCGTGGACTGGTCCGATGACGAGTTGGACTTGTTGATTACGCAAGGAAAGGTTTGAGCGTAAAGCTGATAAATGGAAGCATATTGAGTCAGAGTTCGACGGAGCTTAATCAATCGGAATGCATTCACAATGAATGAAACAACTGGCTGTGGGTCTGACAACAATATCAGTGCGTATATAACTCCACAGTTATCTTGTTTCATCATTCCCCTGAGCATATATAGAATTTTGCATATGGTATGTTTTGCTGGAGGTCAGAATTGACAATGGAAGATTGTCATGAGGACAGTGTATGGTGATGGTTTCTCAGGAAGAATGGAAGGAATATTCTACTTGAGAGGTTCGAAAGTGTTAACCCTAACCTTACAACTACATTCTATGTATCGATCACTCATCATGAATTGTATCTGGTCCTAACAACTACTGCGGTAATATCACTCACAGCGATCTCAGATAGGAAAACTAACGCTGAATCCGTAATGTATATAATTATAGATACTAACTTCTGTCCGCATGTATGACAAGTTTTGGTACCACCTCATCACCAGTACATCAGTGTCACCATACATGAATGTCATTTCCATCACAGATCATCGCCAAGTGTTTGATACCCAGGGCTTCTTATATCGCTGTGATAGAGCGGCATAATGACATCGTGGTGGATCGACTGCAGCCATGAGCATCACTAGATAAGTATGAGGTTCGTGTTTGTATCATTGACATTTCATGTAACACTCAATGGTTAGTACCATTATGATGTTATTATCATTGACTCTCAATGATTTGTGTCATTGGTGTTATGACTGACTTTGTCGCTCCGCCCTACTTCAATGCATTCTCAAAGAACTGATCATCCTCTTCTATGCTCTCCTTTACGATATCCAAACCACCCTGGAACTCTCCCTTGATGTACAACTGGGGGAACGTGGGCCAGTCGCTGAACTTCTTCAAGCCCTGTCTCACCGCATCGTCCTTCAAGATATCGAAGAATCCGAATCTTACCTCGTGCTCACGCAAAATTGCCACCAATTGCCTGGAAAAGCCACACTGAGGCAGCGATGGCGAACCCTTCATGAACAACATTATGGGTGCAGCGGCCGTGAGCTTCTTCAACCGTTCATTCAAAGCCTCCTCAGACTCCTCCTCTGCTGGCTCAGGAGCCACTGGGGCCACTGGGGCCGCTGGAGCCGCGGGGGCCGCGATGGCACCCGAAAAACGATTGAAGACATTGATGAACTCCTTGGGATCAGCGCCAGACAACTCCTTGAGGATCGTGGAGTTGCGGATAAAGATAAAGTAGGGCACGGCACTGACCTCAAACAATTCGCTGATGTCAGATAACTCGTCGGCGTTGATGCTGAGAAATACACAGTTGGGGTCCAGGGATTTGGAGTCGGCCAAGGTCTTGAAGACACTGTTCATGGTCTTGCAAGGCTCCGCCCATGGCGCATGGAAGTATAATGCAATGAGCTTGGATGCATCGGTTTTGGTAAGCTCGGTGAACTGGGTCTCTGATTCAATCTCTATAACTGTCATGAAAAATAAGCGAACAGTGAGCAAAAAAATGTGGTTCAGAGCCACAAGATACTGAATAGAGTTTAGAGCAAGAGTAGAGAATGAGACCAGAAGGGTTAAGTGAATACTGATGAAATAGATAAGGTTGGTTACAGATATAAGATACGGGGAGCACTTAGAGTAGTATCATCAGATACTCACAAGGGATAGTACACACGGAGTTGAGCATTGGAACCTTCAATCAAGTAGCACATAGTGCATTGACTGATAACCTTTTTTTGGTCCGAGAAGGTCTTATCCTCGGAGTTTCATTATCGAGACCTTAATCCTTGTCGATGAATCTTCATGTGGGATTCTCATTGAATATGATTCTCATTTACCAGATCTGGCCTAACCGTTTCCATGACTACTCTATTGTAAAACTATTGATCCATTTTCGTGAAATGGGTCCAATTTAAAATGAGACAATATAGAGAATGTGATACAAAACTGCAAAAGGGATACAACAGACAAAGCAGATCATGTTATACACAATAGGCAGATTATGTAGAGTGGGAAGACCCTGTTGAGAATGGGCAGATAATTTATGGGCAGATAATATTATACAGATTAGGCAGGAGAGGTGGGAAAGCACGATTAACCTTTACCAACCGTCAGTGTTCCAAGTTATTGTTTGCTTAGTCGACCTTTATATAAGCTCGGAAAACCGTTGGGCAATTGTGCGACACAACACGTGACCACGATCATCAAGATGATGTCATGAAACGACCCACCGCAAGGCCCACACCGCTTTACCAACCATGGGCGTTTTTTTTTCCGGAGTTTGCAATGTGCATCATGTAGGATTAGCTTCCTCGGTATGCTCTAACCTTAATCGGCTTTGTGGGGGGTCTAACCCCGCATTTAACGGCGGACATACAAATACGGCTTGGGCCATGGCAGTGCTAAAGAGTCATATTCGGCACCCAACAAATACCCCACAAAAAGAGTAACTTTTGTGTTTGTGCGTCTTTGCAAAGAACGCTATCACCGATTTTGGTTTGCGCACAGCATCCCCAGTTTTTTGATTTTTGGTTTTTTGCGTCCGCTCCTGTTATCGCAACGAATGAACTAGAGCATGACTTTGGTGCACAACGGCGTGCTCAAACATATCCAGGAAGAGAGATACACGGAAATACAACAGACAACCGAAGGAAGCAGTCAAAACGAACCCTTTACTAGGCACTACCAACACGCCCAACAAACGAGCCAACTCAGGCAAGCCAACAAAGCCGACCAGAAATTCATCCAACAACCTAACAAAGCTAACATAGCCGACCAAATCAACAACCAGGACTTCAATCAAACCATCCATAAGGTTTTACCAATGTATACGCCATCAGGGAACTCGCCACCCATGTATGACGAGAAGAATGTGCCGTTAGAGCTTACGTCGTATGGAACCACGCCCTCAGGAAAGCCGCGGCTATTCATGTGTCAAGTATGCACGCGAGCATTTGCAAGATTGGAACATTTACGGCGGCACGAGCGGTCCCATACAAAAGAAAAGCCCTTCACATGTGGAGTATGCCAGCGCAAGTTTCTGCGCAGGGATTTGCTTCTCAGGCATGCACAGAAACTCCATGCCGGGTGCCTGGATGCCATTGCGCGTTTACGGCGCAAGAGTATCAAACGTGCGAATGCCGCTAGAGATACGGACGACGATATGGAGGAGGAGGATGTGGATAAGGAGTACAGGGCGCCGCCCATGAGCAGAACGCGGCGCGGGGCGTCCTTCTCGGCCCAAAGTGGGGCAAACTACGCCAGCGGACAGATTCCGGTGAGCGAGTACCCAGACAAGGTTGAGTTCTCCACGCCCCAGATGATGCCATCAATGATGCAGGACGAGCCGTCATGGTTGAATAACCTTCTGCTGATCCCGGGAATGGATGGAGGGAAAGGAAAGACATACCACAAGGAAAAGGGATACGACAGAGAATATACTGGACTTGACTACATGGCTGAAAACTACCAGTTTGAGTTCCCCACGGCGACCGTGGGGGCAAATGAGATGAAGATGAATGAATACTCGCTCGACGGGTACTCTTTTTACGACATTCCCGAGATGCCCGCCGAGAATGTGCCCAAAAAGCAGCACCGGGTACTCACTCCCATTGTGCCCGAGGAAAGCCATCATGTGCCCACGCCGCAGAATGGCAACTACGACTTGAACTTTTTAAACGACATGGACGAGCTCACCCACGAGATTGACGCGGGATCCAAATTTGTGCCAAGTGGGTACTTTTTCTACGGCGACAACCCGTCTGTGCTGCTGAGCGGCTTGGACACGAACTCGCCGAGTGTGATGAGCCCGGCGGTGAATATGGGGATGCTTGGCTACAGCGACACGAGCACACGGCTCTTTTCCGCGCAGATGCGGCTGCTCATCCATAAGGCTCTCGAAAAGTACCCCATTAGTGGCATCATGGCACCGCTGATCCCCACCAACGACCGGATGGAGTTGTACGCGCACACGTTTGTGCAGGTATTTCTCAGCCATTTCCCCTTTATTCACCCACTGTTGTTGAATGAGGCCGAGATGCTCCGGATGACCCAGGACGAAGACTGGTCCAACGAAAGCGCACGTGTATGTCTCCCCTTGCTTGTGGCAACGATAGGAGCGCTCTTTGCCAATAACAAGTACGATTCGGAGCACCTCTATGAGGCGCTGCGGCGTACGATCCACATCTACCTCGAATCGCGCAAGACCCTTGTCAATAAGGGCGCGTCCAACACCGTGAACCCACTCTGGTTGATCCAGCTGCTCACGCTCCTGGTAATCTATGGGTTGTTTCTGGAGAACCAGAATAATGTTTGCATTGTGATTCGCCAGCTCAACGCGCTCAACCTGCTCGTCAAGACGAGCGTCAAGCTGCAGCGTCCGCTCTTATTCCTGTTGTGTGCCCAAAGTGAAGCAGAACACATGGCATACATGGGAGGCAATGTCACGGATCCTACCAGCCGCTTCAGGGCCCATATCAATGCCCAGTCGCAGACACGCATAGTCTTTATGATTTACCGCTTGACCAATTTCCTCCTCATGATGTACAACGTGCCATTGACGCTTAGCGTGAATGATTTGGCGTCCCTTGGTGCACCGAGCGCCTCAGACGAACAAATATGGCTGGCATCACTGGTGGCGGAGCTCCCCCAGGGTCTGTTGGATGAGTTGCTCAAGCCTCGAGCCAATCAGGCCCCATTCCGTACCATGCTCCACGACTTGGCCCATATGTCCCAGCACCTGCAAAATAAAGCTGTGCTCCGCACACTCTCGCAACAGAGCTCATTTGGCTTCATTTGCCTCGTACACGGCTTGTTTGAGATACAGTACAAGAAGGAGATATCGTTTGACGTTCTGGCATTGCTCGACACCATCACCATGTTCATTCCCAAGGAGCGCCACCTGCATCCGTTCGAGAAGGTTGACTTTGCTCTCTTGGTCAACTACACCAAGATCTCGGCCCTCGTGGACCTCAAGTTTATCAAGGAACAGAGCTGGTTGCACAATGCCGAGCAGCTCACAAAGAACTATGCACAGTACCTCGAAGTGCTGGCATATGTGGACGAACATACCTATCTCCGGATTGTTGACTGCTGCATCATGACCCTCAAGCTTGTTTTGTTACGCACCGAGGACGTGGAGCCGGAGTCACTAAAGCCCGATAAGGACCTGTCTGTGGCCACGTTTGAGAAGCTCATTGGGCTCCGTGTCAATGACGAGTTTGACAACTCCACCAACCTGATCCATCTGCAGATGCTCTTCCACGTGTTTGCGATCTTGCTGGCGTTTTCCGTCTACGTCTCACACAAAAACAATCGCGACACGGTTCAGGATGCGTACCTTTTGTTTGAGCTCAACCACCGTTTCAGCGTGGTCTTGAAGTTGCTTGACAAGGTCGAGGCCTTTTTGAAGATGCGCTACCAGCAGCAAAACAAACTCGACTCCTTCTTTAATAGCATGCACTTGTACAATGGCCTGGACTCCGATAATACCTACACCTTGGAGAAGACGTTGTACATTCTCAAGGTGGGCGAGGTGGTGCTTAATTATATGTTTGACCTGAACATCAAGGTGTCTATTTTCAAGAAGTTGAGCGAGAGCTTGGGGCAGATCAGGAGGTATTTGATTGAAAATGAGGGAAAGATATGAGAAGAGAGGAGTGGGATGGTATTGAACAGATAACATATTTTGAGGATGGAAAGACACGTGCGTCTTTGTCTACCTGGATGAGGCTTTGCCGGAAAAATGCCTTGGAAAGAGGCTTGGGATCCGCCTGGGCGGAGCCAAACATTTATTTATTAGGCGGTGTCTTGGATTGTATGACTCGATATTTATTGTGTGGCCTGGCCATCGAACATATTTATTAGCGCTGTAAGATAATACAATACAAGATGTAAAGCATGTAGGTAAACGTTGGAGACGTGTTGGTGGCCATTTCTCGGGTTCGGAAATCAGAAATTTTTCTTTTCTTTTAGTTCGGCTTCCGATGGCTTTCAATGCTTATGGCCGAGTGCCGATGGACATTCCGGCCAAGACATTGGGAGGGTGAGAGTTTAGTTCGCATGTTTGTCCAAGTGTCTTTGTAATCGGTTGAACCTTCTGTTGGTTGAGCAACATGCCCCCTGACAGGCACTCTATTGTACGTGCTATTGTGATTTTGATTGTCCTGGCACGTTCGCCGCAGGGTGTACACAACAATAGGAGATGCGTGTGCCATCCAGCAAGGTCTCGGTGGGAGTCTAAGCCTGCCCGGTATCTTCCTAAAAAAGCATCAAGAGGCGGCTATTTTTAGGGGTTTGCGCTCTGGTGTGGATGCCTCAAGACTATGATGCCTGATCGAGTTGGAAACAAATGGGTGCAAAAACGCATGTCGGCTAACTCGGCTATAGAGAATGTATATATATATGTGTGTTGGGAGTTGATGGAGAGGCTAGCGACATGGTTTCAGCAGCAAAGGCATACACAACAGATTCGCATAACGGGAGAGAATTCCCAGGCTTGAAAAAGGCCTTTTCTGGCAAGAGATCTGCAAGAACTCCTCCCTTTGCTACTGAGGAAAGCAAGAGGTCTTTGAAGGAAGCTTTGGATCCAATTGTTTCTCAAGCTACCAACACAAAAGATGCGCTTGAGGAGCTGGTGCCTGGCGTTGTTTTTGGAGTCACAACTGCGGACGAAACTGTCTACTTGAACCACTCTGGAGTCACTGAATTTGGCCTGAGCCAAAAGGTCAATAACGATACTACATTTTGTCTCTACTCCACCACCAAGGCCGTGACGGCCACTGCGGTGCTCATTTTGGTTTCGCGCGGGTCCATCAAGTTGGATGAGCCTGTGGAGAATTATTACCCCAAGTTTAAGGACCTTCTTTTGCTGAAAGACGGTGAGAAAGTGAAGCCAGTCAACAAAGTGACGATGCGCCACTTATTGACCCACACTTCTGGGTTCGGGTACACTATTTTCTCGGAGCAATACAGCAGCGACGAAGGCATGCACGACATCTTTGGAAACCCGTTGAAGGGCCTTCTTGAGGACTCGTACTTGCTTTTCGAGCCAGGCACCGCATTTTTGTACGGATGCAGCATGGACTGGGCTGGAGTGGTCTTGCAGCATGTAGCGGGCCAGTCCTTGGGGGAGTTTCTCAAGAAGGAACTTTTCGAACCTTTGGGTATCCACTCCACCTATTTCCAGCCCTTGTTCCCGGAAAATATCATGCAGCAGCACGAGCGTACACCAACGGGCTCCTTGAAGGTTTCTGCGGTCCAATTGCACCAAATAAACAGCAAAAAGGTGGATCTCCACATGGGTGGTCAGGGTCTTTTTGGCACGGTGGGAGACTACCTCAAGTTTATTCGTTTCTGGCTCAATAAGGGTAAAGCTCCGGACGGAACCCAGATACTTACGGAAGACGTCTGGAATATCGCTATTTCCAACAATTTACCCCTGGGTGTTCAAATAACCGACACCCCCTCGGCAAATAAACACATTACCGTGGACTTTACCGCATGTCCTTGGGGGGGAAACAAGCCCGAAACCTGGGGGTTGAGTTTCTGCAGAACTGAGTCGGAAACTGGGACAGGACGGCCTTTGCATACCTTGTGGTGGAGCGGCGTGGGGAATTTGTTCTACTGGATTGACCTTGAGAATGGCATCGGAGGTTATTATGCATCGCAGGTATTTCCATGTGGCGAGCGCTCTAGCAAGAATAACGTTTTGTTAGAGAGGGAGGTTTACAAACAATTGTACCAGGAGTAAAGGCTCCCACGCAACTCTTCCGAGTCATAGATAGTCTACTTTGCCGAGGCTAATCGATCTGCAGATTCTCGTCTATTTAAGCCTTGCTTGATAATCTGGCTATACCTGAATGGTGAACCATGTATAGAGAAAGTTGGATACAAAACTTTTAACTAGAATATTCCCATCATCTTGTAGGAATCTATCCCTCCTCCCGTTCTGGTAATATCAAGGTGATTAGCTGATGTAATCTTTTGGAGATTTTAGTCCCCGGACTGTTAACGACTCAACATCCAAAACTAGATAACAGTCAACACAACGCACTTGCCAGATGAGTTTTTATGCTGAGCTATTGAAGAATAAGTATTTGGAAGCTCTTGTGTAAGGCAAGAAATTATCCTGCACAATTAACCGACAATTTGCAGCCGATTGCCAAGCCACACGAAAAATTAAGATTTAGCATATACCAAGCGGTATGCGATTATAGTTTTACTAAAGACGAAATTTCAGACAAGTTGATAGGCTAGAAATGATCTGATTCAGCCTGAGTTCTTGCTTTCGAATGTAGAGAAGACCAAGAGTGGTTATAAAAAAGAACGTTGCAGGCAGGTAAATGGGAAACAAAGTTGAGAAAGGCAAGCTGAAGTTAACAAGTGTATTTTATTTACCTACTTATTCATTGGATCGCAATAATCTTCTAGGCAAACAAAGTTGACTCAATCTCCTTTTTGTATCTCAGACCTTGAACAGGATACTTTTCCAAGATTTTGTCGATCGCAGCAAAATCCTCGTCACTCAACTCGATAATCTTGATGTTCCTTTCAACCTTTTCCTTGGTAGAGGCGCTGAAGTTTGGAATAATCTTTGGCAAGTTTTTGATACCGGCGTACTCTCTCTTTCCAGAAAGACCAGCCACCCAGGAGGTGGCAAGAGATTCCAATGAAGTCTTCTTCACATCGTGCGCATACTTGTACAATTGCTTCGCCAATTCCATGTTTGCAGACAAGTTTTCACCGTTGAAGCGCTCGGTATGCTTCTGGGTACCCTTACCCATGGCCTCCATCCATTTTTCTGGGTCTTCAACGGCGACATCGGTCAAAAAGCCACGCGCCAAGGGCGAATAGGCCACAATGGGAATTCCATGCTTGCCCAACTCCTCCAAAACGCCATTGTAAATCAAGTCACGTGTGAAGATGGACAATTCCAATTCGGCACAAGAGATGGGGTACTTGGTATTAACCGCCAAATTGATGGACTTAGTACCCACCTCAGAAATGGAGATGCCGTCGATTTTCCCTGCATCAACATACTCGCCAATGGCGCGAATACTCTCATCGTAAGGAACTTCCAAGTCCACACGCGCTATCTCCAAAATAAGCTTTGGCCGAGGGCCAGATCCCCCCAAGTACTTGAGGACGTTTTCAATCAGCTTGTGGATGCTGGAGCGAGAACCATCTGTTTTGTACGTCTCGACATCGACTCCAATCTTGATGGAAATCACAAGATCTTTCTTCTTTTCATCAGGAAGGGACTCCACAAATTTTTGCAACAATTTGTAGTTGGAATAGTCAGCGCCATAAATCTCACCTCCGTTAATTATTCTGATCCCTTTGGAGACCACGTAGTTCAACGTTTCAACCGATTTCTCGGTGGAGGGAGGAGATGAAGTCCATGTCATGCTCATGGTGCCAAAGCTAAAGGTTCCTGGTAATTCAATTGGGTTCATAATGTGTCTGTGGGTTGGTAAGAGACAAACCAGTTGAGATTTATAGTGGATGGAATCGGAGCAAATATGTGCAGGAATAAAGCCGAACCCCAGATTTCGACGGTATGCAGGATTAAATCCGCAAGTCATACCGATGGCAAATCAAATCCGGTAAAAAGTTGGAATATGCAAGTGTATCCGTGGCTACTTGATGCAGCTCGGTATTAAAGGTGCTTTAATCCGTCTCACTACTGGTGTAAGTAAATTCACATTTAGTTGCGGTGAAATCAACAACGGAAACAGAGTTATGAAAAAACATAACCAGGATATAGTCAGGTACCAGGAGGGTTATCTTGCGGTTTGGGTGACCAGTAACTGATAAGGCAAGTGGGCTGAGCAAAGTCTAACCGGAGTGTCTTATATGCAAGAGCACCAACAGGGCGTATTAAGGTTGAAGGGTGTAACTCAAGGCATAATCAGGAGCACTGAAGGTAATGAGTTTTATCACTCACACAACCCTGAATAACTTTACTCAGTTGCTAATATATCACCCAAGTCTGACTCGGTTCGCTAGTTGTTGGTATGCTTACTCAAAACCAACACAGACTCTCCTGGTTGTTACAACTGAATGCTTCAGTTCTACATCAACAGACTTTGGTTGAGTAGTGATATACGGCACATCTCGGCAACCAATTCTGTATACCATACTGAACGCCGACAGGAGTAAAACTTAAAAGTTGACTCGGTTAGATTGTAGCTTCACGGATATCTAAGTAGTTGCTCTCCGTAGAAATATGGCGATGAGATGTGTTGAGATTATTATGCGAAGCGAATGTGAACTTGAGAAATATTAGAGTAATAATTCGCTCGCTCATGATGAACTTGAGCAATATTATAGTTTATCATTGCCATTTCTTTATATTTGCGAAGATGAGAGATAAGTCGTCCGAATTATAGTTTTAAAACCATGATAATCTGTTCTTTAATGTGTTTGGAGATTCATTCTTGGAGACACTATTGTCTTATTGAGAGGATATTCAAAAATATGATCACTCGGTGATCCTAACGAGAATATCAGTGCTAAGGTTGGGTGCTATCGGGCGAGTCGTTCGAAGCTGCTCGGTGTACGCAATAGGCCATATCAAATGCTCTTTTATAATTAGTGTAGTGCATGGCTATCCTATACCTCATATATATTACTTCTACAATACCATAACGTTGTATATGTCAGTTTGTCCAGAGCAGTTTGATTCATTGTATATGTTAGACTTCTACCTACCCGAATGCTGTGCACATAGGGCATGATTGCAGAGCCATTGTTCAACATAGATGAGACGCACCGATATTCCAAGCGAAGTGTTGCAGAACATATCTTTGAATTCCAATTTAGAAAAAATCAATGAACACAGGGCGCCTAGCTGAGGATCTATAAGTTTGAGCACAGTTTTGGTGTTTAATCTTGGATGAAAAATCTCCTCCAACACCTACGACCACGTGACTCCTCCTGCATGATGCCCCGATTACAACATGGTGAAATTTAAACCATACTTTAAAAGGGCAGCAAAACGAGCATATTGGATAGTCAACGTTTGCCGGTAGGTAAAATATCGGATATAATGCAGTCAGTGTTATCGAAGTGCACAGAGGGCTAAAAGAAACCTCTTTATGGCACGATTTGTATTATATTTGGATTCCGGCTACCGGAATATATAGCTTATTTATTGATCTCTAACCAAGATGGCTTCTCTTCTGTCTTCGAAAAAAGGTTTTTTCTCGAATCAACTAGCCGTATCTGCATAATTGGCTATAGACAATCGTGAACAGATGACGGGTCCCATATCAGACTTCTCGTCAAGATCTAGTGTAATGTGCTTTTTAATGTGGAGGCAGAAATGTTGGTACAAAGAAGAGAGAAGCTTGAAGAACGCGTATTAATGCACAAGCTTCACATCATCTCCTTCTTTTTCTTTCTGTCTTGCTTGATCACAAACATATATCCGCTCTTTCAAATACGAGCCCACACATGGATCTCCGTCGAAAACATGACATAATGTGACGTTTGAGAAATCTCTAGGAATAATTGGCTTGATTTGATCTCATCCTATTCTCAATCCGTTTCATCTTCTACAACATCTTCTACTGACCTCGGGCTACTGGGTTGACTGATGGTAAATCTACATTTTGAACCCTTAACTTTATTTTCCCATTATGTCTGGAACCTTAAATTAGCTGCCAGACTCTATTTCAGCAAAACTTACACCGACACAGCGACCGTCAGAGTCTGTTTGGTCTTCTATTTTGGTGAGAAACCTTTCATGCTGATTCTCGCATAACGTCTGTCGGACCCTGCAGACGCAGGTCAGATCTAAAGTTTGAGGCGGCAGGCGTTTGGAGCGAGCGCGTGGGGAATTGCAAGGGCGTATCCCAACACATGGCTCATTATCCCGACTTTCTTTCCCAATCACGACTTCCCAATATTCCGTTCCGCGGTTATGTCCACTTGCAAACCTTGCCCTCGTTTCTGCACCACTTCCTTCTTTATATATCTTGTATTTGTTTGACACGCATTTCATTTGAAATAATGGGAGCTGTGTACCGAGGAACCAATAGAAGCTATCGCCAAACCCTTGTGTATTCAAAGTCTACTCGCAGCTGACGGTGGGAGGCCTGTCTCAAAAGTCGTCTCCATTCCACAAATCACCTTCTCAGAGATTCATTTCCACAAATACTGTCTCAAAGATCATCTCCACACACCTCGTGAGACGTACCAAACACAACGACCGACGTCTGAATACATTGCATAAACCCTACGACGACCCCCAGATACATCAACACTTGCCTTATAAGATAACACTCATGTTTTGAAGGCCCTTATCGAAAGAATGGCAGCAGGTGCTCAGTTGCACAACAACATGTGAGTGGTGCCCACTAAGAACAGCCCAAACGACTAGACACTAATAATGTACCAACAGAATAGCATCAGGATCCACCACCTTATAAGTGACCCTCAAACTCGCTCATAGATTGTTATCAAATAGAATGTCACTTGTGCCGATATTGTACACATCCTGGGGCAAATCCTCCTCTGACCAGGCGTTTGCACGCTGGGGCACAAAGTACTGGTGAAAGTCAATCAAGCTCTCCAACGGGGCGTTCTTTTGGTCGAATTCCTGGACAAGCGGGCTCTTCATCACGTCGTTGTTTTCATACTGGTACTCTATGGGTGTGTTTGCAGCTGAGTCGTCCTTGATGTCGTAGTCTTCGTCTGCCCGCGGGGTGTCGTCTGGCGACATCTCGCTCAAGTCGGGGAACTTTTCCATGAGGGCCTGCTTCATCATCGTGACGATTCTGGAAAAGCGGACAGAAGTTGCTGAGACGGCGCCAAAGGTGGCGAGCAACTTGCGGGCAATCTCCAAATGGCGAAAGATGGTGGTGGTGGTGTAGTCGTCTTCATAGGAAGGGTCAGTTTTGCGGTGGAGGACAGACAAGCCGAGTGGGAGCGCAGCCATGAAACAGCAATTGACGGCCGCGTACAGCTCCACACGCTCTGTGTACTGCTGCATGTAGAAGTGGATCAACAGGATGGTCAAGACGCTAGCCTTGACGTTTGCACGACAAAAGTGGAGCATAATCTCCTCGGAGGTCAGCTTACGCGGGGACCGGGTGTGCACAAAGGCAGTGTACATGAAAAAGGGTCTTGTGAGGAGCATGATACCAAACAACTGGGCCAAGTGGAGGGCAAATACCAGAAAGTTGTCCTGAACCACCTTTGCCGGCGGGCGGCCAATCTCCAGACGCTCTGGCAGGTAGTTTAGGACCTTGTGGATCTGGAGATCTTCCGGGAGCTCCATGGACCATTGCTTCAACTCGATGGCCAACTTTTCTGCACGGTACGGGTTGATCTTGCCACTGAGGTAAAAGTTCTGGACTGTCTTGCCGTTGATGACGGCCACCTTTGCGATGTAGATGAGGCACAACAAGTTGATACGGTTGTGGGGCTCGCTCTCGACCAACTCATCAAACGCATCAAAATCGTCCCAATCGTAGTCACCAATGAGAAGCGGCCGTCCAAGAAGAAGCGACGAGATACGATCACACACATATAAGCTCACCCATAACTTGCGGCGGTGGTTCACAATGCTGCGGTCCTTGTAGCTCTCATTGATGAAGCGGCGGTGTACGCCCAACGCCTGCGCTGTGCGGATCGCATTCCCAAGCATGAGCCACGACGTGCTGCGGTTGCCCCGGCTCTGGTAGTAAAAGTGGATGAGCATATACGCCTCGGTGATCCAGAGTTTGCAATCATCTACTGTCTTGCGCAAGATATTGAAGCCGGACTCGAAAAAGGCCTGGCTCGTCATCTCCGCAGAGAGCTGCTGCCGCACAGGATGCTCGCTAAGCTCTGCGAAATAAAGCCCAAGTGATATAGTGAGATGAACCAATGCAACCTTACTAAGGCATTGGTCCCGCGTACCCTCCTGTTCAGCCAAATAAACCCGGTCCACCACGTTGCAGTGGAAGTAGCCCGCGTGGAAAATGTACCAGCTCTGGTTGATATTGCTCTGGAACACGTCCCAAAGGAGGTTGAAGATCTCGCGCGTGGGGAGCCCCACAGGATCGCAATGCTTCAACTCTACTGGCTCATCGATGATATTTATGCCCTGTGGGTCGCGCGTAAAGTCTGATTCTCCAATCTGTCTCCCAAAGATCTTGCGGGCCTCGAAAAGTAACAGGAGCGGCGACAGCTCTCCAATGTACCGCGCAGAAGTGCTGGAGTCAAAGAGAATGTGTGTTTCCTTGTCCCCGCTGTCGTCGCTCTCACTGTCGCTTTTAAGCTTGGGCGGCTCGCGTGCCTCCTCCTCCATGGGGAACGAGAGGAGCGGCTGGAGCGATTTGGGAATGTATGTGGACAGGAGAAGCTGTGAGGGGGGAGGAAGCGATTTGGTTTTTTTGCGGCCTACTTCGTTATGGGTCCCATTATGTTGATCGACTTTACCTGCATTTGTGCCATTAACGTCTGTATCATTCATTCGGACTGTTGTGTTCATTACATCTGTGTTGGGCCGATTTTGAACTTTGTTGATGTGAACGTTCATGTTGCTTCTCGCGTCGATAGTTGCGCGTCTGCCATTGACAATGTGATCTGGATTTTTGGTGCCCGGGTGATTGTCGATGGTTGGTCGATTCATATGACTGTCGATACTTGTTGGACGGTTGCTGATCACTCCATTTGCACCATTTGAAGTCCCACTGATCCCCTCTCCATTTGGATTGTCAATCCCTGGCGTATCATTATTTACTGTATTTGGGATTCTGTGAGAGCCATTTATGTTTTCGCCTTCTTCCTTGACTTCAACCTTGTCCTTCTGTTCTGCCTCGTACTTATTTATGCCGTAGTACGGGAACAAGTTGGGGATTTTCTGGTACGACTGCGGTTTGCGTGCATAGTTTTGTTCCATGTACGGATACGCATACTGCCCGTACATCTTTTGGCCCGCAACGTTCTGGAAGGGTAGCACTATATTCTGCTGGACCATCTGGCCCTGTGTGGGCATGTTGGGCATGTTGGGGAGCGACTGCAACGGTGGCGGTTGTATGGCGACATTGGAAGGCGGTATGGACAAATTTGAATTTTGCATGCCCAGTACAACATTGATGGGGTTTTGTATCATGGGGTTCTGTATCATGGGATTTTGTATGGGGTTCTGCATCTTGTCGTAGTCCTCGTACCCGTATGGGTACCGGTGCAAGTACATGTTGCGGGGCTGTTCGTCCTCCAGACCTTTGCGTTTGGTTGTTCGCCGGTCCACAATCAGAAACTCGCACGGAATCTTCTTCTTCTTGCAGAGGTCACACGGCGCTTTGCCTATACACCGGTACTTCCGCTTCTTACAGTAGTCACACGCCCGTGTCACTTTCTTTCGCCGTTCCACCGCCAGCGAGTATAGCTGCGGTTTCCTCTCCATCACAACACTATCACGACTATACTGGGTATTCAGGATGTCCAAGGTGGTCTACCTAGCTGTGCCTAGCTGTGCCTAGCTGTTCTAAGCGGTTCGAAGTGGTTCCCAGCTGTGGTAGTATGCCTTGCCTATGGTGGTTCTCCAGGTTGAGGCTATGTTGGTATATTGCGGCTGCTTGATGCTGTGTAGCCCTTTATGCTGTGTAGCCTTTATGCTGTGTAGCCTTTATGCTGTGTAGCCCTTTGTGTTGGTGGTCCTGGGCTATTCAAGTTGCTGATCTTTGGTCCGTGGGTGTCTTTTTGTGGTGTTGGTGTTTTTGAAGGTTTTCAAGTTTAGTGAATGGGGAGACCTCAGATGTGGAATGGGCTGTGGGTCTCTACGAGGAGTCGTTCGAGGCCGACGTGGCTGATGTCTATTTGTGGTCAATTGCGGATCTATACACCTTTTATACGGTATTGAATTCCTGTGGTCTATTGTGCTCTTTCTTTTCTTTTCACCTCGTTTTACCACTCAACATTTCCATACCGTATTTTTTTTGATCACTTTGCTTGCGAAAGTGGGGAGCCTCGTCTCATGATTGGCTTTGGCACTGTCTTCGGTAGCCCCGCTGCATGGGTGCCGTCGCCTATTGCGTTCATCTGCACCATAATTCTGCACGCGGCTCGCGCATGAAGTGCCTTGGGTTTAGGTTTTGTGCGGCAGCATACACTTTCTCAGCCATAAAATAAGATCCTTTTGTGTACCAGTCGAACGAATCAGGGTGTTCTTTATAGGAACATGTCTGTATAGGGGTGAAATTATCCCCGGTACATTCCAAGCCAATCCGGTGCGTTGTTGGATGACGCGGCGATTACAAAATCATGCACTCCAAACGCTCTTTACGAATGGCTGTCATTTTTACGCTCTGCGCGCCTCTTGTTGCCCTGCTTCGAGCACAGCTTCGGGGTCTCCGGTTGGGGGTGCGCAAATTCACATGGCTACGTTCGGTTACATACTGATGCCGTTGTCCAGAGGTGCGGATTAAATGCCGTTAACGTTCGAACGGCTAGAAATGGTGAAAATAGTTGCATTTGTGCCCAATCCGAAGCCACTACAAGCATTCATGGGGTAAATTTTCTTTGCCATTTCCAGCGTTTTTTTTCTTCACATCTCTTGGTGATGTCTGAGGGGAAACCTTAAAAACAGTCTTGGGGGCACCATTTTCAACTGGAAATTTCAACATCAGTAGACGTGTACGCTTTGTCTGGCCTCCTGGTGGTTTTCTACCAGGAAGGTTTTCACTGCGCTGAATCTGCGCAGTTTGCACGCTTGCACAGCCAAGGAATGACTCTGGCCCACCTAACATTGTCTGCGGACCAAACACGAGTTTAACTTTGGGGTTAAGCTCGCGTATATCTAATCATCGGTTGCACTGGAAGTTTCTTTCTCGTCTCTTTTTTCTCGTCTCATGGAGCAAAACCCACACCTGGGTATGTCCACAGCTTACACCTGCATAACTCCAGGGTCCTGAAGTTGGCTTTTCCTTTTTTAGACTTTTGAAACTACGTCAAATTTGACAGGTGCGGCTACTTGTTCAAGCGTTGTAAGTAGAGTAAGCGTATGAACCAGTGAGAGACAGCGAAAACCTACAATGATAGGGCGCTTTGGCCTGTGATTGTGAGCATATTGAGCGATCTCATGGTGAGTGATTTTGGCAGTGATATTCAGTGAGCATGCCAACCCTACACATAGAATTAAGAGGAGCATGAAGGTCAAAAATACCCCACATTTACAACCGATACTTCCAATCCCATACATCATCTGACTTGATCTCGATCATTCTGAGATGGACCTTTCGTTCAGCACCTGAGAATTACTGATTTCTGTCTATTCACATGCTATTCAAAGACTTTTCAATTTGTTGTTTGTGAGGTGCACCCTATGAACAAGGCCGCGTAGTAATTGAAGCCAACAGACAAATGAAATTCGACGAGCTGGCAGCATGTATCCGTATTAACGGACAATAGTTGTTGAGGTTCTCCATGCGTATCGTATCCAATTGCATTTTGCGTTCGCAGCCATCCATGTCACCAACTAGGCATGTCAATTGGACAACAGCGCTCTTACTAAAAGTTAGGGTGAGAATTGGTGCCCACGTTGGCTTGCGCTTGGGTGTACTCATTAGAAGGTGGTTTATTGCTCACTGCTATCTTGACACGGCCCATGGCTGCAAAATGTCGATAAAAAGCTTGTTTAGCATGCACACCCGGACTCGATTTCCGCCACTAGACGAACAGAGGTTAACGATAGAGTGGAGATAGCAAGGATCATGACGAGACAGAAAATCCGGGATTGAAGAAAAGGTAGAACTCGAGAAATCGAGAAGTCAAGGTGGAGAAGTCAAGGTGGGGAAGTCAGGGGAGAAGTCAGGGGAGAAGTCAAGAAGAAGTCAAGATACATACGAAAGATAGAAGGAGGCAAGAGAAGTCAGGTTGAATTTAGTTGTATGCAGAGTCGGGTTAAAAGAGGGGATAAGAGAATACAATCTGAAGCCAGAATAGTTGCAGAATGTTTAAGAAAGTTAATGGATTGTTCTCTTCTGTCATTTTTTTGGCCTTTTTTGGCCTTTTGGCCTTTTTTCTGATGGTGTTCCTTGTACCTTTTCCCTTGTTCTTATCATTCTATTATTCTATAAGATCAGTAGCCAGCTACCAAGCGCATTAACCTAATTTAGATGCATGCCGACAAAAGGGCCATGCTGCCCACCAACGCTATAAATGCAAAAGGAAACGCGCGATGTAAACACAGGGTGTAGTCGTCGATGTGTTTGATTCTAGCAGCGATCGCTTCGCTGTGGCGCTCCACAAGCACTTGTCGTATCCATATACGGATCACGGGATCCCTCGCGGGCAGTACGGTTGCTAGTTGAGAGCGAAACATGATTTTACCTGATTTTGCCACATGGGAGGCCTGCTCGGGAGAGATGGAGGGGCTGTATTTGGGAAGAGGGTCTGTGGTTTCTTGTCTTCCGCGGGTATATACCTCATCTTTCTTTTCCTCTGCGTCTGAGTTGTGCGATTCAGAGTCACTCTTATCTGTGGCTTCGTCGCTGCTTGAGATGTGCACCTCCAAACGGGGCGTCTTGCGTCTGATATGTAGGCGCCTCTTGAGCAGCACGAAAATGTGCCGTTTTCCTTTCGTGCCATCGTTGTTGGGGCTGCTCAAGCTCCGTGGGGGCTTGTATTTGAAGTGCATGCTGGGAAAAAGGACTTGATCACATATAAATAGATTTTTTTGAGCCGCTTTCCCCGGTTGATATTGCCGCGGAACAATCCGGTGAAGCTGAGCCTTAGGGAGCAATTTTGGGTTAATTAGGCCGGCTGAGCTACACAGTCTAAGGAGGGATGTTCAAAGAGTTGATGAGTGCTGGTATATTGGCAAACAAAAAAGAGTCAGATGACTCACTGAGCCTAGAAATCATCGCACATTTAGACACATTCCAGGCCAGTCACACAAATCCACCTGGACTGTGCACACTCTTGCTGACGATGCACATGCCTGAAACTTGCACGAATCTTAGCATATGATGTTTGCTACCATCAAAAAAGAAATGTGCTGCCAACGAGATGATGCGGAATCTCAGCCGTTTTGGGGGGGGCTCATAACGGTACCTAGCCTTCAGTGATGGCACTGTGCTTTGGGAAGATTTGCAAAATAGGAAGGATTCTGAATCACATGGGGTTTGCCTAGTCACGTTCTGGGGTTATATATTCCGGTTCGTGCCGGCGTATATATCTTAATCTGTCACCTGAACCGAAAAAAGGCATATACGGAAAGCTGCAATCGATTCAGTCAATTGATCCGATCGTCTTCATTTTTGGCAACCATGTCCGCCCTAGCACGGCCCGAACGATAAGCGAAAATATAAGACACGCTGCGCAGCAAACTTCCAACGCCTGAGCGTGAATCGGATAGTTCTTTCCGCATATTTGCCATAGAAGACTCCTATACCAATTCAGATAAACCACGCGGAATAGCGGGGCTCAGTTTGATCGTATGACACACTTGTTTGCTGTAGACGAGAAGAGCTGCTGGTTATGATATAGCCTGGAAGTTTAATTCATCATGCCTACACAAACCAGCAATAAAGATAAGAGATCTGGAAATACGAAGACTTGTGAATGAAAACCGCACCGGCGGAGGGAAAAATAATCACCAAACAATTACCGTCAGTCAATCACCTTCATGGGTGGCAACAAATAACGGTAAAAAATAGTGGCCAAATGATGAACTGGTAAAGTTTAAAGTGAGCGGAAAATAACAAGGTTAAAGATGTGGAAACTGCTTGAGATCAGGAACTGTCGGATAAACCTCTTACTGATACTGAGGTGAAATTTAGTTCTTGAGGTCATTCCAAAATTTAACCTTTTTTACAACTTTACCCTTTTTAGGAATTTTCTGTCCAATATCTAAATTGATTTTGTGTATTCTCAGGGTGTCTTATCGCAGCATACAATAGTTGTTCTTCTGGTTCAAACGCTATTGCTCTGAGATCATTTGAATGACTACGAGTGACCTTAAGGTCATGGCATTATGCTTGGCGATCTTGATTTTCTTGGTAAAGTTCTCCATCGAAAATATCAGCACAATCGAGCGCACCGTGCAACAGTTCCAAATTCATCCAAAGTCGTCCTGGCATATAGCAACTGCAGGTTGGCCGTAGTAAAGTAAGCACACCAACACGCATCCCTATTACCGACATGACTGGGCTGCCCAATAAAGGAAGACCCATGTCTGCCCAAGGTTACGATATTCGTTATAGGTGGACCAAAATGGGCAAGTGTGAAGTCTTTATACTCAACTGTCTTCACTGCGTTGCTGGTCATCGCACCATTATTGTTCAATATTGACCTACTTCACACCATAGAATCCAATTATTTAGACAGTCTGGTTAATCCCATTTATCTCGTTAATTTGTATGTGTATTTTACGGTCTCCTCTCCGATCTGGGTTAATGCCAAATCTAACGTCTACAATCAATCTTGCCCCTTTAGCTTAGTGGTAGAGCGTTGCACTTGTAATGCAAAGGTCACTAGTTCAATTCTGGTAGGGGGCAACTTTTTTTTTAAATCATGTTACGCCAACCCTTGTGTCGGCAGGCCCTCATCGGGCTCAATCGACGCCGCCCAATGATTGCCACGCGGCAGCTTGGCTTCTTTAAGATCTTGGCTCGCGCCACCAAGGTCCCTGCCTATGTCGGGGGCACGTTTGCAGCGGGAGGGTCCTATGTTGCCTACAAGGCAGAACAGGCATCCAATTACGCCAACGACAAGCTTGCTGGCATCCGAGACTTCACCGAGGGCATTTTCGACAAGACCGGAGACTTCTTGAAGGGGTTCAGAGAAGGAAAGAGCGAAGGAGGGGGTGAAGGAGGAGATGGGGGCGATGGGGGCGAAGTGGCATTGGCAGCAGCTGCCGCCATGGGACTCTCTCCTGAGGACGAAGAGAACACAGAGCAGGAAGAAGAAGAAGAGGAGGAAGAGCTCATTGAGGATGATGACGACTTTGACGAGGAGGCAGTCTCTGAAACAGACAATGAGATGCTTTCCCTCACACGGCAGATGATTGAGATCCGCAACCTTTTGGCCAGCATCAACCACGACACAATCAAGCTTCCCTCAATTGTTGTTATTGGCTCGCAATCTCTGGGTAAGTCGTCTGTCCTCGAGAGCATTGCCGGGCAGGAGTTTTTACCCAAGGGTTCCAACATGGTGACACGGCGCCCAATCGAATTGACGTTGGTCAATACGCCCGACAGTGCAGCCGATGTGGCTGAGTTCCCAGCATTGAAGATGTCCAACTTGACGGACTTTGAGCAGGTCCAAAAGATCTTGTTTGACCTCAACATGGCCGTGCCCCCCCACGAATGCATTTCCAACGACCCGATCCAAATCACCATCAGATCTCCTCGTGTACCGGACCTTTCCCTCGTGGATCTCCCAGGTTATATCCAGGTAGAGGCTGCGGATCAGCCCGTGGAGCTTAAGCAAAAGATTCGCCAGTTATGCAACCGGTACTTGGAATCCCCCAACATCATTCTCGCGATCTCCGCTGCGGACGTGGATTTGGCCAACTCGGCCGCATTACGGGCTCTGCGCCAGGCCGATCCGCGAGGCGAGCGCACTATCGGCGTGGTGACCAAGTTGGACTTGGTATCGCCTGAAGCCGCCACAGCCATTTTGACAAACAAAAAGTACCCACTCCGGATGGGCTATGTGGGTGTTATTACCAAGGCACCCAGCACCATGGTGGGTAACAAGGGCCTTTTTGCGCTGAAAAAGCGCTTATCGTCGTACCAGTCTTTTATTCAGCAGCAAAACTTTGAGCACAACTACCTCAAGGAACACAGGGACGAGTTCCAGGGAACTACAACAGGGACACGCAACATGAAGAAAAAGCTCATGAAGGTGTTGGAGAAGTCCATGGCGGCGTCCTTGCGCCCCACACATTTTGCCATCCAACAGGAGCTTGAGGAAACCACATACCAGTTCAAGGTGGAGTTCAATGACCGCGCATTGACGCCGCAGATGTATGTTGCCAGCAATGTGGATGCGTTGAAGCTCGCGACCAAGGAATTGGCCCACGGCTTCTCACGCCGCGAGTTGAAGGCTTTGCTCAAAAACCAGCTTGACCAGCGTGTATTGGACTTGCTTGCCGAGCGCTATTGGTCGCAGGGCCCCAATGAGCCACCCCTCAAGGAGCTCTCGCAAATCAAGGACATGTCTTCAGATGTATACTGGCACAAGAAACTCGACCTCGCCACCAACTCCTTTACTAAGCTCGGTGTGGGCAGGATTTCCACCAGCATGGTCACAAACACCCTTCTCACAGAGGTGGAGAATCTCGTCAACGGGACTCAATTGCGTAACCACACTCTCGCACGCAACGCCGTGAGAGACGCGGCTAAAGTCGTCTTGGGCGCAAAGTACTACTCCACTGCCGACCAGGTGGAGAACTGTATCAAGCCGTACAAGTACGAAATCGAGCTCGAAGATAGGGAGTGGACCGCCAGCAGAGAGAACCTGGCGGCACTTCTCAAGGAAGAAATGCGCCAGTGTGAAGAGGCGTACTCCTCGTTGAAAAAGCAGGTTGGTGGGAGAAAGTTGAGCCAGGTCATGACATATCTCGAAAAGTCCGCCACTAAGGACGTGGACTACAGTTCGAACGAAACACTCGGGTTCCTGCCCAACTTGGTCCAAGCCGGGCGCGACGCCCTTTTCCTTAAGAACAGATTGCTGCTTCTCAAGATGCGCCATTCCTTTGTCCGCGGCTCCAAGAAGTGTGCCACCAAGGAGGGCAAGTACCAGTGCCCCGAGATTTTCTTGGACGCGGTGGCCACAAAGGTCACCTCAACGGCGGTCTTGTTCCTCAACGTGGAGTTGCTTAGCGACTTTTACTACAACTTCCCCCGTGAGTTGGACAACAAGTTGTTAAACCTTCTGAAGGAGGAGATTGAGCGGTTTGCAAAGGAGGACCCAAAGATCAAGAAACATATCGAGTTGCAGGAACGCAAGGAGTTGCTCGAGGATGCTTTGGGAAGAGTGGAAACAGTGTTGAAGTCTCAGGGAAGCAAGATTAATAGGTTGGAGAGGGAGGAGGGGAAGAGTTTGTTTGGGTGGTAGGGTACATGACCCGAGCGATAGCGAGGGTGAAGACTGCCAAGGCAATTGAGTAACCCATCCTACCCGCTTAAAGTGAAGTCCAGCATGTTAATGAACGCATGAATGAATGCAAGCAACTGATATCGAGTGAAGGATAAGTTTACGATGGAGCATATGATCTATATGAGTGATTTTGAGAGTCAAGTGATGTGAGCACCAATGACATGGTTTTTCAAATCTCGTATGAAGCTTCCATAAGGCAATCTCGTAGTCCCGACCTCTAATGCTTGAAAGTCTGTAAATAGGTGACAATGAATACTAGGTAAGAATAAATGCATAGGTGAGGAGAAAAGGTACGGGCAATGATGTAGTACAAATATTGTGTCGTTTGTATCTATTTATGGTCTCAATAAAGGTGTTGCAGCCTCGGAAAATAAAATCTGGGCTGAGCTGGAGAGCACTCAATAGCCGCAATATACCCAGCCTGCTAGAAACATCTTTGTACGCCAATTTCACCTGGCATCGTCTTGAATTGGCGGTAAAATGGCACTGTGGTGCCTGTCACAAGGAAATAACCCACACCCTTTTTTGAAATGTAAAAGCCATCAATTAACTTATTCCTCCGGAGATAATATTCTTGATAATTTTACTTGCCATGTTGAAATACATGTTTATCTCAGGCCTAGGCGCCTATCACTTTTATATTGATATTCATGATGGGCAAAGTGTCTTTTAAAGAAAGGTAGTTGCAGCCAAGGAGGGTGAGAATAAACACGTGGGTTATTGCTATTGCCAAGGATTTACAGAGGTCTTGTTGGTATGCTCGTCGCGAAAACAGGGTATTTTCAACCCGCTAAATCTTTCAAAGAATGTTTTCGAGGAGCCTTGATTTACGTCAAGCCGTTTTCAATGACACAAAACGTCACAAAACCAGGGGAGCTAAAACTCAAGGGGTATAAAATTCCTGGGGTGTTCGGACCGGTCCGAGGCTACACCATATACTCGTACACGCACACAGAAACACACACACATAAACACATACACATGGACATATATAGATGCGCTTGTTCAATAAGTGTCAAAAATGTAATAATTCTTTTATGCAGCAATATCAAGATTTCTTTCAACTTTGTCTTGATCGGTCCAACTGTCAGTGTATATGTGCAGCTTCTTATTTGATGGGGTATGGCGTTTTCTGCGAATTGACTCAGGCCGGGATAAAGTCAATTTGTCCATGCATGTGATGCCAACTCTCTGAGTTCGTACAATATACGTCTATTACTTTTTTCCTATGTACTTGGAGTTACCAAGCGAGCGATATCGCTCATGCATCCATAAAACCATTAGCATGCTGCCGGCGGTATGGTCACTAAAAAACCTGCGTTCTATGTAGACCAGACTCTAAAGAATACTCAAGGATATCAAGCTGAGCAAAGACTTCCCATCTTGTGGGGGTCAAGGTCTAAGGGCCACTGATGATCACATTTCATCCACATGTTTTTTATCATTTCAAGCCGGTGTATGTATGAATGCTGGCCCTGCCCAGATCTGGACAAAATGAGTAAGTTGGTTACCGTTGGTTGTAGCACAATTTTCTTTCATCGCCTTCTCATGTATCTGACGCTCCTACTTAATAACCCTCATAATCTTGTCAAAGAAACCCTCCAATGAAACTCCATCGACATTCTCAAATATTGGCTGAAAGCTGGAGAGATCCAACAAACTGCCCTCCAAGTCCATATCAGCGCCCTTTGTAGACTTGACGGCGACGTTTTTGCTATTTATGACATCTGCCGTAGCACGGGCACTTACCAACATGCTCTGCATCTCTGAAGCCAAGTCTGTTTCTGTCTGAGCATCCAGGGCTTGCAGCACGACGCCAATACGCAGGTTCATATCAACGTAAATGAAGGAAGAGTTGAAGCAGCGCACACTGGCGATGGCCTGGGAGTGGTTCTTGACCCAGACTGGCTGTAACTGGTCTGGGCGGAAGACCATAATCTTGGAGTGGATCTCAATGTCTTCGGTAGAGTGGTAGTAGTTGGCAACCAAACACACCAATTTACGGGCATGGTCTACGGCAATCAAGTTGGAGGCACCATGTGTGGTGTTGATGCTTGCCACAAGAGGACTGCATTGTCCGGTCAACAAGTTAAAGGATGAGATTCTTGTTTTACTCAAGACAATCAAGTAGTGGTCAAGAAGATGAACGGCCCTGATGCGTGAGCCCGAGACTGAAGGAACACGGAACACACTATTGGGGATCTCCTCGAAGGACTGGGTATTGATAACCAGGATCAGGCACTCGTGAGCCACCACGATGATACTACCATCGTCGGACCAGCATGCAGAAACAGCTTCCAGAGACGAGCCACCGGCCGGAGGCCTCGATTTCCTCATGGTCCAAGCTGTTTGTTGCAAGCGGGCCCCATTTTTAACTTGTTGGTAGATTTCCTTGGGCACACGAGGCCGCCACACACGCAAGCCTCCCTTGTCGTCTGCTGTCAAGAATGCTAGGCCGGAGTGGTACTCCATTGGGGCCGGGACGATGGCCAAGACGCGGTTGTTTGAGCCGTGTGGGTCGACAATCTTTGTGGACAACTCCCAAAAGCCCTGCTTGTTGTTGAGCGAGTTGACGGTGGTCTCGGAGTGGGCAGATGAACTCTCGATGAACTTCCAGAACTTGAGTGCGTGCTCCTTGTCGTCTTTGGAGAGGAGATTATCGACTTCGGAGGTGGCCACGGAGTCGAATGTGCACATCCAGTCGCCGTCTTTGGAGAAGGCAATATGGGATACCATGGGGTCGATGAGTTTTGTCTCAGAGCGAACTTTACCCGTCTGTATGAGTGGGGCAGCGGTCTGGACAAAGCTCTGTTCGTTTTTAACCAAGTCGTATGCCTGGATAGTGCTCTGGTTCGGGAAGTAGAGGTTCTTGGTCTTGGGGTGCACTTCAAACACCGCGGAGATGTCGGCCGTGAGGGCCTGTTTATCGGACACGCCCTTTTTCTTGCCCCTCTTGAGAACGGTCTTCAATGGCGTGGTAAAGCGCGGCCTCACGGCATTCACACTGAGCCTGGAAACGAGGTCCACCGCGGAAATCACAAGCACCTCATGGTTCTGGTCTTGCTCGTCATCGCTACTGCCATTCATGCGTAAAAGCATCGTGTAGTGGTCCTCCTTGCGAGGGTCCACGGAGATTTTCTCGATAACCCCACTGAGCCGGGGCAAGAATTGGGTCTTTTCCGTCTCCAAATTCCAAAACACGAGCACCTTCTCCATACCTCCGGAAACAAGGTAATTTGCGTCGGGCGTGAACATGAGCGCATTGACTTGGTCCACGTGCCATTTAAAGAGCCTCTGCGGCTTCTGGCTACTAAGACCCCCATACAAAACCTGTATCACTCCAGTAATAGTCCCAAGAGCAATCACCGCGTCCAGCGAAACAGCCACAGACGTCACAGGTACACGGTATGGGAAATCGATGACTTCTGTCGTGACTTCCGTCTCGTTAACGTTGGCAAGAACCACTTGGTTCGCCGATGTCACAAATGCTATTTTGGTACGGTCGTGCGACACCGCATAGTGGAGCACATCAGGGACCTCTGTCAACACCTTGTCTTGTTTGCAAATGTGCTTGGTTTGGGCCTTTTTACTTGTTTTACCGCACACAAACACACCATCTTGCACAAGGCACTCGACTGGCATCTCGAGCGAAAGCGACTTCCTAGCCACTATTGGGTTGGCCACCTTGTCCTTCCAGTTGATCAGAATTACTTCGCCACTAGACGTATACAAATGGAGAAGCAGATCCATGGAAACGTCCACCACATCTGTACAGTCGCATGCGATGGTCTTGATGCACTGCCGGGTCAGCAAAAAGTAGACACGGATCTGATAGCTAAGGAGCACAATGTGGTAGCGGCCGTCGCGCAGAAACACACCCACTTGCGTGGAATGTGGAAGCACTACAGGCTTGCCCCCTGTGGCCATCGTCATGGCCCAGTCGTTAGATGTCATGATGGAAAAAAAACGATGAGGTGAAAAAAAATTCGAAAACACAATGATTATCCCCATCCGTTGCTTCTCCTGTGGTAAGGTCGTCGGCGACAAGTGGGAGACTTACTTGGAATACCTCCAGGATGAGTCCATGACTGAGGGTGATGCTTTGGACAAGTTGAAATTGAGAAGATATTGCTGCAGAAGAATGGTCTTGACCCACGTCGACTTGATTGAAAAGTTCCTCAGATATAATCCATTGGAGAAGAAGGAGATTGTATGAGCGAGTACAGTGAGCGAGTACAGTGAGCGGAGCGAACTGTACGAGGTCTGGTTCTCTCATTCGTCTGAGTGAGCGGAGCAAACTGAACGAGAAACTTTCATCGCACAGGATAGAACAGCTCGCATCTACTAGATTGATGACTTCATTGATTAACGCACTTCGCTTTGGTCCCGAGCGAGCTAGTCAAAGAGTGCAATGAATGCATATAACGAGAACAGATGATGACAACTCAACGAGTATGGTCGAGAACAGATGATGTCAACGAGTATGTTGGTCGAGAACCAACATGATGAACAGATATACCGGAAACTGCTGCCCGGAAGAATGACTACTACCACAAATCCTAATATTGACTCTAGTAATTACACGAATCTGTTGGATCACTAACTATTACTGATAGTATTGCTACCACTGTCTCATTAGTCATATTAAAGAATGTGTCAGTCACAAGAGTCAAATTCACGACACCATAACAATGGGCTGTCTGGCAGCATTGGATTGTTGTCAACTGGCAGTCTGGATGTATGTATAGATAAAAATCATGTAACAAGAAGGCTAGTCCTTGATTTTAGGGCAGTGTAGATAAAAAACGCTACCGAGGCACAAGTCAAAAAGAGCGAATGAGTAGCAGCCATTGTCATGAAACAAAGTAGTCATGACAATGGTTAGTGGTTGCATTAGTTGGGGGAACCGGAAGTCCGCTACTCTAGGCATGTGTTATTGAATGACCGTATGAAATTGATCCAGCCCGGGGAAATTTCAAGTGATTCTGACCTACATGGAAGTGTACACAAACCCTATAAATGCTGTGCGTCTCTTAACGACTATCCCCAGCCATTTCGCCTAAAGTCATCCCACAATTTTGCTGAATTTGGCACAAAATTCTTAAATTCTCCACAATGTGTAAGGCGATCGAGGTTTTCCGATAATTCAATTCACCCCATCTCCCATACCACCCATGAGACACATTTCATACATATATTAATAGCGAGACTTTTACCCAGGCCATCATTGTTACTTAACACAAAGATAAATATACTTTGATTAAGTTACAAGGCTATTTTTCCCCTAATGCGGGATGCTATGGAAGGTGCTGGCAGACGTACGCTATTTTTACAACAAACCGACTCCTGGGTTTCTTCGAAGGTTGCATTTTCCCCTCAAACATTGTAAAAAGAACTCCACGTTATGAGCCAAATGTATCTCATATTCAATCAGTGGATACACTAGTGAAGAAATCCTCATTGACAAACACATCTTGATGCGCCAAATAATGATGGCCCGAACGAATACTTTTCATTTTGAAGGCAGTTTAACCTAAGACTCTGACATCCTGAGCTTTAAATTACGCTTTCAGGTGAATGTCTCAGACAGTTGTGGGCGTCATTAAAAGTCTAAAATATTTTTAGAAACACGAGTGGTTGCAAATTTCACAGGTGCGAATTGAAAAGCATATAAAAGGCACTTCAGAGCTTCAATTCATTATCAATAACATGCACTTAACAAAAACATTCAATCTTATCATCTTGGCCGCCCTTGCCGCTGCGGCCGAGAATTTCTCTTTATTGGTGATTGAGTCTGGAAGCGATGTTCAATACAACAATGTGGTCTCGGACAATGGCGCTCTCTACCTCAAGTCAGGAAACCAGGCATCCACCTACACCTTGAAAGATGACCATTCTTTGTATGACCCATCCACAAAGAAATACATTTCGGTCAAGGACAATGGTTTTGTTGAGAGTGACACACCAGATAAAAACTTTGGCAACAGCGGGGGATATTTAACGTACAAACTGTCTGGATTTTACTACGACTCTAACAAAAAGTTGATTTTGTCAAAAGGCAATGGCGTTGCCCTTCGCTTGGAAAAACCAACAAAAGTTCAATCTTCGACAACACTTACCTCCTCTACGAAGACACCCTCAACAGCCAGACCCACTTCCGCTAATGTCCCAGACTCTAGCAAAAATAAAGTTCAATTTGGGGTCATAGCCATTCGCTCAGGTTCCAAATTCCAGAACGGCCCTATAAAAAAGGTTGATTCACACCCACACGTTTTTTCTGTTGGTGGTAGTGAAGGAAAAGATGTCGTCTTCACTTTAAGCCTGGATGGGACCATGGTTGACCAAGATGGCCGGGGTATTTACTACGACAGCAAGACAGGTGAATTGGGAGAAGTAGATCCCTTTGGAGCTCAGAAGGCTTCGAATGGGTTCTCCATCAAGGATGGGGAATTGAATCACGAGGGTAAGGGTAATTGGAAGGCTTGTCCATCTGGCAATGACCAATACTCTTTGGCTGATAACAATTGCACGGGCGGCACATCAATCACCTTGAAGGTTATTAAGAAAAATTAGGAGTATACTTCAAATAATTGTTTACGAATACATTCACGACAGATAGTTGTAGCATACATATACAAAAGAAGAGTTTCATTCACAAACAAAGTGATGTTTTTAGTCGAATCACTCCAAGGTGCAATGCTATCTTTCAATATCAATGTTTTTTGTCAGTTGACTCACTTACAGCTTGGACATACTCGTGGAAGAAAGCCAAAAGCTGCAAGTGGTTCTCGAAAGGCAATTTCTCATTAACACTGTGAATGTTCAACTTTGTCATGTCCTGAACATACGTGGGGGTGTATCTGAAAATGTGCTTGGTCAAGTTCCAGTAGTATCTGGTGTCAGTGTTAGCTGGCATCAAAGCTGGGGTGGACAACAATGGGTAGTCCAATTCTGGCCAAACAGCGTCCTCAAAAACGTGTCTAGTGACACCGGCCAACTCTTTCCAAACAGAATCACCAAATGGAGACACAGGAGAAGCCTCCAATGGGGCGCTGTAGGGGGACACAACAATCGTTCCCTTTGCGTCCTTGGGGTCGTAGACAGTCTTGCCGAAAGCTTCAACCGCAAAGTTGTGCTTATGTGCCACCTCAAGCACTCTAGAAGTGAAGTGCTTCTTGATGTCATCAACGGTCTTGTCGACAGAGATTCTGTGGTTGACAACGATGCTTGCAAATTCAGGCAAAGCGTTGGCTTTCTCACCACCACGGATAATGTCGATTGCTTGAGAAGTTGTGATGAGGTACTTCATCACAGGGTTGGCAGCCAAACTCTTGATAATCTTGGACTTGGCAAAGCTGTTGTAGGTAGCACTCAAGATGGCCTTTTTGGAAATGGTACCAAGCTTCTTCTTGAAGTCGTTTGTAGCCACACATTGAAGAAGGTGCAACACGGGATTGTCATTGTTCAAGAAACTCTGGTATGGGTCCTCCTCAATCTTAATATTGAGCTCGGACAAAATTCCAATGGCAGTGTGGTCAGGTGGAATGGAAGAGTGGCCACCCTTAGTCTTCAACTCAACCTTGACGTCAATGTAGCCCTTTTCACCCGTCGCAACGGTGGCCACAAGAGTGTCAGTAAGAGGGTTTTTGATGATTCCCAAACCCTCGTCAACAACTGCGTAAATTCCATCCTTACCATAGAGACCCTGGATATATTTGGAGATCTCACGAGCACCACGGAATCCGCTAGCCTCCTCGTCGAAACCGAAAGCGGCAATCACAGATCTGGTTGGCTGGAAACCTTGCTCGAGCAAAAGCTCAAAGCTCTCCAAGATTGCAATCAAAACGTTCTTACAGTCAGAAGCACCTCTTCCGTAAATGTACTCACCATCGTAGTGACCACTGAATGGACCATAGTCCCAGTCATCAACAGTGTCCTTTTGCACAGGCACAACATCTTGGTGGGCAGTCAACATCAAAGGCTTCAACTTCTTTGCAGAGCCCTTCCAAGTGTACACCAAGCCGTAGGTGTTGACCTTGGCCACATCAAGATTGGCGTGAACCAAGGGGAAGGTCTTTTTGAGGTACTTGTGGAAGTCAGCGAATTGAACCCAAAGCTCTGGGGCCTCGTCAACGTCTGGCTGGTTGTCGCCAATCTGGGTGTCAATCTGAATAGCACCGGCAAGACGCTGAACAGACTGCAATCTGAACTTTTCATCGTTCACAATGGTCAACAACGTGGAGTTATCGGCCAAAAACAGCTTGGGCGCAATCAGGTCTGCCAATGGGCAAACCTTATCATTATGCGTCGAGGTGAAAAGAATACGGATAACGCTGATGAAAGGCGTACCGATAAGCACAACCAAGACTGCAAGAACACCAGCAGCAGCAATGGCTGATTTGCGTTTGTCAACCTTTCTCAATGGAGAGTTATCGTCGAGTGGAAGAGAAACCATACTGAAAAAAAGTGGGATTTGGCTGCTATTTAAATACGAACTGTGGGACAAACTTGAATAGGAAGTTAACCCGACTAACCCAAAGCTTATCTAACGTTAAAAGTCTCGGGATAAAACCGTTTAGCCAGAGTAATGAAATACAGAACTATCCACTAAGACACTCAAAACTCCTCAATTGAGCCACAACAATCTGAGATTGCTCATAGGACTCAATTATTATCCAGGGGCCAATTGCTAAATTTCAGCCAAAAGAGCAGTGGTTGTGTGCCCTGCTCTGCACGATAATGCTCAATAGATAAAATAGGCAGTGTCTCAAATGGCTCGAGAATTTCTTTTCCGAAAAAACCAGCCTTGACGGCAATCCTGAAGGCAACCCTCGTACATAGTGTTATGTGGGGTAGACCATCCATATTTCCGGTCAGATCCCAAATCGATGGTCGAATATTTAGTGGAAAGATCACGAATTGGCCAGCAGAATATAACTACCTATTCTGCTGCTTCATTGCAATGCCATTCAACATAGAAAGTATATCATTGAGGTATTTGTAGTGCAAGGATATGAGATGATGCCTGATCTTGAGATCATTTATATTTGCTTTTTGGTTGCGCTTTTTAGGATGGTTGCAGAACCCGTCCAGGCCACGATCCTGACACTCAGGCAGCTATACTACAGCACTGCGAACTTTCTAGAAGCATCACAAGAACGTATCATGAGCTTCGGAACCGCTGCTTATTCATCCAGCACAGATATATCGCAAACGCCACCCGCGAGGACTCCGACCATAGAGAGAATGATGACGCATTTTCGATATAACAGGTGGGCGTATCTCACAATACTTAGTGTGGGGATTGGCTCAGTTGCGTACATGTACGGGGAACCACCGAAGCCACGTAAAAAGAGACGTGCTCCCAAACTTGCAAACGGGGCACGCAGAGATGTCATTTTAATTGTGGGATCCCCTACGGTGCCGCTAACCAGGATAATAGCATTGGACTTTGAAAGGCGTGGTCTTATCGTCTACATAACTATATTGGATGACAAGGACCAACGGTATGTGGAATCGAACCCCATTACCGATGACATGAATTACTTGAACCTCAGAGATGTCAGCGGTCTAGAGGTGCAATTGAAGAAGTTTCAGCAACTTCTCGAGTTGCCAGTCATTCCATTTTCAGGCGCCCAAGCCCACACACTCAAGCTCGTGGGCGTCGTCTTCACTCCAAACATGTGCCTTCCATTGGGCCCCATAGAAACAATGAGTATCAACACGTGGAGAATTGTCAACGAGCGCTTGATATTGTTTGTCCAGCTATTATCCCATGGCTTGATTGATGTCATTCGCAAGCTGAAGGCAAATACGCTTTTAGTGCACCCCAGCATCACGAGCTCGTTGGGTTTGCCTTACCATGGACCCGAGACAGTCTTTTACAACGAATTGAAATGCATCTTCACCACTCTTTCCAGAGAGTTGGCACCTCAGTCTATATCTGTGACCCAAGTTAGGCTTGGTAATTTGCAAGTCACCAATAGAAACACACAAGCCAGAATATCGAGTATGGTGAGCTCCGAGATTCGCAACTGGGATGACGAAACCAAGGATTTGTACGCAGAAAGCTTTGCACGTTCACAGCAGAGAACAAACCCTATAAATACAAAGGGAACGCAGTTGAAGGAACTTTATCACAAATTGTTTGACTTGGTTTATGGAACCAATAATTCCCGTGTCGTGTATTGTGGGACGGGGGCACGCTCATACGATATACTTGCGAGTATTTTACCGATATCGTGGGTGGATTTCATCTTGAGGACATAGAGCAATATAGGAAGAATTGAAGAGTAAGATTAGCAAATAGTTGGTGTACCGTGTTACGAATGTCTTAATTATCCTCACAATCTCTTTAACTGGCGTCTCCATTTTTTACTTGCCCTAAATTTTTCATGCAAATTTTTCAACACTATAAAAAGGCAACAGATGCTTCTTTTTTCGATACATTCATGGCCAAAAATTTGTTTGTCGAAGCTAACACAAGGATTTCATATCACTAAAGCTTTGGGGAAAGTCTCCTGCCACTACTGCGGAAACGTAATGGCTCGTCAAGCCATTTGACTCTTATGCCGCGTTCTCTTCGCCTCGGTACCATTGCCCCACGCACTGGTGTGCTTGTTGAAGCGCGTGGACCACTGAACTGCACTGCTTCTTCCTAACCTATTTTGGTCTTGTCTTATGCTCTGGGCTGAAAATGTGCAGTGCTTTGGCCTACCAGTGGATGCATTTACGCCTATAGGGTTTGAGGTGGTTTTGCCGAGGTTGAAGGGGTCGTGGGCATAGGTTTCACTTTCCAGCCAGGCTTGCCTGGATGGGTAATTTTCGGCAATGGGATGCGTATCCTAAGCGACAGACATAACAAATGGTCGGTTGCGGCTAACCCAATGGAGCTTATTCTTGGTCCATGAATGTCCCCTCAAAAGTCTGTATCTGATAGTATCGAGATGCGTAGTCAAATACGCCGGACTTCAACGTCAGGAGATGTTGCACACAATTCAGTGTTCTTTGATTTATGATGAGACATCCAAGCAAACATAGAGTCAAGCTCTGATACACTGCTTTCACTGTCTGGAAAGATGGCAGGTCTGTGGTTAGGACGAGAGTTGCAATATTTCTGATGTCAAAGAAGTCTGAATGGTGTGATGAGGATAATTTGTAGGCAATCAATACTTTCTAATCTCTTGAACATTGTTCTCATGGTCTTGATCAATGTGTGACATTCTCTATTAACATTTAGCAGGACTGATCGTTTGCAAATGAGACGTGTTAGCAGCCAAGTTGTAAATTTAAATCAAAGAGGTAAAGTGGTCTGGTTTGTCAACCTGATCAAAGCATCTTCAAGTACACTCTTCTCTGTTTTCTACATCCAATTATTGAAACTATACTATAATGATCATATATTCTTATGCATTATCGCACGAGATGTCTTCTATTGTAGCCACCTCTTGCTCTCAGCTCACTCGAGCCCTCCTAGCATGCCTAAAGTTCACTCAACTTTCCAATGGCTGGTCAATGCAGAATTGGAGCCCGAACTATCGCCAAAAAGCTCCATGGCGTAAAGAAGCAATGTAGTGGACATGTTGACCCAGTTCCAAAACTGCCACGGGTGGACCACGATCTCGAAGCCAGAGCCCGGTTCGTTCCAGAAACCCCATATCTTCAACTCAGTGCCCAACTCGCCCTTATACAGCATCATCAAGTGTGTGTAGACTGCGATAATGAGACAGGGTGAGTAGGCGTAGATGAGACGTATTATGGTCGATGGTGGCGGTCTGTGCTGTAAGCGGGAGATCTTTGTCCTAGGCGTATTGCGAGGAATGTCTGTGTTGACGATTTCGTATAGGGTATTTGTTCGGGATGGGACCCTAGAGGGCGTGCGTGGCGGTGTCACTGTGGGGTGAGCGGAGTTATAATACAAAGAGGGGATGATCTTGGTAGCTGCGTAAAAGACGCCAATTCTGTACGCGAGGTTGAGCAACAACGGAAGCGTGAGTTTGTGCATGGCCACCACCAAAAATTCCCACACGGCCTTAAAGGAGAGTGGGATGTTGGATGCAAGAAAGGGGACAATGTACAGAATGGAGTCCAAGATTTGTTGCGGGAGCTTGGGCACTTCGTATTGCATGTTGATTGTGGCCTGGAACAAGGACGTGAGGGAATTGGTGGCATCTGCTGACAAGACGGGGAAGGTCTCATAGATACAGCGCACGATATAGGCAAAAAGAAGCGACGATTCAATGATGGAGCCCTTGCCGGAGATTATGCCAAACAAGCCGATCCCCACCGTGAGGGTGAGCAAGGAGCCCAAAAGCGATGCGCTGACAATGTCGATGGTGAATGGGAACACATAGATCCGGTAGAGGAAGGAGAGAGTGGCGGTGATGATACTACCACTGGCAACCAATGACACGATGACCCAGCTGTCGGATTTGTGCACTGTGAGCCAGTTGATAATTTGTCCAATGGCCTGGATGAGCAAAAGCGAGCAAAAGCCCTCCAAGATGGTGAAGACTGACGTCAGATTGGTGAGGAGGAGTCCCCAGGCCTTCACCACCAACGTTTCGGGCTTGTTACTGCCTGTGGTGTTGTGGTAGGATAAAAATAGGGTGAGAAAGCTGGGAATCAAAAAGTGCTGTGTGTAGTAGATGAGCGACATCCAGCGCAAGTATCTGCTTCTCCTTGTGAGTAGTCGCACAGTTGTGGCCACAAAGTACACAATAAAAATAGTCAAGGAGAAAGCCAAGCCGCATCCCACGCCCCCCACATCAAACGCTAGGGGGATGGTTAGAATGATCAAGATGAGGTATATTATGGAAAACAAGGCCCTCACGAGCCTTATCACCTTCACTGGTAGGAAACTCAGCATTGCAGTCTCATGGAGTTGTTGTTCACTGTGTTAATAAAAAAAAAGCTAAATGCAGGAAATAAAAGGAAGACCCTAAAAATGTGTACAACACAAGTGACTTTTAGTGATATCGGTCACTAATGTTTCACGAAGTCTACTCAATATCGTTTATCTATTCACCTCGGGAAAAACAGAAGAATACAGGGACCCACTGTATGATGACTCTTGTAGGTTGTCTTTCACCACTGCTTATGTTGTGTACACAATCAATATCATATGGAATGTGGAGATGTCATCAAAAAAGCGTCACAAGAGCCGCAAAGATCTAGTGTAAAAGGTTAAGTCATATGCAGGAAATGAGGCGACCTAAAAAGCTGTTCCTGATTGTGATAGTACTAAACAAGAGGCACAATGAAAGGGTTCTACGTAGTTATTCCCGACAGTGGCTACTACTACATGTGGTTTGCAGGCCAGCACTAGCGGGCAGGGCCAACCTATCACATGCTGTACCCATATTTGTATTCAACGTCCAAAAAGTTCCCTGACTGCCCGAGCTCTTACTCTATTTTCTGTAAACGGCCTCTCCCTAAATCTTAAAACTGGGCCAACAAAGCCCAATTCATAATATCGATATCCTGCAAACTGACCAGATTACTCAATGTCTTACCAACTGTGATTACAGTTTACACATATATGTCATTTTCGCAGACTCCTCCTTTGATGGATTGCACATTGTCACTTATTATAATTGGTAAAGTACAGCTTGGTATCAGAGCCCTAGTTAATTCAGTGCACTCTTATTGAGGTCAGTTCGACTAACCTTATGAAGAGTCTGTGTAGTGATCATCATTTTTCTCGAACCCATCTCATCGAAAAATATGCCTAAAAGAAGTCGAGATGGCCCATTGCCCACCAAAAGGGCTAAGAATGGACGCCAGGAGATGCGCACGGTGACCCGAACTACCCGCCGTGACCGTCCAAAAGTCCAGGAGCAGGTTGAAAGCGAATCTGAGTCTGAACCGGAGACTTCTGGGGAAGAGAGCGACCATGGTGCCAATACCAACCGTATGGCGTACGGAGCACTTTTAACATTGCTTGAGTCTGAGCAACCCCCTCAAAAGGCGCAAAAGTCTTCCGTAGAGGAGGAAGACGAGGCCGAACAAGAAGAATCGGGTAATGGAGATGACGAAGTGGCTGGGTTTGTGGAAGAAACCGCAGAGGTCGAGCTGGAGGAAGAGCCAGAGGCAGACGACGTCAAGTACCTGATTGATACGGATCCATACGAGATCCACTTTAACCAAACTACCGACGAGTACGCTGAAAAACAGAGCAAAGCTTTGCAAACAGGAAAATGGAGCGTAGCACACAGAGAAAGGTACGACACATACCAGTATTCTGCCTTCACGCAACTCCCGCCTGGGGAAGCCATCAAGACTGTTTCTGTAGCTTCCAAAAAGACCAGCATGGAACAGTACCCATTGAAGCAAAGACTCATTGGCCCATTTACAGAAAAGTACCCATTTGACAAGCTCACAGAGTTGGAGCATGCACTTCTCACGCCTATTTTGGACTACAAGGACGTACTGTTCCCTTATAAAAATTACAAGCACAAGTTCTACCGCAAGTTGTATGTTTTGCACACTCTCAACCACATTTTTAAAACAAGAGATCGTGTTTTGAAGAATAATGCCAAGATCTACAACTATAGAGAGTCGTTAAAGTCTGGGAAATCCGCAGCCGAGCTTGGTGCAGAGCCCGAGCTCCGGGACCAGGGGTTCACGCGTCCAAAGGTGTTGATCTTACTCCCAACTAGAAACGCATGCTATGAAACGGTCAACGAACTAATTAAACTTTCGGGTACCGAGCAGCAGGAAAACAGAAAACGCTTTAATGCGCAGTTCTACACAAAGTCCTCGGTGCCTGAGAACAAGCCCGATGATTTCAAGGACACCTTTGCAGGTAATTCCAATGATTTCTTTTGTCTAGGCATGAAACTTACCAGGAAATCATTGAAACTCTACACCTCCTTCTACTCGTCGGATATCATCATCGCATCACCCATTGGGCTTTCCATGATTTTAAAGAACCCCGATAAAAAGAAGAGGCAGGACGACTTCATCTCTTCGATCGAGGTGCTCATCGTCGACAGAGCACACCAGATAGAGGCTCAGAACTGGGACCACGTAAACACTGTGCTAGAGTATGTCAACAAAATCCCCAAGGAGTTCCACGATGCAGACTTTTCGAGAATCAGAATGTGGGCCATCAACGACCAGAGCAAATTGTTCCGCCAGACATTGGTCTTTTCCGAGTACATGACCCCCAATATCAACAACTTGATCAGTAGCAGGTCTTTCAACCTTGGTGGAAAGGTTCGCATGAAGCCTCTTGTGGATAAAGACACTTGTGTGATGAACTCCATCGGGTTGAAAATCAAGCAAATCTACCAGCGCTTTGACAGCGTATCCCCAGCAGACGATCCTGACGCGCGCTTCAAGTACTTTACCAATGCAGCCTTGCCCTCGTTGCTCAGATCCACGTCATATGATGATGGCATCATGATATACATACCTTCCTACTACGATTATTTGCGTGTGAAACAACATCTAAAGGCCCATACCAAAGTCTTGTTTGGCTCCATCGACGAGTACACCTCCACATCCAAGATGACTAGAACCAGACAGCAGTTCCAGACGGGGAAAATCAAGCTTTTGTTGTACACAGAGAGATTGCACTTTTTCCGCAGGTACGAGATTAGCGGGGTCAAGACATTGTTGATGTATTCGTTACCAACGAATCCAGTCTTTTACAAAGAGTTGGTGAGATTCATTGGAAAATCCGTCTTTCTCGAGCAAGCAGACTTGGACCTCGTATACGTCAAGGCCTTGTTCTCCAAGTGGGACGCCGTGTTCTTGGAGAGAATCGCGGGGGCAGAGAGAACCCCAACGATGTGCAACGGTGCAAATGAAATATACGAGTTTAGATAAACAGCGAAGGATGAGCGTACCTTAAGTGCCTCTGTTTCCCATGATTCGCATACATTCTGTACAAATTCACAAGTAATTGATTTGAGTAGCAGAACACAAACAGGCCCGATCTATTCTTTTCTGAACTGGTCTCACCTGTGCCTGAGTATCTCCGCACTGATATGCTCTTAAACTACATGTCGTTTGCAATATATTATCCTTTAATAGTGTGACCTGTTAACGCCAAGAGGTTAAATGTATAAATTCTTGGATATGAACGCACATCAATCAACATTGAGCTTTCTTCGTTAACCGGCATTTATTGTCAGCTAGTGGCACCTTTTTCCAGAGTGCAAAATATGAAAGCACACTGGGGGATTAGCAGACATCGTACTAATCGCCCAAGGACAACATCAACAGTCATGTACGAGAGTCTCAAGAATTGATTAAAATGCCAGTGAAGATGCAACGGTGGACTAAGACTGCGATGCCATCAACTTCACCATGGTTACCACTTAAGCCTAGTTCTTCCAGTATTCATCAAACCAGAGCCATCCACCTTTCAGTATCATGAAAAAGGGTATTTTGACATTCAGATGATCTTAGACCGTAATCTCTTCAATCTGTTTTCCATATGTTCTCAGATGTTCTCAGTTTCGATAACAGTGGCTTCGCCACTGATGGCCTTTTCCCTTACTCGCTCAATATATTAAATGCCATGATGAAGCAGCCCAAAGCAACGTAAGGACTCAATCTCTCTCCCACACGGGCGAATTTCCAAAATATTCCCAACGCACCAGTCTTTCTGTTATCCAATATGGTTGGGGTAGTGCCGTGGACGTATGTGCAAGTGCAGATCAACAACAAGATGACCTGGAGAAGGGATCGGAAGTGGAAGAGGGCAGACATGTGTATAAAAAATGAGGAAACACCATGTCGCAAGTTGCAAACGATACAAACAACAATGTCGCACAATGTCGCACACTACATGTGTCCACCGAGGACGTTTATCTCGAGTAGAGGTGTCCTTGAGCTAGTATTGCCCTTTTGCTGCTATGCAACATGAGAGACGAGCGATTTCAAGTTGCTGTCTGGAATGGAATGGGCTAAAGTCGGTGATGCCCCCATTACGCCAAAAAAAAAGCCAATCGAGGCCTTTTGATAAGCTATTTCACCCGATAACAGCAAGACATTAATACACCCTCACAAACACGATAGAGCCGAACCACATCACAGGACCATGCAAGTCTTTTCCGATGAACCCTTTGCGATGGATGAGGAGCTACCAGGCTCGAAAATCAAACAGGACTCGGGTTCTCCAAGCATGTCTGGACAGGTATTCAATGACCGACCACATCTACTCACCGACGATAAGTTGATACGATCCAAGCTAGCGAGATTTCGGCTCGAGGAAGTGAACATTTCCACTACCGAAGAGGAAAGCGAGAGAGCATGTGAAGACGACGCCAAATACGAAGAAGACTTGGACGACAAGTTGGATGTCAAACTCCAAAACAAACTCATAGAGGAATACCGCCAAAATAAGGGGGGATTCAACAATCTGTCGGGCTCACACGACAATATTACCCCACCAGAGAACTTTGCACCCATTTTCAAGAATGTATTTAGGACATCGTTTCCACAACCCCAGAATTTATCCTTTTTAAAGAAGCTCAAGCTAAAGTCGATCCTTTGCTTGATGCCTGAACTGTATCCAGACTTGCAAATGGAATTCCTCCAACACGAGAATATCCAGCTTTTCCAATTAGGAATGTCTGGAAACAAGGAGCCCTTTGTGAATATCAGTTCTAGCCTCATCACTGAGGCCGTCAAAATCGTGTTGGATCCTCGCAACCAGCCTATTTTGATACACTGTAACAGAGGCAAACACAGAACAGGCTGTTTGGTGGGGGTGCTACGCCGATTGCAAAATTGGTCATTAACAATCATCTTTGATGAGTACCGCAAGTTTGCCGCACCAAAGGTTAGACCCATGGACCTACAATTCATCGAGTTGTATGATGATACTGAGATCGTTCAGTATGCCAAAGAGAATAATCTTTTGCCTTTGAAGTGGGATTAAGGAAGCTTACGGGATAAATGGATAGAAAAATTTTATAAGCTAACAGAGAACTAAGTGGAGATGTACTTATACTCCAACACATACTAGTGGTCGGTCGATTTTGTATTTGATAATTTGTATCTCAGCGAAGCAATGAGATACAAGGCCATTGCTTCGCTCTGAAATACAAGGCCATTGCCTCGCTCTGAGATACAATTGCAGCATATCACTGGTTTCCAAATCGGCGTCTCTGGCATTAGCATCTCCTAATAGGAGAATAAAGATTTCGACACATGTCGAAACCACTACATCGTAATCACTTTTCAATCATTATTCTGCATTAAATACATTGTCTCTCTTCAGCCTTCTATTTCTTATTCCAAAAGAACTTGCGGCCGTAAAGACCAGCATTGCCAAGGGCCAAAATAGTCAATCCAAATGGGGCTATTCTAGCTTTGAATAAACTCTTGACACCAGCACCACCATTGACTATCAAATACAAGGTGGACCACGCAAACGTGAAGCCTGCAGCATTCAAGGGCTCACCGTCCATATTCATGTAGCCACCCAAGAGATGCGCGGCACCGAATGTGTAGCATGATAATTTGGTGGGTCTGGCCAGAGCCAACTTCTTGCCAAACTTGAAGGAACCTCCCAGAGTTCCTTCTGGGACAGAAGGTACCTCTGTTTTTGTAAGTCCGCTGGCAATCAATGCTGTCCCGAGGGTGAAGGCAGGAGCGGGGGAATTGGCCCAGTAATCCAAGTTGTAGTTCATGTAAAAAAGAGCAAGCAAGAGAGCAACTTATTTAGGTGAGACTAATATTCGAACAAAGCAAAGAGGTGGTCCCAGTATGAAATAGAGACTAGCAACCAGCTATCTAACAGTACTTAGAGACGAGAGCATAAAAGATATCAGTTGTGAGAGCATAAGAGATGAGTTGTGAGAGCACTCAAGATCAACTGCAAGACAGATCACTTGGTACACTAAGAAAGCAATGTCATTGGTTGTCAAGCATTGTGAAGAACTGAAAGCCAGCATGCAACACTCGCTTCGCTCGTTGTTTATTCGCTCGTTGTTTGCATCTACACTTATTATCTCATCATAGTATTACCTAATATACAATTCCCAGACCTATCTAAGATCTCTCACCTCTCAACCTTCTGGCCAACTGGATGTCCTTCTTCTGGATAGTGACTCTCTTGGCGTGGATGGCACACAAGTTGGTGTCCTCAAACAAGGAAACCAAGTAAGCTTCGACGGATTCCTGCAAAGCACCGATGGCAGAGGACTGGAATCTCAAGTCGGTCTTGAAGTCCTGGGCGATTTCTCTGACCAATCTCTGGAAAGGAAGCTTTCTGATCAAAAGCTCAGTGGACTTTTGGAATCTTCTGATTTCTCTCAAGGCCACGGTACCTGGCTTATATCTGTGGGGCTTCTTGACACCACCGGTAGATGGGGCGGATTTTCTAGCGGCCTTGGAGGCCAACTGCTTTCTTGGTGCCTTACCACCAGTGGACTTTCTTGCTGTTTGCTTGGTTCTAGCCATGTTGATGATGATACAAGAGGGTATGAGACGGTATTTATAGAGATCAGAAGGCTGGCGGGCACAATCACGAAAAGACCTCGTGTCGCGCATTGGAGACGCAAAGGAAAAGGTATGACAAATACGCGACGTGGTAAATGTGAGACGCGGCCCGTTTCCCCAGAGATTGCGCAAAGGGTGCGAAAAGCTACTAGATCGCGTGCTACAATATTTGCGCGGTATGCGTAAATATCAGTCCACACAAACAACGCGTAGCCGGCAAGTTTGGTGTATGTGCTACTTCACGTATGCAAGTGCAAATCTACATTGTATAAATACCGCCGACACCCTCTGGTATTATCATCAATAGTTTATCTATTACCCCAACACACAACTAATAATCGATAAACATGTCTGGCAGAGGAAAAGGTGGAAAAGGTCTTGGAAAGGGTGGTGCTAAGAGACACAGAAAGATCTTGAGAGACAACATCCAGGGTATTACAAAGCCTGCTATCAGAAGATTGGCAAGAAGAGGTGGTGTCAAGCGTATTTCTGCTTTGATCTACGAGGAGGTCAGAGTCGTCCTCAAGTCCTTCTTGGAGAACGTCATCAGAGACGCCGTCACCTACACTGAGCACGCTAAGAGAAAGACCGTCACCTCTTTGGACGTTGTCTACGCTTTGAAGAGACAGGGTAGAACCTTGTACGGTTTCGGTGGTTAAGGAATGTATTTTATTGTATATTAGAATGAACAGAAGTGAAAATTAGAGTAGCCCAAGTGTAAAGTTGCCAATGCTGATTAAGTTTCGGAGAATTTTAAACTAAACGGTGACTAAAGTAAAACTTTCAAGTCTTGGTCACTAACCTAAACTGGCGAATCAATGACGTCATTTTTGTACCTTTTCTGTGAAGACAACTCAAAAGATATTGATCTACATTCAGAAAAGTATTTTAACGAACTATGGCTGTTTTTGCTCTATCATAGGTAGTGCACTCTTGTGTATAACTAGGCCAGTAAATACTTATGATCTGGCAGAGACTAATGATCTGATCTGGTGATCTGGTAATGATCTGATGATCTGGTAATGATCTGGTGATCTGGTAATGATTTGGTTCTGTTGATCTAGTACATCACTAGCATTATTATCGTCTATTTTTGTGCATTTACAGTCAATAGGAGTCATTGTATATCCCAACTTTCTTCGACTCTAGTATTTCCCGTCCTCAACTGTTAAACTCCAACTTATCTACAATGCCAGCATCACCTCCCTCCTGCCCCCCGGTGGCTAGGTATGACTGTATCATCTCTCCAATTATCTTTTCCCAGTGTCCAACGTCCACTACCTCGAATGCGCGAAAGTTGTCCGAGGCAACCTCGCTCCATTTCCGAATACACGACTGGACCGAATCCTCGATATCCATGTGGCCTTTGGGGCACCGGCATCTACACCCGATCCCATTCTCTTGAGGGAAATCCGGACGCTGCCAGTACCGATCTTCTTTAGTTTTTGGTTTGTAGTCGAAATGAAACTGGTTTACCGGGGCATTTCGAGGACAGTGGGCAATGTTACTGTGCTGGTACCCAATATCTCGGAAATAGTGGATCTCTTCCACATCCAATAGCATGCCCATTGCCAATGAGTGGACTGGGGCATCGCCCCAGCGCTCTTTGTAGAAGCCCCCACTGTTGTCTAAATGCTTAAAGTACGCTTCGTAGAGAGGAGAATTGAAAATGTCTGTTCTGGCAATCTCAAAGTTGGACCAGAAATGGCACATGTTGTACTCCTCGCCATCAAACCTGTCACTGTGGATGGTGGGACGATTACCCATTTCTTTAAAGAGCTTGTGTTTGAGTTTCGGAGACAAACTCTCCACATGGTTGTTCTTTTTCTTTTTCATTTGCAAGAAGCTATCGAGCATGATATCCTTTTCTATCTCAGACAAGATCTCCTTACGACTCAGCAAATGGGCGTACTTTCCCAGGTTTTCACCCTTGACCAAATTGAAGTCATCGATGAATAAGGACCATGCGCTTTTGACATCCACAGAGTTTGCGCGTATGAATGCCCGTGTCTCGCGGAACAAGTTGGGGACCGTGTAGTAAAGCTCGCTGAGGGAAACAGTGAATCCATACTTTTTACCACGCTTCTTCATTTGCACAAATGGGTCGTAGGTCAAATCACAGAAAAACTCCACATCAGGCTCCACTCGCCAGTACCATTCTCTCTTTTGGACCAACTCATGCTTGTAGAAGGCTCCGCTAAAGAACCGGCACATTTTGTGGTAAGACTCCAAATTGCCATACATGACCTCACGATCGCCCTGCGACTGGATATACGCCTTTATCTGCAGCTGATCCACTGCTGGGTCAAAGTCCCAAACCGTCTTGTCAATCAAGCCGAACTCGACTTCGGCTGTGGTCGCTTTTCGCACAGCATCTTTAAAGGCCTCATCAAAGGGCTCTTCATTGAGAATCACCCATGGATAGTTGTACCAACGGTTAAAGTGACGTTCCAATGACCCCATTGATCGGAGCACTCCCTGGAGCTCTGAATTCCGCGCTAGCACCACAAACGCCGCGTTTTCGCGTGCTGCTTGTGTGTCTGGAACCGCGCAGCCTATTTGGAATGGGTGGTCTTTCTTTGACAGAATGACTTGGGCACTGGCGTACTCATTGAGTTTTAGGGCTCCATTGGTGACAACTTCGGTCTCTGATATAGTGTCGGTAAGGAAGTCTATTTCCGGCTGGCCTAGGTAGACATATGTGATGATAATGAGCGATACTAGTGCACAGATCACAGAGATTTTGCGACCCATAAAAAAAGCCCAGCAAGAATTTACATAAGAGCACTACTGTCTGCCTATAGCACAACCTTATTTAATAGAGCCCACAATCAACCTATGTTTTGCTTTGTATGGGAAGGGAGGAAAACTATTGAGATTAACAAGGTAATAGAGAATTCCAGTGAGCAGCTGATATTGAAAATGTTCCATAGAATGAGAATTATCCTCTTCCATACAACAGCAACGATACAACTCTCCTCACCCCGTTCGTCTTTCTTCGTTGGGTGTAAGTTTCATCCACCATTTGTACTGACTCAAACCGATTTTATTCAGGTGTCCTCTACTTCTCTATATACCCTCATATGATTCACCATACCTCTTTTCTTACAAGGAGGCATCTGTCCCCTAGTGAAGTTGCCATTCACGTACTAACCACAAGAAGCAATGGGTTTTTCTGACTGGGTAATTTTGTTATCCCTACCACAATTATATCCATAAAGGTTACTCCCGTTGAAACTGTCTATGTTTCTTGCTATGATTATTACGCAACAGGTATTCCTCAGTTTTGACTATCAGCATACCCCATTATGAACGAGTTGGTTATTAATAGATCTAAGGTATGTCGACACGAATTTTCGTCATGGTGCGCATGTAACTGCCAGGATGCAAGTCTTTTCTATTCTGTGTTTGCTTGCATTCTGACAACTCTGAATGGTTCGAGTGAGTCTCTGGTGTGTTCTTCTTTTGCCCCGCGTTTCTGTAGCTCATTGACAATGGAACCTGTATATCCTGAACCTAAAATGTAACTCATTGTTCATATTCTCAAACCTGCCGGGATAACCGCCAATTCTGCTGAATATGAATAGACAAGCTAAACAGGACCAATCAAGACGGCATCAAAAACGCCAAATTATGTTAGAACATATGACATAAGACACTCGATGATGCATTCCATATGAGGGGCGCCAATGAAAGACAGCATGAAAACGATAGAGAATTTCAGGAGACGCGTAGAAAGCATTAATTGTTCGAAAGGCATTTGCTTGACTGTATAAATCCATTATACACCACGGATAAGTGATCACACAAGAGTATATTTTGTGTTTTTAATGTACGCAACCCTCGCTCTCGCTTCCCTACTCCCTTTTTATAGCATTCTTCAACAACATCAAGTCCTCATTCATTTCCTCCACACGCAAGCCCTGTAAACCCGCAAACTGCTTATGGGACCCCCTGGTATTTGGCTTATTGCGCGTATGGTCTCTGTCCAACAAGTCGATTTCGCCGTCCTCCATGATCAACGAGTTCAATGCGTCGTAGTCCTTATCGCTTAAATTCAGGTCGTTCCCACTGCCTCCCGCAGTCTTGTGGGGAAGCGGACCATTCAGGGTTGGCTGAGCACTAAAGTATGAGGTGGAGGTCGGGGCCTGAGTACTTGTTATGCTCAGGGACATTTCATCGTTTGACGAGTAACGTGTGGCGTAGTGCCTTCGTCTTTTGGACGCAGATATGTAGCCGTTGCCTGTGGGCGCGCCGAACCCCCCATCCGATAAGTCGTCGGCCTCGCCTGTGATGAAGCGCGAGCCAAACTCGCGTTTTCGGAGGGAACGGCGATCATTGAGGTTGATTCCGCCTGCGGCGGCTGCGGCGGCGGCTGCGGCGGCTGCGGCATTGGATGATTTGTCGTCTTTGCTCCATGAGTTGGCGTTGACCAAGTTGAGCAACAACTTGTCCTCCTTGAGTTGCTTGATTTGGCGCTCGAGTTTGTCGTACAACTTCTCCTTAATGAGCTTGATCATGCGGTCGTGGTTGTCTTTTGCTCGCTGGATGTCCTCGTTGTACTCCGTCTCTATTCGCTTCACCTGGTACTCCTCCCACAAACGCAACTTTGTAAGCTCGTAGTCGCGTTCCTCCTCGAGTTTGTACTTGTGTGACAAGAACTGCTCGTTATTGCCCTGTTGGAGTGTTGCTAGCGTGGTCTGGAGGTCCTGTAGCAGCAGACGGTAGAAGTTGTCACGTTCACTCACAAAGGTGTACTCCAACTTGGCCAACCGCGAGCTGATCTGTTGGCGCCGCTTGTCTTTCTTCGATAGGTCTGTGGTTAGTCGCCGGCCTGGATCCGTGGCATACTTACTATCAGGCGCGTTTCTCTTGTCCTCCATGATGATGTTCATATTTTCCGGGTAAAAGATAAGGGTACAATAAGAGAAAACTAAACAGGAAAGAACATCTACAAAGTAAGATACAGCATACCACAGACGCATACGGACAAGGCATACACAAAATATGCACACATTGGGCAGGAGTCATCAACCTTTGCCTGCCCATTTTGATGCTAGTCGCTCTTCCATCGCACTCACTTGACTTCGCATCACCACGGTGAGTTCTTCTCCTTGTAAAGAAGGCAACCATTCAATCTTGAGGCGGGATCATCTGAACGACACCAACTAATACAGTGTGGGGTCAGGCATGCAGTGAAAAAAAAGCCACAGCACAAGGCTCAAATCATCAACTGGCCACTAAACACGCCAGTGGATATTCGTACATCCCAGGAGTTTGCCACTTACTAGGTATCGTAACCATCAGGTTGTAACCCACAGGATACCACCAGGTGCTACCAAACAACCAGGTATAGAAGGCACTTAGGTAGATTTTGTCAGAGTACTCGTCAATCGTAACTCGAATCACTCAGGAATCTCCAACGTATCTCACAATCTCTCATATCGCTCACTATTCGTCGAGCTCACTTGTATTTCATTTTATGGACTTTCTGTATTACCAGCTGCTTCCCTACTACAACAAGACTCACGAGCCAGAGACGCGCGTGCGCGAGCCAATTCAGTTTAGGCTTGCAAAAACCGATGCACCCGTCACGCTCATTCCAGTCCACGATGCGAGCGAAGTTCCCGAGCCATTGATACAGGTTCTTCATGAGGAGTTCAACTACGTGATCGAAGAGGGCTTGACGTACCCCTACGCGGAGCCATTGGACAGGAAGTCGTTTGTGAGAACCTGGTTCAGTGACTTTGTGGCTATTTTAGTGGAAGGGCACACTAGTTTGGCCAACCTTGGTGCTCTTTCCACAGACGAGGTCCGCGATCGCTTTTTGGGCAACTTCTACATTAAGCCAAACTACGCTGGACGCTGCTCACACGTGTGCAATGCTGGCTTCATCGTGAATCATCACAAGCGCGGCATGGGCTTGGGCGAGGAGTTGGGCAAAAAGTACTTGGTCTGGGCAAGAGACTTGGGCTATGTGTACAGTGTGTTTAACTTGGTGTTTGAGACAAATGTTGCCAGCGTGAGAATTTGGGACAAACTTGGCTTTGAGAGAATTGGTTATGTCAAGAATGTCGCGGTCTTGAAGGGAGTAGATCATTTCGTGGGTGCCTACATGTTTGGGAAGAGTTTGCAACACAGTGAGGAAAACTTAGAAAAATAGCTGGTCTAGATCATATGCGTTGGGATTAATTGGAATTCACATGAAGGGCTGATGAGTCTAATTAGCTATAAAATCGGTTATTTAACTGGGGAGTACAAATCGGCACTCAATACTCAGTTGTTTTCCAATCCATATTTCGCTTCGCTCAATATGCTCAATTTCTGATTAGCTTCGGAATAAGCGTAAGCTTCCCTGAAACAATTGGCTGAGGTAGGGCCACATATTTTAGGCTACTTTATGCGAGATCAAGATAAGAGAACAATAACAAAGACGTGAGGAACAAGAGAAACAAGCGTTTACGAATTACCTGCCGCGATCACTACTGCTTTGGGGTCTCTCAGAATGATTGGTATTCTCAATGCTCATCCACAACAAGGCATCGTGTAATATCAGCGTGAGAACTGATAGTTATTCCCATCAGCAGGACCATTGATAGACTTGGACGCTTTTAACTTTCCACTAGATAAAGGTTGGTACTGATTTTATTGTGGAGGCTTTCCAATAGGTCCTGAATATCGTTCGGGTAGTGATCTGTCAAGCTTGAGGAAGGAAAACGTGTATAGAGTACGTGTTTAGAGTATTTTACACACAGAGCTGTTGATACGAGTAAGCATTGTCAAGTACTGCTGCAGTTTTACCTTTACCGCAAGTTCTAATTTCAATGATGCAAGATTCTGACATACACATTTTATTTGAATATATCCACAAGGTACTACTATTTTGAGCCCCCTATCGAGTTTTGCTACTCTCACTTCTACTATTGCTCTCTGTAATTTCAGAGAGTATACACATTACCTTTGTGACTTCCTGTCTCAAGGCTTGAATGACTTCTGTGAAATTTTATCTCTGTTGTCCTACTACTCTCAAACTTTGCACAGTGTAGGAGTCTCTATGATGGGTTTTGATATTTCTTAGTGCATGTTTATTTATGTTTCAATTACTCTCCTGATGGTTCTGGTTCTTATATTTCTTGCTTATCCTGTATATTTCTTTCTGGCTGTAATTCTATCTGGTTTCTGTTTTTCATTCCAGTGCACATGCCTGAATTTGACGATGTGATGCAAGGGCCGCATTACCGGTCGCAGCTCGAATACAATGCGGCGACGGAGATTGAGCGATACACGGTTCTTTTAAAGGATGGGGAGACGACGGCCACCATCTACCCCATCCACGACTACCAGGAGCTCCCTCCCGGTCTTCTCGCCTTCTTGTGCGACGAGTTCAATATGGAGATTGAGCGCGGTGATACCAGTTCCTTCTTCAATACGCTTCACATGGAGCAGTTCCAAAACTACTGGTTTGGCTCGTTTGCCGGAGTTATGGTGCTTGGAGACTCCCCGACCCTTGAAGGGGCACGACAGTGGGAAAAGGAGTGTTTTGGCACCTTTTTCATCAAGCCCAACTACCCAGGTCGAAGTCTGCACATCTGTACGGCTAATTTTCTTGTGAATGCGGGCATTCGGGGCAAGGGTATCGGCAGAACGCTCACGGACTGCTATCTCGAGTGGGCTCCGCGCTTGGGCTATACGTACTCCATGTTCAATCTCGTTTTCGAGACAAATGTAGCCGCACGGCGTATCTGGGAGCTGTTGAACTTTAAGCGTTTGGGAAGGATCAAGGCTGCGGGCATCTTGAAGGGCCACGATAAGGCTGTGGATGCGCTCATGTATGGCCGAGAGTTGGTCAATACGTCCGATCCAGCGTTGGGAGCATACCGATTCGATAAGATCAAGTTCTACCTCCAAACAGGCCGATATCCTGCCATGGCTGACCGCCAGGAAAAATCGCGGTTACGACTGTCAGCATCGCACTACCTGTTGGAAAATGGCAAGTTGATGTTGAAGGGCCGCGAGGTGGTGAGCGATCCTGTGCGCCAGGTCCAGATCTGCCTGGAAGTACATCTTGCCAACCACGCAGGAATCAATAAAACCACCTCCATTGTCACGGAAAAGTATCACTGGACCCGCATCAAGGATACCGTGGCTCAGGTGGTCAAAAACTGCGCAGATTGCAAGGACCAGGCCCGTGATACCGTGCCTCCCAAGCGAGCGCACGCCAAAAAGGACAAGTTCCGCCTCCGCAACACCGACGATGTGGATGCAATGGTTGCGGCCGCCCATCTCCACACTTTGCCCTCCAATAGACACGACCCCGAGCTTTTAAGCCACGATTTGAGCTTGGACGCAGGTTTGATTGCAGTCGTCGAACAGGCCCAGGAACACCTGCGATTACTGCGGCAGCACTTGCACCACACCAGCTACGCAGCCGCAGCAGCTTCCGCAGTGCTGGGTGGGCAGTACCTGGCCTACCTGAATGATTACTACAAGAGGAGGGAGAGCGTGGACACCGATGTGGGGTATGAAAACGAGGGTGACGAGATTGAGATTGCTCAATCTTTAATAGAAGAAGGGAGAGATGATGAATGAGAGCATGAATAAGCATAAGCATATGTGAGAATCCATACTGGAAGTTAATGGGAGAGTTCAGAACTGTTGGGAGCATCAAAAGCATAAGGAGAGAAAGAGCGACTGAAAAGAAGCAGATGAAGTGATTGTGGTGTATATGGTCCGCCAATCGAGTAGTATGAGCAACTAATGACGGACTCAATACGAGCACTAATCACAGGCTTTTACATCACAGACTCGAGCAAGTAATACAGGCTACTAGGACAATTTAGTACATGTGCTGAAGATTACCGGTGCAGAATATCCGAATACTCGTCTTGAACTTCTCGACTAGACTGCGGATGTGTATAATAATATGTATATTAGAATGGAATGAGATAGAGTATGGATGAGATGGGTTCGGTGAGAGCAGTTCTACATTGTGGCATGTGGCTTAAAGAGGTAGAGTTTGAGAAATAGAGTCAGCTCCTGCGACCGAAGTAGGAGTAACCATTATATAGAAGAACAGTGTAAGTTATGCTATACTTCACATTAGTGAGTATTACAAAAGTGATTACAATATTCTACCTGTTACTATTGTTTGGCAAAGTATCCAATAACATCACTTTCAGCTGCTCTTCTCATATGATGAACGACATGGGATCTCCAGAGGTCAGGCGTAGTGGGAACTAAATTGCCATAAATGTTCGTTTGGTCATACATCTGTTTAGCTACCAATTATCTCTGAACAATGGTAGCGTGAAACTTGCCATGGTCACTCACCATTACCGGAGAGCAATCTCTGCTGAAATAACTGAGCGAAGCAATACCCTAGAACTAGCTTTTTCACAAGCACATTGTTTAATGTGCTTCACCTAGTGAGCATTTGGTCATCATCCAACTACACTGACTCCTTCATAATGGTCTATAAATATTGGAATGCTTCAAGCTCGTCAATATTGCGAATCGAACAACTTTTGGGAGAAATTTCCAAGAATACCGATGTTCTTGTGAGTCAGACTATCACTTCTTGAAATAACATCAATCAAGAGTTCCTAGGTTGTATATTCATCTTTCTACACTTCTTTCTAACTCATACTTTATCTATACATCTGACATCATTTGCGTGAGCCATCCCCCGATAGCTCTGCAATCCCCATTGCGCGCAAAGTGTGTCAAAAACATTTATGTATGGTAGTCATTGTACCTTTTAAAAATCAACACCAATCACCATGGCCAACAAGGCCATTCTCACAAACAAGCCATATCTCATCTGTCTAAAGTAAGCTGCTCTCTGGTCAAAGTCGACCTCCTCTCTGATCTCGTTCACTCTTGGCAACGGGTGCATGACACACATGTGCTGCTTTGCGTGGTGGAGAATCTTGTTGTCGACAATGTAAGTGTCCTTCAAGCGGTGGTACTGTTCCTTGTCGTTGAAACGCTCCTCCTGGACTCTAGTACAGTACAAGACGTCTGACTTAGCAATGATTTCCGGGGTGAGGGTCTCGGACTCGTGGACCAACATCTTGTTTTGGATCAACATCTCGCGGATATCGTTAGGCAAGGACAACTCCGATGGGGCCACCAACTGGATGCGGACGTGGTAGTGCTTGAGGAGCTGGCACAAGGAGTGGACGGGTCTGCCGTATTTGAGATCACCCATGAAGGTGACAGTGATACCATTAACGGTACCCAATTCCTCACGGATGGTGAACAAGTCCAACAAGGCCTGGGTTGGGTGCTCCTTAGAGCCATTACCACCATTGATGACGGGAACTGGAGAGTATTTAGCGGCAATGTCAGCGCTCTCCTCATTAGGGTGTCTCAAGACTACTGCGTCAGCGTAGCACGCCAACGTACGCACTGTGTCCTGAAGGGTCTCGCCCTTCTTGACCGAAGATGACTGGGCATCCACAGCGACAACACGGCCACCCAAACGCTGCATTGCGGCGTCGAACGAGGACGAAGTTCTTGTGGATGGCTCGTAAAACATGGTGGCCAAGACACGGCCCTGGAGGATGTTCAAGACTCCCTGTCTCTCAACGGCAAGGCGCATTTCCTGAGCCACAGTGAACAAATGGTGGAGGTCGGAACGAGTAAAGTCCTTGACAGAAAGCACGGAACCACGAAGGAACGAGTTGTTGGTGCGGATATAATTGACAAGGTTGTTGCCCTCTGCAAGCAGAGGAGCTGGCTGCAGCAGCACCAACTCGGCACCAAGACGCTCAAATGGTTCCTCTTTAGCAAACGATGGTCTGCGAGCATCCGAGAAGGAAGCACGTTTGCGCGAGAGACTTGGAGAAGGTGGCACACCTCCAGAAACTGAACCGAAACGGGCACGAGACTGGGCCTCGTTTCTGCCCTGAGCCTCAGAGCGAACCACCACACCATCAAGACACACAGTCTCGCCGTGCGACGAGACTCTATCAACAGAACCAGTCAACTTGAAGGCAAACGACGAAGGAACGGCCCTGTCCATATCGATTTCAACCAGGGCATCCTGCTTGGGGATGCCAAAGATGCGCACTGGGTTGTCGTGGAACTTGGCCACGATGTCGTCGAGGGTCAAGCGACCCTGGTGGACAGCCGACAACAAAAGTGGGATGGCATCGAAACCAAGTCCAGGAGCAACCTCAACATTGGTAGCCTTGGCCACGAGAGATGGGACCACACCAATGGAGAAACAGTCAATATCGTCAAGTTTCTCCCAGAGAGCTTTTTGATCAGCAGCCGATGGGAGGAAGGGCACATCGAGGTCATTCTTGCTAAGGAACAATGAGTACACACTCACATCACAAGTCACAGCCAACAGGCGGCCCTTGGCCATACGAATGAGGTCAAGGTCTTCCTTGGACAGCACTCCGGTGATGTGGATGGAGCGGTTGTGGAGCGACGCCAAAAGAAGCACCAGGGCGAGGTCCGTGGTCCTAGCATCCGTGATGATAGGCTTGTTGTGGGGCCAAGCAGCAAAGTGTGTGGAGACAGCCAGAACAGAAGCTTCAGATAAGCTGCTGAATGGGAGGAAAAGCGCGGTGGCAGAGTCCGCAGCCTCAGCAGCGAGAGCAGCATTGTCTGGAGTACCGCAAATGGCCACGGAAAAGTCGGTGAATGCTGACAGAGAAGCAGTCTCGATGGCATCAGCAAGGGCAGAACCGTCCTGGAGCGATCCAGAAAGAGTCTGAGGCAAGAACTGGTTGTAGGTGAAACCAGCAGCGAGCGATGCCTTTGTAGTGGCTTCCACGTCTCCGAAAGATGGCAAGAAGGAGGTGATGTTGATGAGACCAGGCAAAACAGCAGTTCTGTGGGAGGTCTGCGCATCGTTGTTGGTCACATCCAAAGAGATGTTACGGGCCATAGCCTCCACCAATAACTTGGCACACTTGACATTGGTGACCAATGGAATGGAAAAGTCCACAGCCATTCTCCGCGACTCGTAACCCTTGGACATGTAGGACGCAGGACGTCTGAAACGGTTGGACGATGGGAGGTTGATGTAAAGGTCAATCAAGTTGTTGGCAAGGTGCTGGGTCAAGGAGTACTCGCTGCTCTGGGTCTCATCCTTGCTCAACACCTCGAGGAACTGCACTGGGATGTTGTGCTCGCGGATAAAGTCGGCTGTTCCTGCGGTGGCAAAGATCTTGAAGCCAAGCTCCACCAATTTGGCAATCGATGGCAACAACTCCTGCTTCTCCTTGTATGAACCAATCGAAAAGAGAATGTTCTTCTTGGGCAACTTGAAACCGGTGGAAATCAAGGACTTGAGGTACGCCTCGTACTTGTTGTGACCAAAGCACGCAACCTCACCGGTCGACGCCATCTCCACACCAAGCACAGGGTCGGCTCCGGCAAGACGCGAGAAGGAGAATTGAGGCACCTTAACCGCACAGTAGTCCTCAGGAAGCTTCTCCCCAGGGTATGGCACAATTGGCAAGTCCATGATGGCCTTGGTGGCCATTTCAATCAAGTCGGTGCCCACCACCTTGGAGATGAATGGGAAGGACCGCGACGCACGCACATTACACTCAATCACCTTGATGTCATTGTCCTTGGCAATGAATTGGATGTTGTAAGGACCAGTAATGTCCAAGGCCTTACCAATCTTTGCCGTGGCCTCCACAATACGTCTGACAGTCTCTGGGTCAAGGTCCTGAGGTGGCACAATCAACGTGGCATCACCAGAGTGAACACCGGCATTCTCCACGTGCTCCGAAACAACATGCATAACCATCTTACCGTCCTTGGCCACCGCATCCATCTCAATCTCCTTGGCATTCTCAATGTACTTGGTAATCACCACTGGGTAGTCGGGCGAAACGTCAACAGCCTGTGTGAGGTACGCAGCGAGATCATTCTTGGAGTAGACAGTGTTCATCGCAGCACCAGAAAGAACGTAGGATGGACGCACCAACACAGGGTATCCGACCTTGTCAGCGAAATCCTCGGCATCCTGAATCGAAGACAATTCCTTCCATGCGGGCTGGTCCACACCAATCTGGTCCAACATACGAGAGAACTTGTATCTGTTCTCCGCACTATCAATCATCTCTGGCGAGGTACCGAGAATCTTGACATTTTGTCTGTGCAACGTCAAGGCAATGTTGTTGGAAGTTTGTCCACCCATGGAGATGATCACACCGCTACTCTGCTCGAGGTCGTAAATATCAAGCACACGCTCGAGGTTAATGGTCTCAAAGTACAAGCGGTCGGCCTCGTCATAGTCTGTCGAAACAGTTTCTGGGTTGTAGTTGATCATGACTGTCTTGAAATTGTTCTCACGCAACGTTCTGATGGCCCTCACAGCACACCAATCAAACTCCACAGAGGACCCAATACGGTACACACCAGATCCCAACACAATCACACCATGGTCGTCAAACTGCACGTCACTCGAGTCGGCATTGTAAGTAATGTACAAGTAGTTGGTAAAGGCTGGGAACTCAGCTGCAACAGTATCAATTTGCTTGACAAATGGAACAATGCCATTCTCCTTACGCATACGGCGGATGGCCACTTCGTTGGAGTTGAGGAATTTGGCAATCTGGCGGTCCTCGAAACCAAGCTGCTTGGCCTGCTTGAGCACTGGGAGTGGCAACTGCTCCTTGGTACCGAACGACGCAATGTGCTCGCCAAAACGAATCAAACCATCCAACTTGTTCAAGAACCACTTGTCAATGTTGGTCAACTTCCAAACCTTATCAACTGAGTAACCATCAGACAAGGCGTTGGCAATGGCAAAGAGACGCTGGTCCGAAGGAGTCTGCAACTCGTTATCGATATCAATCGACATCAACGCAGAAGTGCTGTTGAAACCAAGATTGTGGTAGTCTGTTGACCTGATTGCCTTTTGAATAGCCTCCTCAAATGTCCGTCCAATCGACATCACCTCACCAACCGACTTCATGGACGAAGACAAGAGAGAAGAGACCCTGGTGAACTTTTTGAGATCCCAACGTGGAATCTTGACCACCACATAGTCGAGAGATGGCTCAAAGCACGCACAAGTGCTTCTCGTCACAGAGTTCTTGATGTCATTCAAGGCAATGTTCAAACCAAGCTTGGCTGCAGTATAGGCCAATGGGTAACCAGTAGCCTTGGAAGCGAGAGCAGAGGACCGCGACAAACGAGCATTCACCTCAATGATGCAATACTCCTTGGAGAATGGGTTGAGGGCGTATTGAATGTTACACTCTCCCACAACACCAAGGTGTCTAATCACATTGACCGCAGTTGTTCTCAACATGTTGTAGTCCTCATCCGAAAGGGTTTGGGAAGGCGCAACCACAATGGAATCACCAGTGTGGATACCCAATGGGTCAAAGTTTTCCATGTTACACACCGTGATACAGTTGTCAAAGCAATCACGAACCACTTCGTACTCCACCTCCTTCCAGCCCTTCATCGACCGCTCAACCAACACCTGTGGAGACGTGGCAAACGCCTTTTGACACAAAGCAACCAACTCCTCCTCATTGTCCGCAAACCCAGATCCAAGACCACCCAACGCAAACGCAGCACGCACAATCAATGGGTACCCAATGGCATTGGCCGCAGCAACAGCCTCGTCCACGGTGTTACAAGCCTCAGATCTGGCACACTTTTCGTTAATCTCAGCCATGGCACTGGCAAACAACTCACGGTCCTCTGTGGTGATGACCGTCTCGATTGGGGTACCGAGAACCTTGACACCAAGACCAGCAAACTCGTCCTTCAACGCAATACCAACAGACAAAGCAGTCTGACCACCAAAGGTACAGTAGATACCATCTGGTCTCTCGTGCTCAATGACCTTACGGACAAAGTCAGGCGTCACAGGGAGGAAATACACCTTGTCGGCAAGACCCTTGGAAGTTTGGATCGTGGCAATATTAGGGTTGATGAGAATCGTGTAGATTCCCTCCTCCTTCAAGGCCTTGATGGCCTGGGAACCAGAGTAGTCAAATTCACCAGCCTGACCAATCGACAACCCACCAGAACCCAACACCAACACCTTCTTGACCTCAACACGTGGGTGCGCAGCCTTGTTGTCGGCAATCTTGCCTCCTGGGAAGCTCACCGCATGGTGCACGCCGGACTTGTCAAAGTCCACCACCGACTGGATAAACACATCGAAAAGGAATTCCGTGTCCCTGGGACCTGGGGTGGACTCTGGGTGGAACTGCACGGAAAAGAAAGGCTTGTCCTCGTGGTAAATACCCTCGTTGGAACCATCGTTGGCATTGACAAACAACTCCTTCCATCCACCTTCAAGAGTGGTCTTGTCCACAGCAAACCCGTGGTTCTGCGAGGTAATGTAACATCTACCCAGCACAGTGGAGGTACATGGGATATTGTGGCCACGGTTACCAAACTTCATCTTGAGGGTACTGGCACCAGCAGCACGAGCCAACAACTGGTGGCCCAAACAGATACCAAACACAGGAGTCTTGGCCTCCTTCAACACCTTCAGGAGTCTCTCCACAACGTTGCTCATCAATGAAGGGTCACCTGGGCCATTGGACACAAACAAACCATCATACTCCTCGGTGGTAAAATCATAGTCCCATGGCACAACCAATAACTCCACACCACGTCTCACAAAGCATCTGATCTGGTTGTACTTCATACCAACGTCCACGGCAACAATGCGCAAGGGACGTCCGTTCTTGTTGACAAGACCCTTCTCCTTGGGTGTGTACAACACAGGCTTGGAAGTGGAGACCTTGGCCACAAGATTCTCGAGGTTGGGGTTGTTCCATTCAGGAACATCGAAAAACTGTTTCCATTCGCCACTGCTGCTGCTGCTCAACACTTTCTCTGTTGACACATCCTTCTTCTGCAAGGCCAAGCGACCAAGAGTAGAACCATTGTCTCTCAAACGCTTGGTCAAGGCACGGGTGTCCACACCATAGATGGCCGGAACGCCCTGCTCCTGGAGCCACTGGCCCAAGGACGACTTGGCAAGAAAGTGAGAGTACTCCTCAGTGTAGTGTGCCACAACCAACCCAGCAATGTGGATCTTCTTGGACTCAAAGTACTTGGGCAAGGCGGGGGAATAGTCCTCGTCCTTCAAGTCCCGGTCAGGCACACCATAGTTGCCCACCAAAGGGTATGTGATGACCAAAATCTGGCCCTCGTACGACGGGTCGGTCAAGGACTCGGGGTAGCCCACCATACCTGTCTGGAAAACAACCTCACCAGCCACAGGAACCTGCGCTCCAAAGGAAAAACCCTGAAGCGCGATGCCCTCCTCCGTCTCCAACGTCATCATACGGTCTCCGGTCGCCTCCATAGGGGGGGAAATTGGGGATGATAAGTGAACCATTATAGTTTGTGGTTTTAATTGGGGGGATTAAATCTGAGGTTAGTAGGTTGATGAGATAAAGATTCTACGAATCTTCTTAACGGTACTCACTTGCCACAACAATGGAATGGAGAAACCTTGTTAAGAAGAGAGAGGAGGAAAATAAAAAAGACTGGTACGGGAGGATTTTGCCTCTATTATATATGAAAAATTTGTAAAATGAAAAAAAAGAAATGGTTGACATCACTGCGATGGCAATGACTCAAAGTGGGTTTGTGAAAGAGCAGGTGACGGCGTCTGTAGTGTCGCCTCCATGCCCTAGTCTCCCACTATTCTCTCTTGTATCAAGGTCTTATCCAGTACTGTTGCAAACTTTTTCAACCTCATCTCATCGGAGATTTTTTTTGTGTAAATGACATCAGCACGACCGGCATAGACTCAGGATGCACATACGCCTGAAGAGCAACCACAAAAGTAATAGGAATCAGAAAAAATATAGATGAAGTAACGAGCGGTAGCGAGTTGCGAAAAAGCACAACCATAGTGAAACATTGAATTATCGAGTCAACAGATCAAAGAAAATTGGGTGTATGATTGAAATAACACAAACGTGTACATGTCAACAAATACAGTGAATGATTGTAAATTATCACTCATGTCCTGTAATTTTCTTTACAAGTGCTATGCCAAGGCCTCACTGACTCTTGAAAAGTCAATTTTCTAAAAAAAGTGAAAAAACCCCACCAAATGAAATTGAGACATACAAGTTTGCAAACACACAATAAGTTAAATTATACAAGGTATGGCTAAATAAGAGCACTTGATGACTGTTTTATGTCCGATATCACATAAAGCACACGTTAAGTTGGATGTGGCCTAGTGGGTGGAACGAATTGTTTTGTATCTTTTTTTGGTAAACGTATCTGCTAGGAACAATAAGCCTAGACACAATATCCACGTAATGTAAAAGTCGGCTCATTTGTTGCATATCGGAGAGAGTGTCATAACTACGCTACAAAAGCTACTTTGGGGTTTGAACATCACTGTCATTCATATTTCAAATCTATATGCGTGCTTTCTATATGCGTGCTTTCTATATATGTGCTTTCTATCCCCTATTCTATATTCTTCCAATCAAGAATAAGCGAACCCCGTAAACTCAGATGATGGCTCATGTGTTGCTCGTGTTGGCTGATTCGTCTAGGCCCGGGTACCGAAAGACCCGTTTACACGGCTACAAAAGTGGCTACAAAAGCGTTTGTAAATACAGGCGAAAATTTGACTCGTGAAATTAGCTTAATCACCAGGGAAAAAACAGGTCGCTAGGCTGGCATTGCTGCGGTACTTGGTACCACGAAACTCTATTCAACGACATTTGCTCTAGTCAGCTCACATTTGGTCGCTTTCCATCAAGAATATGTTTCATAGGCTTCGACAACGAAAGCGGGAGCTTGAGCTCGGGATGCGTATCCGTAACGGCATCCATTGGTGTACGCTGGCCATCTATCCTTATGCACGCTTCATTGTGCCCAACTTCCGTGCGGCCCACTACTTCTACATTGTGTTTTGGGTCATTATTGGCCTGATCCTCTTCTACCCTGTGCGAAACATTCCCTACATTGACGTGCTATTCTTCACCGGGGGAGCCTCCACACAGGCTGGCCTTAATACCATAGACACAAACACCCTTGTGTTGTACCAGCAGATTGTCATCTACATCATAGCCACGCTCACGACACCTATTTTCATCCATGGGTCGCTCCTCTTTGTGCGCTTGTACTGGTTTGAGAGGCATTTTGACAATATCAAGGAACGAAGCAAGCTCAACTTCAAGATGCGGCGCAACGCAACCTTGGCGGCAGTAAGGTCCCGTAATAGCCTCTCGTCCACGAGGCTTAACACCGTCACCAATCAGGGCTTGGGGTTTGACACAATTAATGAGCTGAATGAGGCTCAGAGTACGGCATCTACAAAACACGATACAGAGGGTATTAGGTTTGTCAATCTTCCTCTGCCCAGAGCAAAGAATACCGAGATTGACCCCTCCGATATGTATCGCCTGATTGCCATGCTCCAAGGTCGAGGCAAGCCGGGATTACGCCGTAGTAGACCGTCGTTTGCGGAAAGTGCAAAGAGCGACCCGACAAACGATGACGACGACATTTTGGTCATCAAGTCCCCAAACGAGATTGAAAATGACGATAGCCACAAGCCTATATTTACCCGTTTGCAACGGCGTAGATCCTCGGGTGGCATCAAGCCTTGGAAGTTGAGAAGAAAGAGGTACCTGAAGGGAAAGAATAATGACAATGACGATTGTGACGACGATGACTCGATAGATTCAGAAGAGAATGCTGTGACCGATGAAACTGAAGATAGTGCGAGGGATGATAGTGAAGATAGTGGGGATGATGATGATGATGAGAGCGAAGATAGCGAGGTTGGGGACGATGATGAGGCTAATGCGTCTGGGTATGTTTCTCCCTCGAGTCTTACTCGTGCACAGAGTAACCTTGCCATTCCATCGGGAGATGTATCTGGGACCAAATTCAATAAACGGTCCAATACACTTGAGGGATACAATCTTTCGTTCCTGGAACCCAAGGTTGCTCGCAAAAAGAGGCGGCGGCGGCGGTCCAAAATCAAAAAGCTCCGCAAGACACTCACGCCGTCAATCTATACTCTGTCGCATGCTGTCAGCGATAGCCTGGCGCGGAACAATGACGACGAAGACGACGAAGAGGAGGATTATGACGGCGACCACCCATTAACCAAGGTCATCAGTACCAACTACCTCTCATGGGTCCCGACGATTGGGCGCAACTCCACTTTTGTACGCTTGAGCGAGGAGCAAAAGGAGGAGCTCGGGGGCGTGGAGTACCGTGCCGTTAAGCTTTTGATCAAGATCTTACTCTGCTACTATGTGGGGTTCCACATCCTTGGCATTGTGATGTTGTTGCCGTGGATCCTCCACAAGCCTGAGTACATGGCCAAGATTCGTGAACAGGGCATTTCGCCTACTTGGTGGGCGTTTTTCACCGCGCAGTCAGCCTTTAATGACTTGGGCATTACGCTCACTTACGATTCCATGGTGTCATTCAACCGGTCCTTCTACGTGATGTTGGTCATGTCCTTCTTCATTGTCATTGGCAACACAGGCTTCCCAATTCTCTTGCGCTTCATCATTTGGGTCTTGTTTAAGTTTGCCAAGCCGCTTTCCCTCTTCAAAGAGTCTTTGGGTTTCTTGTTGGACCACCCGCGCCGCTGTTTCACCTTGTTATTCCCTAGCGTGCCAACGTGGTGGCTCTTCTTCATCTTGGTGGTACTCAACTCTGTGGACTTGGTGCTCTTCATCATCTTGGACTTTAACAATGATTACCTCAAGCAGATTCCTGTTCCGTACCGCGTGATTGATGGTTTATTCCAAGCTTTCAGTACCCGTACTGCAGGCTTCTCTGTCATCGACTTGTCCCAGTTGCACCCGGCCGTGCAAGTGAGCTACATGATCATGATGTATATCTCGGTCTTGCCCTTGGCCATCTCGATTAGGCGTACCAATGTCTACGAGGAACAATCCTTGGGTATCTATCTCAAGGACGAGAATGTTGAAGAGGAAACAGACCATTCCCCCAAGACCTTTATCGGTACACATTTGCGAAACCAGTTGTCCTTTGACTTGTGGTACATCTTTTTGGGTCTCTTCATCATCTGTATTGCCGAGGGTGGTAAGTTGAATAAAAACAACTATCGCTTCTCCGTGTTTGCCATCATGTTTGAGATCATTAGTGCGTACGGAACGGTGGGCTTGTCCCTCGGCTACCCCACCATCAACACTTCCCTCTCGGGTGAGTTCACCGTCATCTCCAAATTGGTCATGATCGCCATGATGATCAGAGGAAGACACAGAGGCTTGCCATATTCCCTAGACAGAGCCATCATGTTGCCGGACGACGATATGGAGCGCCGTGACGAAGTCCAGGAACACCATGCCATCAGGCGCAATAACACCATCGAGAGACAAAATACATTTGCCCGCACAACCTCTCACGACAGCAACTCTGGAAGGCTTCATAGGGCTGTCAGTCGCTTTAATGATGGCATCTTTGGCAGAAGGCCTTCATTTGCTCCAACAGAAAACCGCCAAAGGGACAGAGATCGGGGTCTGGTGGAGGCCCCAGGGTTTCAAAACATGGGCAATGAAGAGCACGAGCTTGATGAGATGCACAAGCAAAATAGATAGATTAATAGAGAAGCATAGCATATTTGGTTGCGTAGAAAAAATGAAGTCTAGGGTATATTAGAGAGCTTTCTCAGCATACGCAGTCTCAGGTGTCGTTCCGGGGGTCTATTTTCATTCTATACATTAAAGATAGTTCTTTCTATTGGCCGTTCTGATGAACCTTCTCAACTGCCACTCTGTATCAGCATCCTTGTTATCCGGCAATCCCAAGCGTATCTCGTACAATCTCATTTCGAATCTGGGCCCAACTTCACTCAACTCGACTGAGTCCTTTGTTTTGACAAACACATGGTGTCTGACGGAAATGAAGTCTTCATTGTTTACGAACGTGATGACTCTGGAAGAATCCTTCTTTGCACCTGGGGGAAACAAATGTTTCAAGATTTTTTCCACGCGCTTGCCCAACTTGGTTGTGAAGTTCTCAAAGATTAAGTGCGGGTAGCTTTCTGATATGTTGCCAATGTTGGGCAAGTCATGTCTGAGTTTAACGTTGTGGAGTGTGAAGATGGCACTAGGTCCGTGGGGAAAATGCGATATTGTTATGGAGGTCGGCACACCTCTGTGCTCATGCAAAATGATCAAATCTGTGATGGCTACTCTTGTGCATGACTTTACCAATTCCGGTATGATGTAGTTACCTCTGTTTAACTTGATGGAGTTGGGGAACATCAATTTCATTTCCTTGGAGAATTGAAGCAATTTGACTGAGGGGTCGCGTGAGGTGGTTACAATTACCCTCGGGTCCGCCACGCCACTTAATGCACTGTACTCGTCGTCGATTTCCACCTGTTCACTCTCATCATATATGAAGTCTTTCTGTAACTTGGTGTCTTCGGCCAACTCCTTGCTCAAGGGTTTTCCCGAAGCTAACGCAGCCTTCAACTGTTGCCTTTTCTCAGAGAGGCTGGCTTCTTGGAGCTCAAGGGATTTGCGGTAGAGGTACTCTCTTCTTTCTCTGGCTTGTTTCCTAAGCATGGTGAATTTACTTTTTTTTAGAGAGATGAGATAGCGACATAATGTCGCGAGATGTCGTAGCCAGGATGTCGCCCAAATGTCGCTGTTCCAGGATGCCGCCAAAATGTCGGTCGAATGTCGGTCGAATGTCGCCAGAATGTCGCTGTTCCAGGTTGTGCTCGTTCCAGGTTGTTGCCCGTTCCTCTCGCCGAGATCGCGCACCCCGCTGTAGTCGTAGGTCACTCGTTTATTCTTTCTTTACTACGTACTGGCCCAAGTCATATAATGTCGTGGAGATCGCGTGCTCCCCCGGTTGTAGTGCTACATAAAAGGCCGATTAAAATATTATGCACGACTCTTGTGTGAGGGTGCAAAAAAAGGACATGACCCACAATGATGTCATGTGAAAAAAATTGGGGTGTTTAGACCTAAGTACTACTTGCTAGACCCATGAAGGAAGCTAAGCATCACCATTAAAACAAATAAAAAATACGAAGTAAAAGGGCTGGTGACGTCCCGTCAAAAGTGTGCATATATGACCGTTAATTTTTTTTGCGGATATCACCAGATGGCATTTGGACCACTCTCATTAATCATATCAACCATTCAACTCGGTTCTCGTTCTTCTGAGGCATTCCCCAACAGAGCTGCTTATAAGACTATGTGTATCGTCCTCCTCCTCTTCGCTCTGCAAGGAAGCGATTGTGGGGTTCTGGAGGACTTTCCCCTCCTTTTCTTCGTCTGAGCTTTCTGGGCTAATCAAGAAGCCTCTTTTTTTCGCGCTCGACGCGGCTCTGCTTCTTCCGGTCTTTGATTTGACCGATCCGGTGTTGCTGTGCAAGCCGGCCGATTGGGCTGTAGGTATGAATCCCTGTGAGTAAGAACTCTTGAATGCGGGTCTTCTCGATTCCTCATTGTTAATCATGTCCGCGTAACTGTAGAAGGATACTGAAGAGGCACTGGAGTTCAATTTGGGGGGGCTCACGGGCGAAGTTGCTGCGCCTGGATTGGCTGTGGCTGGCGTAGGCTGTGAGAAGGAATAGGTAGAGTTTTTCCGCGAAAGACTGAATGGCCTCCCAAGAGCCATGTTCAATCCCACGACCGAGGAGTTTCTCCGGTTGGAATAGATCATTTCGATATTGTCCAAGTCGGTATTCTTATTGTTCAACATCTGCGTAGCAGCATCCAACGCAGGTGCAACGTAATCCTCGGTCTTTAGGAAGGGTCCCGTCTTGAGCGACAATGATGACCTCGACTTTTGTGTGTATGACATGGACCTTTTATTATTCATTATCGGAGGTGGTGCTTGCGGATCAAATATCCCCGAGTCTTGCACGGACCGCTCGAAAATTGACTCTGGAGCGTAGGCATTCACGGACCCGGCGGTGCTCAACGATGACAGCGACCGGTTGAGTCGTGGTGGTTGTACCAACATGTCCGTTTTAGGGCTCGTGGACAAAGCCGCAACACCATTGGACGCTGCAACATTGTCCTTAGATTCCCCAGACAGACTCAAGCTGAATATCGAAGTTCTCTTCTTGTCCTTACTCATGTTATATGGTGCCTAGTGCCAAAATTCAAAATCGCTTGAAACTTTCAATGGGAAAAATTGTAAATATGTTGTCACGGAAGATTCAGGGAGTTATCCTTTTTTTATCGGGACCACGATTAGTTCAGCAAGATAAATAAAAAAAAAAAAAAGTGCGCACAAAAGAAGCGATAAAATGTCGCAAACTCAGTCCAACGGTCATCGATACACTCAAAAATACCTTCGGTCCTTACTTTAAATATTATTATCCACATTTCCTGCAACGGATGCCGTCGCTTGGTCATGTTTGCGGCAATAAACATGTACTTGTAGCAATTATCGTTTTTTGGATAACGTCTCCGCGTCGATTACGTGATATCCAAAAAAGATTCATGCCAGATGTGGCATTACATTCCCGCAATTTATATATTTTAGTTTTTGCAGGTCCCCGCACGGCATCCATGGGTCTTATCAGCAATCATCACGTAGAAAGAAAAGATCAGGCTTCCCCAGGCAGGTACCTTCATGACGTCACGAGTAGATTTCTTACGGCTTTGTGATCCCCACATTAAGCTCGATGGCCCAAGTGTGTGGGGGATGGACTAAAAAGAGCTTAACACTGGCAACAGCGACTTGTGCCATATGAGTGGCATTGCTATTTATATTCCTCTTCGGCAGAAAAAGCCCAAATATGAGGCTTACAATGATTGGGAAAAACAACTTTTCGGTGCACGACATGCAATTTTTTACCCATAAATGAAGTGCGTGAGATAATACTCGATAAGGTGTGACCAACTTTGGCCATAGTGCACCCTCGATCGAAGCTCGCACCTTGCACCAATTAGCCGCCTCTGGTTTTCAATTAGGCTATCTCTCATTTGCCGTCATCGTAACCACCTTAAAATGTCTTGTGCCATTTCAAGTAACAAGCTTTGTTTGAATCGCCTCACGTGATCAAAACACTAGGAAAAAAACCACTTGATGGCACATAGCCGCCATTCTAGCGCCGATCTCCAGGCCCTAAGCATCACTCCATTCAAGATGCAGGGCAGGGAGAAGGATCATTTGCCTCATAAAATGCCAGCTGATATGGTATTTTCTTCCAATGGACCGATCCCTACCAGACAAACATCAACCTCCTCAAATGGACCCCCAATCAATCATCCGCGTACAAAGAGAAGCACAACCCTCGGATCAATTGAGGCTCTCAACATACACTCCATAGATAGCGTCAAGTTCAATCAAAACCACAAAGACTTTAAACAATACAGATCCGCTATCGGTGACAATGACAAGAATCGGGACCAAACCCAGACCCAGAATGAATACGACAATGAGTGTGCAATAGATGATATTGGCTACTTCAGTCCATTAAACGATATAAGCTCAAGGATACGAAGGGCCACTACGGGTTCCCAGGTTCCAATCAACCCAAATTTCACAGTTGAACGCAAAATAAGTGCACAATCCGTGGCCTCTATAAACCCCGAGAGTCCTACCTGGGTATTCAGCGACCTCTTATCTTCCATAAGCTCTGTAAAGGATAAAGAGGGTCATCAAATACTAGCCAAGGGGAATGATCTTGTGACCTTACTCACGACATACCCTGAGTTGAAGAAGGATATCGTGCTAAAAAGCTTCATCAACAAGATACAGTATATGTTTTATCACCCAGTCACAGAAGTTCGAAGTATGGGATACCGCTTGGTAAGGCACATCATATCCGGCTACGAAAGTCTTGCAATGTTGATTCAGTTCAAAATATTGATATTCATCATCATCACCATGTCAAGTTCACGTTCAAGCTTGCTCGAAAAGGAGCAAGCTCTCAAATTGATTAGATCTTTTCTTACGATAGATAAAGGTGCAGACAATCTATCAATAGGTGTTGTGAAATCGATAATTGCTTTGATTGAAAGCAAAAATGATCCATACCCAATAGAATTATTTCAACAACAACAGCAGCAACCACAGCAGCTTGAATCGCAGCAGGGAGATCAATCCTCTTATGTTGTGCCCGACTCTTTTCGAAATTTATGTGTGGAGACGATTTGTGAGTTGGCACTTTTGAAGCCTGGCCTTTTATTTCACGCGGGAGGATTCAAGTTGATTGTGGACTTGCTTATAGATGGCCCAGTGGAAGTTGCATTGTGCTGCTTTTCTGTGATTTCTAAAATACTCGACTCCCAAGAATCCAGAAAGTTTCTCAGAAGTGGATATGATTTAATCTCGCTCGTTTCAATCTTCACTAGTGATTTCGAAAGCTCAGAAAAGGAAAACGCTGATCCAATCCAACAACGAAACAAAAAACAACCGCCACCATCTACATTTCAGTTGCAGAAAATAAGCTTCATGTTGACAATCTTGTTGAAAAACTTTAATGGATTGTTTGCCTTTTCAATAGGCAACTTCAAGATATTGAGTGATCTATTCGCGGGAATTTCAAAGTCAAATAGCACAATACGAGGCTATCTTATGGATATATTGTTTGACATTTTGTTGATTCGACCTTTACCATGGTTGGCTTCAAGTCCTATTGGACAGTTTTTACAAAAGTTCAATCAGGGACAAGGTGACGCGGCTTCTCAAGAGTTCAAGCATACAAATGATCTTACTGAATTTGAGAGGGGTATTACAGGACATTATAGAGGCCTCCTTGCTTTGATATTGATTGAAAAGGTTGGGATATACAGCTTGCTTTTGGGGGTCATAGAACAGCGTCCTTCTCCGCAGATTGTAGAAAAAGCCACGCATTTAATCACTTCCATTCATCTGTTAGCATGTTCAAATCTACCATCAGAGATTCTATCGAAAAAAACGCTTGTTATGTCGGATATCTCCACCTTTGTTATTGATAAATACTCCAGGGTGAAATTCAAAGCATCGCATCAATATAACAAAAATCTCAAGTCCAAGGTGAGGAACTTGATCACGACTTCGCGCTACAACGTCGATGATGCTGTGTTTAAATCCATGGTTGCAAACACAAAAGTATTGGCAATCAAAGAGTTTGAAGATTGGAATTGGAGCCTCCTCCTAAATCTTATTCAAGGACCATTTTCGAATCCCAAGAGGTTTGATGAAATTCTTGAGAAGAACCCCAAGTTCTTGAAGAGAATCATCTCGTTTTATCGGCCATTTAAATTTAGGTTTTGCAACGTTAGCATCAAGTCTAGGAACGCAAACAAGTATATTAATATCGGATGCCAGCTATTCGAGCTACTTTTGAAATTGGAAGGAGGCGTGCAATATTTGCTCAACAACAAGCTTCTTCCACAGCTAAGCGAGATATTTGCACAGATAGACCCGTATAGTGGAATCGAGTCTAAAGACCCTATTTTAGCAGGGAGGAGATTAGAAAGTACAATTAGCATCGGGTATGTTAAGTTCATTGGCGTATTTGCCTCAAACCCTGCTGGTTTGCAAATTTTGGAGCGCTGGCAATTTATTCAAATGTTCAATAATATCATTGATGTTTCTATGCAATCCGATACGCATAACAGACTCATTATTACCCTTCTCAAGAACATTGACTTTAGCATCGACACGCCTTTTAGAATTTTGTTTTTGAAATGCTTGAGGGTTGGAAATAGAAAGATTCGAACCTTTATCGTGCGTGAAATATTACCCGAGATGATCAAGATGAAAGAGCTTGAGTCACTCATGGTCAAGATTTTGGTTCAAAACTTGTACGACAGTGATGCTGAAATTGTCGACTCTTCAATTGACTTATTGCACGAGTTTTACAGTGTTAGCGAATTCCACAATATGGAGGCCTTACTTGATGCAAACCCTCCAATACAAATTTTGGCTGGATCCCGTAAGGGCAAAGGCTTACTTTACAGTCTTTTGGAAGTATCGCATGGATTCAAGTATCTTGAGGATTCAGGTTTCATTGAGGAAGAGTTTGAAACAATTTTAAGATTGGAAAGAGAGTACATGTATGTTGAGAAAATTGAGGATGTCATAAGAGCAATTCTTTTACCCCATAACCCTCAGCGGAAGCCACAGGACATTGGGGACTCGCTTGATTCGATCATTTTTTTGAAGCATTTGCTTTCTTCGGAAGAAGGGTTCAATTACATGAATAATTTGGAAAGAAGAGGGTTCGTTGACTCCTTGGTGAGCAGCCTTGATGAGCTAGCCCACGTCTTGCAATTGGAGTACGACAGTGAGATCAACGCAAAGTTGATTAGTAAAATGAAACAGAACTTGTGGCTTGTAGGAGTTATTGCACAAGGTCTGTTTGGTTTGCAGCTTCTCGACCCATTCTATCAACGAGTGTCTGGTAAATCGATCATTTCGAAAATCATCGAACTATTTCAGACTTGCACCATTTGGCAAATTAGGGCTGTGTGTTTTTATGTTATTGGTATGATATCAACAACCACTGAAGGGATTGAGATTCTAGATGAGTCCGACTGGGTGACAGTGTTTGACACTTACAACAACAGTTTATCGCTTGCATATCCCCGGGCTGATATCAGTTTGAGTTTCAACATTGAACTAACAAATCCTTACGACGACTTGAAGTACTATTCGTTCTTTGGAAATACCACACCTAATGGTTACTTGTACGAACAGAACCGGTCACTTGAAGAATTGCATAGTGGAGCTTCGGATCTATTAGATGAACAAGGAGGAGAAATAATATTGCCGAGACGTATAATGAGCTCCCAAGGCGATCGAAACCTGGTAAGTGGCGACTTGAATAGCCAGTTGTTTGAGCGTGTTCTTCTGTTGCTTCTGGAAATGAACTCCATTCTCAATAGAATTGAGAAACGTGCATACAGGGAGTTGATCAAAATCAAAAGGTTTTATCCCGAAATCTTTTCCAACTTGGACTTGTTTTTGGAAGTGATCAAGGTCATAGATAAAGGGAACTTTAGGTTCCATAAAAGGGAGTTTATCATCAACATGTTTCTCGACACCAAAGTGTTGGAAATGTTGGTGAAGAGAGACCGGAAACTTTCCTTCAAGTATTAGTTGTCACTGAAATTATAGACGTTGTAACACTGTATATTGTTTAAACAATTGGGAATACTAGTTACTATTTATACTCTTTCTATTGATTCTCTCGTGTGTAACATTTATTATCTATTCAAATCTTTTGCTTCTTTTCCGTGGTTGGTGTTTCCGTAGGCTTTCTCTTTGCCTTGGATTTGCTTTCGAGAGCAGCCGTTCCCTCAAAGCCCAAGTTGACGTCCACGCCTGTATATTCATCAGAGATCCCTCCCCCGGAGAGATTTATTGGCCTAAAGTTTGCACTAATCAAATGTGGATAATTTCTACAGGCCCATGTCTTTAAGCTCAGGGGATTGATTTCAAGGCTCGTGACATCGTCCTGTATGAGCTCTGGAATGGTTTCTGAGATGTACAAGTCAACCAAGTACCTTTTCCTCAAGGGTATTTCCCTACTGGTGAGATCGTTTGCAATAAGGGCTTTAACCTTTGATAATTCTGGAGCAAGAGCCGGTGATTTTGCAATAATCAGATCAATACGGGCCAAATCTGGGACCGGCTGTTCTCTTTGTTCCATTTGCTCCTCAATCTTCCCTAGGACATTAAGAAGAGCATTATTTCTCCTCTGGTAGTAAAAGAGTGTCTGTCGTTGAGCTTCTTCTCGTTCGAAAAGCTCTATTGATTTTTCTTGTGCCTCCTCAAACTTCTTGGATAGGAAATCATAGAGTTGATATACATCTGTGGGCTCGGTTTCCGGCACTCCTGCCGGTTCTTCTGTTTTCACGACGGGGCGGTCCTCTGTCATGAGGATTGTGTGTTGAAAAATAGATGAAAGATTAGCGACATTTTGTTCCAATACGACACAAATGTCGCAACATAGGTAGTTGCATGAGGTAACCTCCTGGTAACTTTGGAACGAGTGGAAGCGGGCGGATATTACATTTTTCGCCACCCTTTCTACTTTTCACGCTCCATATTTCTTTTAGGTCTGTACAAGGCACATTTTTTGTAGTTATCTGTTTTTTTTAGACGCGTTCTCATTTCAAGAATCCTCACACCATGTCGATTGTCTCCTTATTGGGAATAGAAGTCCTCAACAACCCTGCAAAGTTTTCCGATCCATATGAGTTCGAAATAACCTTTGAGTGCTTAGAACCTTTGAAAGAAGATTTGGAGTGGAAGTTGATTTACGTGGGTAGTTCCAACTCTTTGGACCACGACCAAGAGTTGGATTCGATTTTGGTGGGACCCATACCAGTTGGCGTCAACAAGTTTGTGTTTAAAGCCGACCCCCCAAGCCATGAGTTGATCCCGGTGAATGAATTAATCAGTGTTACTGTCATATTATTGAGTTGCTCATATTCAAATCGCGAATTCGTCCGCGTTGGATATTATGTGAATAACGAGTACGACACGGAAGAGTTGAGGGAAAACCCACCTGCAAAAGTTCAAATTGAGCATGTTCTGAGAAACATACTCGCAGAAAAGCCTCGAGTAACGCGATTCAACATAGTTTGGGACAATGAAGATATAGGCGATGAATTCCCCCCAGAACAAGGTGAGGAAGAGGAGGAAGAAGAGGAGGAAGAGGAGGAAGAACAAGAGGAAGAGGAAGAGGGTGAAGTAGAAGAAGAGGAGGAGGAGGAGGAGGAAGGTGACGCGGAGGAAGGTGAAGAAAGTGAAGAAAAGAAAACTACGCAGGATGATGACGCTGAAATGCTCGGCGAAGAGGACATTGAGGAAGATATCGAGGAGGATATTGAAGAAGATTTGGAGGAGGATTTAGAGGAGGACTTGGAGGAAGGTGTGAATGGTAGCGAGACACCCGTCGACCCTCAATCGTAATAATATAATGATGTCGGGAAATATACACTAGTTCGAACGTTCCATGAAGGGATACTTCTACACAGACGATGCGATTGATGTGGGCCCTCCGATGTATATGCGTGGTGCCTAAATGAGTACATGCAGTACTGGTCTTTGGTGAACTTGATACCCTTAGGCCCTGACAATGGAATAGATGGATAGAATGTTGTAGAGGTGAACCATAAAAATACATTTTACCCTATTTGAAATACCTTGAGCAGGGGGCGAAGCGCACTGCAAATGAACTCAACTGTGTGAAATCAACTCAGTGGTAGCCTGCGCTCCAGACAAAACCAACTTTACACTTAAAAATGCCATCTGTATGATTCTTTGCAGTACTTAATTCATTATCTATTGTCATTTAAACCATTCAAGATTTGACTCATTACGTTAACCACCTCTGGTCCAAACCAAACTCTTTCATTCCCAAATTTGCCAACCCATTTGTCTGGGTGCCAGCGGATTCTTTCCATGCGAATGAGATCGCGTAACTCACCATCGTTATCAAATGTGATCATCCTGTAAAACTCCAACACTTTCTCAGGAACCAATAAGCCCACCAACTCCCTACTGTCAATCTCATTTTGATTTTCAAAGTACGGAGGACACAAGGGCAATAACTCGTAATCAGAACACTTCATGTACTCCTCTTTGTAGAAAAGGGCATCATTTGGAATCAAGTCAGACTTGGGCGTTAAGTAGGGGTCATTGATACGCTTATCGCCCACATGAATGTCGCTTCCAGATTCATCCATCAAGCCAGCTGATGTGACAGGAATCTCTCCATAGATCTTGTACTTGCCGAAATTTTCTGGGGTGAAGTCATCTCGGACAAACAGCGCCTTCATATCTACAGACCTGGGTGGCTGCTTGGGTGTTTCATAGCTGAAACAGTGCCCTTTGCCGATATTGGAGGGGTATCTTGAAGTGGGGACTTTTGGTTTGATGAATTTGTAGCCATTAATCAGGTCCCCAAACTCCTCGCTCATAGGAGGCGAAGGGCACCTAGAATTGGCCGGCGTGCTTTGCGAGATTGGGGTGGACAGTTCACACTGCACACTCACGTTGGGCGTTGATTCGAGTTGGCTGTTGGGTTGAATTTCGATCGCAGAGTCGTTGTCACTGTCATTAAGAATGTCTGACAGTGTGTGATCCGCATTTCCAAATTGAGCCATCATTGAGCTCACGCTTGTTTTCACGGAGCTGGACAAATCCAAGATGCGCTTCCTCTGGTTCCCTGCATTTGAGGGCGTGTTATCGTCCTTGAATCTAAGCTTTTTGCGCTTGGGTTGAATAGGGCATGGGGTGGAATCGCTCTGCGAAAAGCTCAACTTGCTTTCGGATATACATAACGATATTTCCTCACAGAGAGAGCCATTTAAGGACGGGTTTCGTATTGCCGTTTTGCATATGGTTATGTTGCTCGGTGTGCTTGCTTTCGGGTGCGGTGTTCTTTCTTTGAAGTTGGGGGTATTCATGGATAAATCAGACATGGAGTCGGTATACTGTCTTTTCCGGTTTATATATTGTGGTGGCGACGAATCCAAACCGTCCAGGTTATTGAACTCCAGCTCGCTCTCAGAGGACTCGTTCATAATGGTCTTGTCGCCTGCAAAGTCTTTTTCACTTTCACTGTTGTTCTTGGACAGGTCGCGGTCATCTATTTCAGACTCAAGGTGGAGATTGTTGAGCTTTTTCAAAGGCGATATGAAGGAGTTATTGTTTGCCAAGTTTACCAGGTTCAAGGGCGTTGAGGCCCCAGCCAACTTCATTTCGAGCTGTAGGTCGTAATTCATGTGCCCTCTCATATTGGGTCGACGTGGGGTATTGAGATCATCGTCCGAGGCGTCTGATCCCAATGGTTTCAGGCGATACCAGGGGGTTTGAACAGGCGATGAATGTATGGGCGAATACAACAGGCTTTGACTCAGTGATCTTCCTAGTCGCGAGTTGGGTTGGATAGCAGGTATCTGGAAGGACTGCCCTTGCTTGGGTGTCCCCTGTGTTCCCTGGCCAAAGCGTTCGGGGGAACCCATTAGATGTGTAAATACAAAACACAAATTTCGTACAAATAAATCAGTTTGTTTATGTTAGAGGCTTAAAAAAAGTTTAAAATGGGATCACCTCTGCCAAAAAAGAGGTCGTACCCGGATTCGAACCGGGGTTATTCGGATCAAAACCGAAGGTGATAACCACTACACTATACAACCTTTTTGGTATTAGTTAATATCCAAACATGTTCATACCCAGAATGATAGCTAATATGATCAAAAAGGTTAACTCATGAGACAGCTTTAGTGGGGTAGTTTCGACGGACTACTTCGCGCTCACCCACTATCTCATGGGACTGGAATCTATGGTGAAGTTTCTTTCGAATTAGTGCCGATGAGAAATGAATTCCAGTAAAGTGGTGACATGTGGGGCTCTGGTGAGATATCGTACAAGCAGGGATGAGAGCGGTTGTTTTCATCATATATGGTAACAAGTATACAATTCGACTTAATGTCAAAAATAGCACTCATAAAGAAGGTTCCAGTAGATTTTTGAACAAATGGATAATTTCTCCAGAAAGATCTAGATATGCAGGAGCGCTGGAGGTTGATATGACTAAGGCTTGATCAAAGCAAGGTTTCTAAAAAAATCCACTCAGTAGCTGAGTAATTTGGCAAAAAAAAAAGTATTAATTTTTCAGTCAGTCATTACTAAAGAGATTTTGTGTTTGTAATCATGACTTAGTACACTATTACTAACGCACAAATATAAAAGACGTGGAGTGAACCATTAATGCACAAAACATGAAAGGAATAATGAGATCTATCTTGCAAATCGTCAATGCTATTGAAACTCCCGAGGGTGCTGGTGCGATGGTGCGTCGCTCGATTGGTGTTAGGGATGCTCGGAACTACAACCCATTTCTCATGTTTGACCACTTCTCCAGTTCTGGTAAACTGGGTTTCCCAGAACACCCTCACAAGGGACAAGAAACAATCACGCTTATTCTCCATGGAAGAATGGCCCACGAAGATTTCACGGGATCCAAAGGTATCTTATATCCTGGTGATTTGCAGTTTATGACTGCAGGTAAGGGTATTGTGCATTCTGAAATGCCTGTTCCAAATGACGACGGGTCACCTACTGTTGGTTTGCAATTATGGGTAGACTTGCCTCATGAGTTGAAGAACTGTGAGCCGCGTTACAGAGATTTGAGAGCATGGGAAATCCCCACTGTTACATCTGAAGAAGGTGATGTGGAGGTCAAGGTCATCTCTGGTCGTTACAATGGAGTTGACTCGATCAAGGAGTTGGCCTACACACCAATGGAATATTACTATGTGAAACTCAAGCAAAATGGTGTTTACAAACAAAAAGTGTCGCAAGAGTTTAACTACTTCCTTTACGTGTTGGATGGAAAAGTCAAGATCGATGGCAAGACTGTGAAGAAGTACCAAAATGTCTTCTTTAAGCGGGACGGGGATGAAATTGTCGTGGAGAACCAGGGTTCAGACACTGAGTTGGCCTTGATTGGTGGTGAGGTCTTGAAGCAGGAGTCTATACAGTACGGTCCATTTGTCGCACAGTCTGAGAAGGATATCATGATGGCCTTCAAGAACTATCAATACGGAGAGAATGGGTTCGAGAACAGGCGTTCTTGGAAGACTTTGATCAGCAATGGTGTCACCCAGCAAATGATTGATGGTCCTTTGGAGGGAAGTCTCGAAAAGAGAGCGGAAATGCAGGCATCTTATGAAAAGGCAAAAAACATTGTTTAAAGGCAAAACCAAACGAAAAAGTGTATTTTTGAAGGAATTTTAACCTGTTTATAGAAAAATGATTGTTTGAACAAGCCTTTCGGGATTGGGGGTTGCTTACTCCAGAAGCAATACCAGTTACGAAAGTTAAATAATTTAAGGAAGTTTAACCAATTGATTTTCGGATTTGTAAATGCAAGAGTGTTTTCACAAAAGTGGAACTTGGTAAGGGCCGCTTACGAAAGTTTAATGGCAAATGAATCTCTACAAGTACCCTTTACAATCAACATGTAGAATTACAAACCAATCCAATATTCATCAGACTATTATAGCTAAGCCATCCCAACGTTCCGTTTTAAGATCAAGGCTTAAAGAATCGAAGATGTGGCTGGTTTCCAACTGCTTCTGCAAGGGGGAAAATATTGCAATGTATAGTGGAGAGACAGCAAATCAATATAACTTTTGGATGGAATAAGAGCAAGAACTTTTCCAAAGTGTGGCTCATAAATAAATAAACATGAGCATAAGCCCCTTATGGAATTTTCGGTCAATATTACCGTTTTATAACATCTATATTGACGAGTACTCTCTATCAGCACCCTAAAATAAATAAACCAAAAACAATTGTGCGAATTAAACTTCTCGTAGAATGGAAATGTATAGCAACGTGAACGAAAGCAACTTGTTGAATGATGATTGAAATCAGGGGCGATATAGGTATATTATGTGCCACTTTTATGGAAGATTGCTTGTAAAAAATTGGACATATAGTGTTGTACATATTTGGCACCCTCAATGAGCGCACTGCCGAGTAGGCGAGCCTGCCCACGTGGGTAGGTGGTGGTGTTGGGCCCCCTTTCCTTACGGGTTGTTATTACCCCACAAATGCATGCATAATTCACCTACTTAGCTGCTGCATCGTAATCATCCCACTTCAATCTATGGCTGTGCGGGCGTCGCTTGCGATAAGAATGATGGCGCTAAAAAGAAATTCACGGCCCTGATATAAATTTTGTGGTGATCGCAAATAATATACATATTACATGAACATACTATCCCAACTGCTATCGCTATCCAACATCTCACTTTTAACATTCGAGGCTGTGTTTGAAGTCGTGGTGATTTGTTTCGCCGGCTTCATCGCAGCCAAAACAGGGTTATTGAACACCAAAAACCAAAAGGTTTTGAGTCAACTTAACGTGGACCTTTTCACTCCATGTTTGGTCTTTATCAAGCTTGCTCAATCATTGTCGCTTGAGAAGATGGTGGAGGTGATTGTCATCCCGGTATTCTATGCTGTTAGCACTGCGATTTCGTACAGTTGTGCCCGTGTCACTTCTCAGATGCTCCTGTTGAACATCCCGGAAACGGACTTTGTCACTGCTATGGCAGTTTTCGGCAATTCCAACTCATTACCCGTGTCCGTCACTGTTTCTTTGGCTTACACATTACCGGCGCTCCTAGTTTGGGAGGACATTGAGGAAGACAATTCCGATAAGATTGCTTCTCGTGGTATTTTGTATCTTTTAATCTTTCAACAGTTGGGCCAAATTTTGAGATGGTCATGGGGATATAACAAATTGCTCAGGAAGAGATCGTATGAAGAGTTGAATACCTACATGTGCCATGACGTGCACAATCACGAGCCAGAACTCGGTATAGCTGACGAACATACAGCATTGATTGGTAGCGAGCCTTCAAACGGATTTAGGTCCACAGAAGACTCTCTCAACATTGTGGCGCCACCAAAAGTCATCACACCCCAGGTGGCGTCACCTACAGAACACACATCTGCATCATCGGAGGGATGGTTGGAGAAGGTTCCCATCTTGAAAACGGTAATCAGCTTCATGAACCCTCCGTTATATGCCATGTTTGTATCTGTTATCGTGGCTTCAACGCCTTGGTTGCATGCATTGTTTTTCACCCCAGGAACTTTTATCAACCAAACGGTTACCAATGCCATTGGCCAGTTGGGTTCGATTTCTATTCCTTTAATTTTAGTTGTGTTGGGGTCCAACTTGTATCCTTCTGCGGACCTTCCAAAGGCTTCCAAACATCACACACGCATAGTGTTGGGGTCACTTTTGTCACGTATGGTGATTCCGGCTCTCATTTTGCTCCCCCTCATCTCCTTGTGTGTCAAGTACTTCAAAGTGAGTATTTTAGATGACCCGATTTTCTTGATTGTATCGTTCCTCCTCACAGTGTCACCTCCAGCTATCCAGCTCTCACAAATCATCCAGTTGAACGATATTTACAGAAAGGAGATGGGATCAATATTATTTTGGGGTTATGTTGTGTTGAGTTTGCCTGTCACCATGTTGATTGTTATTGGAAGTATCGAAGTGTTGCGGGTCACCAAGTGAGAAGGATAATTAGCATTAACTAACACAATAAGTAATATATGTATGGAATTTATTGTGCGTCAATAGATTGTAGGGACTTGTGTACGTTAACGCCTCTTGGGCATCGAAAAAAAGATTGTGTTCGTGCCAAAGGTGATACAAAACAAAAAACTCTTCCAAATGACATCACTCCATGTAGATGAGAAGGTGACGTTGGCTGCATCGCTGTGGTGATGACCATATAAAAAAATGAATTCCGCAAAGGTGGGTTTTTGTGTTGTGTATAGGAGCCGAACGGAATTTGAAATGTAAGCGGAATTCGCCGACATGACGAATTACATGCCAAGAATACACGGTAAGTAGGTGTCTAACAAGGATAGAGTTAGAGTCCGGAGGATAAGGGTCCAAGCCCGATTACCAACATGTGCATGCATATCGAGCAAATAATGCCAGATCGCCATGAAAAGCTTAAATCATCCTTTTTTTGCCATATCTGTGACGCACAAAGGTGTGAAAAATAGCTTATTTTCCTCTCAAATTGCTGACTGGGGTGAAAAGGAGAAATTCACAACAGAGGCTCCCAATACAGGATGTTTGACACGGGTGGTAACGCTCTTGTGCACGGATTTCGGGTGAACCAACGATTCAAACGACTACGCGCCCCCAATATCACCGGAAAAAGAGCATATCATAACGATGTGCATCGAGGAACACACTCGGTATCTATGGACAACTTTGAGAATGGGATATTCCAAGACAGTTTAGTACAGGGGACCGAGACGCCAGCTATGGTATTTGCAATACTCTCGCTAACAACTTACTGCCTCCAAACCAGCTACATAAAAAGCTTCCGAGAGTTTAAGGCTGAAAATAGCGAGGGGTTCAAAAATCTTCGCGCATGCTTAAGGCAATTGTCTGCCAAGTACTTTGTACTCTCCATTAACCACTTGCGGACGCTTCTACTGATGCTCAACAATGAAAATATAGTGGTGGCCATTACAGTGTCTTCTGTCTTAAAGAAGATTAGCATTTTTGAGTATACAAGCATGAAGAACACGGTGATGTTTGCGCGCGGGTTAGAAGCCTTGTGCAACAAACTTGTTCAGGAAGCCCCAAGAAGGCCCGAACAGATCGACAGTGACATTGCGTGGGTGATAAACTTTGTTATCCACGCTTCCAAGACAAAGCACTATGAGCCCTACAACCCAATCTTGGTGCAAGAGTACGTATCGCAATTGCATTTGTTCCACGGTGTTTTGGTGCGGATGAATTGTGATGATAGCATGGTGATATTTCACTTTAACCACCTATTGGAGTTTACAAACAACTTGCTTCAACTTTTGCAAAGCCCCCTCAGGGTTCTTAACAAGGACCCCCACACGATATATTCACTTTTGCGTGCGTTTTTCGCCATCACACCACTGTGGGTACATTCAAGACAAAACGGCACACTTTTTGGCGAAACGCTCGGCAACCTTTACCTTTGTCTCTCCAAAATCCTCGACAATCTATTCCCACGGGCTAAGTTGTACTTTTTACAAAGCTTTGGTGGGGGGCTAACGGTTATGCATGATCACACAAAGAGCGTTAAATTTAAGGTTAAGCTTATTGACCGAATCAATGAATACTTTGAGCGCCACCCGCATTTCGTAAGTGAAGGCATGTGCTTGCACAATATCAACGTGTATTGTTCTCGGGTTTCGAGCTTCTTCACTACACGCATGAACACATACCTGGTCTTTTACGACAATGTGCAAATCATTCACGATAAACAAAAGTCCAATATCCCCCCGCTGGTGCTCCAGCGAAGCTTGAATGAGATCCCCATAAAACGCTTTTGTACCACCCGCATTGACTACAACCATTATTTGCACTTTCCAGGATACATACGTTTGATTAAACACCCTGAGACATTGAATAATTTGCAATCACAGCGTGGTTATGAGATGTATGACTACAATCTTCATCATCTTGAAATTATACGCGCAGCCCTAATGAGCAGAAAGATGAGCTCAGACCCCATGTTTTCCTTCCACATGGAGAATATTGAATTAAACGATACCCCACAAGATGGGACGCCATCCAGCCCAAGCGGATGGATGGTACTGTATGATGACTTCTTGACCAAGCCAGTGTGTGCCAGTATACGGCTTGGATTAAGTGCCTCCTACCAATACAGATTGAGCGATTTGTTCCAGGAAGAAACACAGCTTGAAATGAAATTGAACCCACAGAGCGGGCTTCTATATGAGGACAGGGACCCTTTATCTTTGGATAAGGACACGCAATTAAGACTGGTCCTAGTGAGATGGTTGTGTAATCTCGGAGACCGTACAGCTATATGGTTACGACATTTCCAAGAGATGCAATCCGTAGACTTTTCTGAATTGCTCAACAGCGAAACCCTCGGCTCAGCCAGTGAGCATGTAGGAAACCTTCAAGATGATAACACAGACGATTCACTGCTGGAAGAGTATACGTTTTGTGAAGACCTCGACGATCGGTATTTTATCTTGTGAGATGTCCTTGTCTCATGAAGGACTTTCTCTGGAATGGGTTGGTCCATCTGTGTTGATTAAGAATGGGCTGATGCGAAAAGTCATCAATTACCCCAAAAGCTTATCAGAGAATAAATCGCATGTATTGCATTGTAAATAGAAATATAAGGTTCATCCAACCTTCCAGGTTCAAAAGTTTAAAAGTAAGTTTGTTTGGGGATATTACAAGAAGCTTCTGTTGTAACAGCTAACAACTTTTTTTTTTAGCTAAATGCTAATTTTTTCAAGGAGATAAGAGAGATGCATGTATCCCCCAACTATGGGGCTGTACATGTGGGTGAGATACAGTGAAAACAATGAAACTCTAGTCATATGAGCCGTACACGTGGGGGGATGAAGAGGACGGGGATCAAGTGCTGATACGCCGAGCTCGCAACCGTTGTGGTGGGTGGGGGGGGCAGATGAGAAGCTTAAATCACAATCAACAAGAACAATACATGTAGGAAGGAAATTTCCGCTTCTTGTTACTCTATTGTCCCATTTTGGAAGAGATTTTGGGGGTCCAAGCATTATTGTGTAAGAGTCAAGAGGTACCCAAGTAGGTATTGCAAAATGTGCGCACATTCCAGGCACCTTAAGCTAGTTTCCGGGCGTAGCCAGGCACCGCAAAGACCATTGCATTTTTGTGAAGGCATCGTGGTCGCAACAAACTGAAACGAACGGAAAACAAAAAAAAAAATATTTTTTTGGCCAATTTTGCGCCCCGAGCGGTGAAGACCTTAACGGTGGTGGCGAGAGATTTTCTATTTCTGGCATTTGAGGACAACAGTCTAGTGAGTCAGAAAAAAACGACTTGTACTTTTTTTAGGTGACTTGTCTCATGGTGTCTGAGAGACTGGAAAGCAGTCCCAATTCCTATTCGCAGCCGTTCGGGTACCAGGCCATGAAACCTGCAGGGTTTTCGCAAGCTAAACGGGAAAAGCCCACGGTTCGGAGGCGCAGACACAAGAATAGTAAATTGGGATGTCCTAATTGCAAGCGGAGGAGAGTCAAATGCTCAGAAGACCTCCCTTCCTGTGCCAATTGCGTCAAACACAAGGTCAAATGTGGGTACTTGAGTTACACACCCGAGCAGATCGAGGAGCTCCAGCAAGCCAAGCTCCAACAGCTTGAGGACATGGTGATTGACGTGCCACCCAAGGTGTTCCCCACGATCAACAAAGAAGAGGTCAACAAGACTACGTCCTTTAGTGAGTTATACCAGCAGCTGATTGTGCAAGACTACGACAATCTATTGACCACCAACCAGAACCAAATCATTTATCCTGTGTACTCAATCAGCCAAGACAACCAACAGGGGTACCCCAATCCGGCGGCCGTCGCCGCGAATTTTTCATCCTCGCTGTCACGCAACTCATCACAGCCACCATTGCAACAACCCAAGGAATTGCCTGGCGCAATCGTGGTCCATACTCTGTTCCGCATACGATATAGTGACAATATGAACAACCAAATGGAAATGTTGGACCAATCCATTGGCGAACTCCGGACAAAGTCGCTCAACGGCACGGCAACGTTCCAAACCATCCGCATCTTGTACTACCGATGGATGAACCTGTTTATCTTTCGAGCACGACTGTCGCCGTTGATGTTTGGGTGCTTGATAAACCTAGGAACCAACTACATTGTAAGCAATTTGATGAACAACTCGTCGTTCCGGCTGACCGACGACATCACACGGTTCAAAAACCACCTCATCGTCATCAGCATCAAGCACTACACCACAGCCATCAAGGAACTACGGTATAACCTCAACAAATACGCCAAGCCCGAGGTTTGCTCATCTGCATCGTACTTGTTGCTTCTAATGTCTGCGTACGACCCAGAAGCCACACTCAACTCCACACTCTGTTTCCGGGATGGGCTTTTCAGCATCTTGACCTACAACCTTGAGTTCTCCAAGCGCAAAAACGAGCCTCTACCGGAAATGATCCCCGTTCACCTCCAATTGATGAAGAATATTGCACGGTCTGTGTACATGCCCGGATACCATCCAGCATTTCTCCGGGAGTACCAGTCTGTGCTCCGCAGTTACGGAGCATTATTGAAGCCCATGGTTGCTAGTCTTGCGGATGACACTAGCGAGAATGCCACCAATTTGAGGATGTCAGAGTCGAACTTTGACCACCTCGCATCTTTTCTCAATGGTACAATCAACAAGTACGTTCCGTTGATCAACCAGAATCTTGGTGACTTGCAGCTACAAAAGGAGTGCTTGTTTGACATGGTCTACACATGGATCCGTTTGGCACCATCGCGATTGTCGATCATATCGCACACAATGCACCCCACACAAAAGATTCTTCTCCTTTTCTACAAGCTCATGAGCAAGGCGTTGTTTGCGGTGTTCCCCCAGGTCAAGTTCTTTTTTCTCCGGGACTTTGACAGTCCCCTAATGGTGGATGTGAATCACGAAAAGGACCAGGTTCTCCGAGTGATTCAGGCAGACCCGGTGATTCAGGGCGACGAAAAGCTACGCAAGATATGTAACTACTGCATTCGTGTATCCTACTATCTTCAGACTCGTCTAGCTCTCCTTTATAGGGTCATTGTGCACGACAAGCGGTTCAAAGAGTTTTTGGATATTGACGATGTGCCCAGTTGGACACGAAGCATCGTGGATATCGAAGAGGCCCGTAAGGCATTCCTGGATCACACCCAGCTCAGAGAGCAACACATAAAGACATTTTTGTTGTCCAAGATCGAAAGCAAACATTATCCTCAGGTGGGTCTGCCGGACAACCTGCTAGTACGCACGACTCTGGTGGGGTCTGTTGGATCAGATGTACAGGAGGAGGTTTACTACGATGACGACTCCGATGTTGATGAAGACTTGGAGTATATTTTGAACACTGGTGAATTGATGTCGACGGGGTTTTACGAAAGTGATTTTCACGTGCAGTAAGCAGCACAGTGAGCGAAGCGATCTGTGCGGTAATGAACCCCTAGATTTACGGCATCGAGAGTTTCCCACAAAGACTGGGAATAAGGGTAATGAGAATCGAATCACGGAATATAAGAGTAGCATCATAGAGCACACTAATATTTAGTGATGCGATAGTAGCGAGCGGAGCGAGTTACTAGTCAAAAGGCATATAGTACTATAATCAAGACATTTGGTACTGCTATTCAAAAAATGAACAGTACTACAGCTAATCAAAAACATGTATAACTGCTATTTTCTCGGTGATATTATTGGGTGTTATTTCATAAGAGTGGTGTTAAAGAAATGGAGGTAGTACGTGGTTTTAGAGATTGGATGGGAGTCTTGGTGTATTCAAAGAGAATGTAGTGAAGATGCTTCAAAATGAGAAAAACTAAAGTGAGGAAGTAATTAGTACCAATAGGGACAGGCTAACATGAAGGCGTAGTAGGCTTGAGGTATGCGCAGACAAGTGGAAATGCGCGCCATTAGTAAGCGCAAACGCCAGTATACGAGATGCAGACGTTCGAGCCTGTCAAAAGCTTGATCCAAAAACCCCTAAACTGAGCCGTGCGTGATAAAAGAAAAAGCCCAAAATAGGAGTCGCACACAAAACCTTACAGAAGGAGGTGAAACGGTGCACGCGTGGAAGAATAGTTGGGCCTACCGAATCAGGTAGTGCTATCAATTCTTGTGACAATCAGGGTGAAGAACCCCTGATCCTTTAGTTTGTCACAGCATTACGTGGTAATATTACTAATGAACCGACCTGCTAATACAGGCGACATAATGTACTTTGTAGGTCTTGTACTTTGTAGGTCTAGGTCTGATAGGCTAGATCCACTAGATCTGGATCACTCGTTGTCTACTGAATAGGTTAAGATAACTTGGCAAAATTTTATCGTTACACATATAGAAGTCGCACCACATCCTTCTACACAGCCGTCATAATGATATGTGTCTTTAGTTTATATAGTCTTGTAATTATTATAGTCTTGTACCTATTGTAGTAGTCTTGTTCGTGTTCTTTTGTCCAAAAAAAACATTGATCTACCATGGCAGAAAAGACAGACGACTACTCGTATGACTACGAGTACCTCTACAAGATCGTTTTGATTGGAGACCTGGGTGTGGGCAAGTCGAACTTGTTGTCGCGGTTCACTAGGGACGAGTTCAACCTTGAGTCGCGGTCCACCATCGGAGTGGAGTTTGCGACCAGAACCGTTGAAGTGGACGGAAAGCGGGTGAAAGCGCAGATCTGGGACACTGCTGGCCAAGAGCGGTACCGTGCCATCACTAGTGCGTACTATAGGGGTGCTTTGGGGGCACTTATTGTGTACGATATCACCAAAACTGAGAGCTACGAGTCTGTGTCGCGGTGGTTGAAGGAGTTGAAGGACCATGCGGACGCAAACATAATCATCGAGCTTGTTGGTAACAAGTCCGATTTGGACCATCTTCGTGCGGTACCCACCGAAGAGGCCAAGAACTTTGCAAACGAAAATAACTTGCTCTTCACGGAGGCCTCGGCCTTGTCTGCAGACAATGTGGACTTGCTGTTCCACCAACTCTTGAAGAAGATCTATGAGATGATCTCGAAGCATCAGCTAGACACCAAGGACTCAAACTCCAACAAGCCCACCACTGGGGGGCCCACCATCAGCTTGACCCCTGTGCCCCAGGAGAAGAGAAGTAAGAATAGTTCCAACTGTTGTTAAGTACACCAAGAGTGATATAGCGATAGGATAGGGGATGAACTTCCAAATACTTGCATGAAAATGCTACTGAAAGAGCAGGAGGTGAGTATTGACGACTCGAATGAGCCCGTGAGGAAGAATGGATAAATGAAGTAAACAGGAGAATATTGCTACAAGAGATACCACTGCAACAAAAAGCCAAGTTGTTGCAGACCACTGTAACAACTTGGCTTGCATGGGTGGTCTGTCTAGACTATTCACCCGAAACCTTGGATCGTCTCCTGCCAGGCCAACTAATAGAACGCCCTCTGGGCATCTTGTATGATCAGGAGACGACTGAGAATGTATAGCAACTGTATTTGCGCCAGCTTGGTGCAGTATAATAGGTACTAGTGTATACCATATGTAGAATGAAGAATGGGGAAGCATGATGTAGAGAAGACAGTATTGAGATGAGCAGCATATTGTGGCGGGAAAGAAGATGCCTTGTAACAACAGTTTATTGTAGAAAGAATATACAAGATGCATGACTTTGTCAAGCGGTGAAATCAATATGTGAAGGCAAACAATCCAAAAGAAAGATGTGATTTTGTAGAATTTCCCCAATTTTTGTCGAATTTCAAAGCAATTTGATCATTGCGAATTCCAATCGGGGAAATCAGCGTCACTATCATGAAATCCAATCTTCTCTTACTAGTACATCTCTTCCCTTGTGTATTACTATTTACTAGTTTCTTTTTGAGGTCATGTTGGGAAGAAAAAGCTTTAGATACTGAGCGAGGCGAAGTATGCGATATACCAAGCAATAGAGAGCAAATAGACGGAAGTGTGCAAAAGGACTTCTAGAGGTACTTAGAGTAGATAGGTAAAGAGATGTAGAAATAGATGCAAGAATATCCAAGATTATGCCTCGAATAGGTCAATAGATATCGACCGCATTGCTATCCAGTCACTTGTAAACCAGCTTAGAATGGTGAATGTTTGTACTCTATGAACTTTTAATCAGAACTAGTACTTTACACCCCTGAACTGCAATCCCAGAGAATCCTCGCTGTTTATTTATCTCTATTTGCTGTCGTTAAAAGTACGCGTATGCCAACCTTGTGGTTGTAGCCGTATAGTCTAAGCTACTTTGGTCATTGCTCATTCCGATCTCCTGGACTCCGGCTTATTTCTAGGTAAATTCACTCATTTTCATCCTTCTCATCTCTTATTATCATTCTTTCCTGCCTTCGCCATTACCCCTTTTCCGCCTTCACCATTACCAGATCATCACCCCTCTTGATTACTTTAAAGTTGGCCCCTTCAACTTTCTTATGGTCTTCAAAGGCTTCGACACACCCTTTCCCTTCTCCAACCCGATCCTACTCTGAACACTTGTAACTGGGGCACTTTCGATACTCAAGCTAACAATCTGCTCACCACGGAGAATCACCAAGCCTAATGGGCGCTTGTCAAACTCTGGTTTGCCCTCGCCCTTCTTCTTGAGCTCCTGTAAAGACTTTCTCGTGGGCCTGGCCTCCTCTGTGTCTGCCAAGACGAGATTAAAGTGTTTATCGAACGCAAGCAAGGCCCCCACCATTTGTTTGTTGTCGACGGTTAAAACACGGAGCCGGTAATTTATCAAGTCCGACATGCGCGTCTTGCTGGAAACCAGAACCAGGGCACTCATGGGCTGAAAAATTAAATATTTCAAACACAACCAATGTCTGACACAGAAAAGGAAGTTAAGGTCGCGTCTGCTTCAGAAAAGACCGAAGATGAAGTTCCCAAGGCCGAATTGACCGAGGAAACCACCGAGGCATCGAAGGAAACAGGTGACGCGTCTGCAGAGACAGAAGCCCCTGCTAAGAGGCCTCACGAGGGAACGGAGGGTAAGAAGAAGAGAAGAAGAAGACAGTACGAGGACGATGTTCCCCAGGAGAAGAAGAAAGATGGTGAGGACGACGAGGATGATGACGATGAGTTTGTTGACGACGATGCCTTGGACAAGGAGGCTGAAGATGACGACGAGGAGGAAGACTTGTTGGAGATTGATCAGTCCAACATTATTCCCTCGGGCAGAAGAACCAGAGGCAAGGTCATTGACTATGCTGAGGCTGCAAAGAAATTGGCCGAAGAGGAGGGTGTTATCAACGAAGATGACGAGGAGGAGGAAGAGGATGACGACGACGACGAGGACGAGTTCAAAGAGTAAGAGAATACGTAGAGTACCAAGACTAAGTTTCAGTGTACATTAAGAGGATAGTACTCAGTCCCATGTTGTAAAAGTTCAAGAATAAAACGTCCAGTTTAAAACAATAGCAATACTTTGTAAACAATACGGAGGTGGTCTATAGCAATGTAAGAATCGATGAAAGATTTATCAATGAACGAATATATCAGTTGTCTCAGTGATTAATGTGGCTTGTCGAGATGTCGATGAAATATGATCATTGTGGCTTGTTATGGCTTGTCTGTTTGTACCAGCATCGGAAACCTGACAACAGCAAAAAAATCTCCTACGTAGAGCAACCGCAACATTACACTAGCATTCACATGACCTAATATTCGCTTGCTCATTTGTAACCAGTATGAAGGCTGCATATTGTGAGTCAAAGTCGTGAACTAGTCATGTTTACTAATACCCGTACACAAGTAACTGGCACACCTGCTGACTAAACAGCTTGTTCCATTCCAACTAATCTTCACTCTTAGTGAAATGGGGCCATTTATTGAGTTATCATTACACTGTGGCTTCTGTTGAAAGGGGTAATTATTGAGGTTGATCATCCGACTATAGGAATGTGCCGTTCTAGATGTATGAATGTCCCCGTAAGAAATTTGGCAAACAAACATGGTCAACCCCAGAAGAGTCTTTTCATCGACTGCTGGAAGTTAGGACTTCTTGGATCATGGGATACCTATTTCCTCTTGCATATGAACTTCATTTTTAAATCCCTCTCTTGGGCTCTGTTTCACTTGGGAAATCTCAACACCGATAACCTCAAACGTTCACGTTTCGATTCAAAATGACAAAGGAACTTGCTCATTCTTATAGGATCCTCGCGGCGGCTCGAGTTTCTTACATACTTCCAGGTACGATTCGATATCTATAAAAAAAATCTAAAAAATTACCATCGAACAGACGAGTCTAGACATACCAGGTGTGATACTTTTTTTTTGGGTTTTTTCGATGTCTTAAACAAGAGACAATAAATTACGTCCAAAGGACATTTTTGGGCTCAATCCTACCGATACCTCGCGCACTAACACGTGGTTGAGCCATAGTATGGAGCAGGATTGAAAGAATAGTGGTGGGGAGGCATCGGTGCATAGTTGTTTAAAGGAACCGGAGGATAGTAGGTGTCGGGCATGTACAGAACAGGTTCATTGGAGTAGCTTGGGTAGTAGGAGGACGCCGGGTAGTTCCAGATATTGGTACTAGACCGCGGCACGCCATTCCACCAGAAGCCATTGTCCGAGATGGGCGACGACGCAGTCTGGGGCGACGACAGCAAATAACCCCTGTGAATCGGGGAGGATGGGATGCTGTTGTAGTAAGCCGGTCTGATGTTGTGGTGTTGGGGATAGTAGGAAGGCTGGATGGGCGAGGACGCGTACGTGTAGCTACAGGGCGACGGAGCCGCCTCGGGCTCGTGATAGGGCTCCTGTGCTGGCATGGATCTGTCGTACTTGTCCAACCAGGTCTTCCAGCATTGCTCAAGAGTGAGGATGTTGGCTTCGTAGTTGACCACATTCAAGCTCCACTTGCATTCCTCCAACCAGGTCATCTCATGTTTGTTCAATAAGGCCAAGTCCAAGCCCGTTGCACCGCACCAGGACTTGTTGGTGAAGGTGTTGTCGTCATTGAATTTGTTTGCCAAGACGAGCGCCACAACCAAATGGATGAAAATCTCCTGCTCTGTCAAGGTCTGCGATGTGATCTTGTCGTTGGAGGAGAAGCGCTGGTTCATGTATTCCAAAGCAATGATGACGGTGGAACTGGGCAAACGCGTAGCAAACAAGACACTCACCACCAAGTTTTCAAAGTCTGGGGTGGGGTTGCGAGTCTGTTTCAACATTCCAAACGCGCACCAGCTCAAAAAGGACGACATGTTGTTCAAGTCGTACTGGAGAACCGAGCTGATACCGCCATTGACGGGCTGGTTCTGTTGAGGGTGGTGCGCCTTCTGGACTGGGTAGGGCGGTTGCGGATAGTAGGGCCTATTGTATGAGTAGAAAGGCCGGTGGGACTGGGAGTAGTTGGACGCGCGGTGGCCCGCGACGCCCAAGTTGTGGTGATAGTGATAGTTCTGTGGTTGATACATGGTACTACCTTGCGATAACTTAGTTAAAAGCTCGCTTTGACAAGTGCGCGGCAACCGTACAAATAAATGCACTGGTGGTTGGGCTGTTGCAGTCTTTTTCTGTGTCGACAAGGCTGGGCAACCGTACACTTGGAACACAAATGTACTATAGATCTCAGCAAATGGCCAAGTCTGGGTTGTCTGTCTTAATCAGGCCCCTTGCGTGGTATAAGCAGGTCACTAACGTCTAGTGCAAGCAAGTATACCTAGTGGTGCTAGGGTGTGGTTGGAAAAAGTTGTATTGGAGCACCTGGGTTTACAGGTGTTCAGTGCAATCACTTGAGGAAAAAAGTTACCAATTGCTCCTTTTTCTACCACGGGCTGTGAAAAACTTTTTCGGCCACAAAACAAAAAGACGAAATTACAGGAAAAAGAAAAGCGTCCCAAGACACAAGCCTACGATACAAAAGAAAAGGCCCTTTCTTTTGCCCATGTTACCGTCAAGACCTTCTTCTCCCGGCAACCGTATGGATAGTTTCAAGTGGCACTCACTTCACAACCACTTTATTCCATAGTACCCGAAATCTTTCTGCGTTCATCGAGAAATCCATATGGTCAAAAAAAAAACAAGGGACCTTCGGACAAGACATTTTGGGGGTTCGTTTAATCAAGGCTGGTTGTGATGACACAGCCGAATCTCATCATCATCCCCCCCCTCGAGAAACGTAATCCCAGTAACCGAACCGATGATTATGATCTGTGCAGGTTTTGTGTTTTCTGAGTCAGAGTAGATCAAGGCGTACCCAGATTTAGCCGTAACTGGAGATATCGGATTTACACTAGCCTAATTAGTAGTGTAGGAGTGTAGGTTACGTTTCTTATCTATTTTTGGACACGCAACCTCTGACAAATGTGAATCATACACTCCGGCTGGTATTTACTAATTACTGTTCTGCATATATGAGGCAATAATATCACAGCTCAATCATAACTAAGAGACACTTTGTTAGAGAAGATCACAGGGGCAAAAGACGCTATTTGCGTCTTATCCAAGGAAGGTTCGACGGCAGTGCACATGGAAACCACGCTATATACATCTATTGCCGTTATTCCAGCTCTTATCGCCCCATTACCACACATCCGGCACTGACGACACTACTGGCATAATTGATGACGTTTTTTTACAGTAATTTTTTGACCTTCTCTCCCTATCCTCTAAGAATGTAAGCAAATCTGGCATGCTTGGCAGCCAGCCTGTGGATCCTCAAACATTCCCAGTTCCGTCGTTCCCTGATATTACGCGTTAAACACCTCATTTTGATCATGTGGCCGAATGACCACTGATTCTATTTTTCGTGACTGAATCACAGTCAGTCTATTTTATGTGTAGTGTCAACACAATTTTACACAGCCAATCTTAATTTGAAAACGTGGCGAGCAATGTCACAGATTATTGTAGCGTTTATAAAGGTCATGAAAGCACGTGAGAGCAAAGCTAGAACAAAAGCTTCCGTATCAGGCAGCACTGACATACAACAAGTAGACATAGAGTGGTGCGAGAATTGTTCTTTGGTGGTCTGACAAGTCTGGTGCTTTCTTGAATGTTACAGCTCTTTTCCCACAACAACTATATCCTGCATCGTGGACTGCTCATGTGCCATATGTGATTCGCCTTTACCAACCACCAATTTCTGTCATTCCTCAACAAATCTTTTTCACTAAAACTAGTATTCAGCTTCCTCAGCTCTTCTCCAGCCTACTTTCCAGCCTACTTCCAGCCTACTTTTCTCTCCTTAGCATCGTTTACTATTTTCGTACTTTGTCTTCGATTTTGTTCTATCTTCCTCCTTAGTTTCATACAACTCATGTGGTCTACACAGTTCTCCTGTCGGAGGTGAATCTGACTATAGGCCCCAATCCTGTGATCTCCACTGTTTTCTCAAACCAACTCAACATCAAACCTCCCTGTTTGGCACCGTAACTGGTTCCCATGATCTTGTACAAGTACTTGACCAAGTTGTCCTGTTGCTGGGAGTTCAACTGCTTAACAAACAGGCTCAAGTCGTTCAAGCTGTGGTTGTTCTTTATGGAGCACAACACTTCAAATACAGTGGTGGCGTGCAAGTCCTTTGTTCTTTCGTCGGCGACATAAGGAGGCTCGTCCAATGCCAACTGCAACGCTTGCTGGAATTGTCCGGATGACAATGCTTGCCTAGCCTGCTTGGAGATTGCGTCTATTTGCTCATAGGAGGTAGCAGGTAAGTCGGGCACCAACTCCTCTGCCGTTAAATGAGTGCCTGTTTCGTATGCGTCGATGTCAATTCGTCTCCAATCCATTAAAAAATGAGAAATACAAATACGGTGATAGTCAAGAGATCACTAGACAAATTATTGGACACAACTAATAGGCAGAATGATAGGGTCAGAGGAACTTAAGTACAGTGGTACTCCAAAGTACAATTAATGTACAATTGGTGCAAGCAACGTAAATGGTAAACCCGTTGAATCCGTATCAACAGATTAAGGTCAGCAACACAGTACAGGCCAGCAACACAGTACACGAGCGCTCTACAATACCAAACGTTCTAATCAGCTTACCTGATTCAGTATTCACATTCACTATCTCTACTTCTATACGACCGCCTATCCACTCTCATACCCTCTTGACACCCTCCATGCAATTGACGCCCTCTTTGATGAATTCCCATCGTAAATTAACCCTCTATGGGCGAATCTCTCTTTTTGTCTTGAGCCACCTGATCGCCCTTAATCTTTCTTCATACAGTAGTCATCCATAAACAGTAATGCACTGTCCCTCAACTCCAAATTGTCCACCACCACGACCACCAAGCCATCACTTCCAACCTCGTACTTGATATGACCTGTGTTTGGAATGGCGATGGTTTCATCGAACGAGTCAAAGAAGGCATTCACGTCGTCGAGACTCTGGATATTGTCCAAGAGACGCTCCTCCATCTCGCCTTCGGGGTGGTCGGGCGAGTTAACCACTATCACCACTCTTAACGGGTTGTCGAGATCCTCGTCGTAGTCGTACTGTTCGAGCTGAGGTTCGTCAGACATGATCTCATCGAAAAAATAAGTGTACTTGGCTGGCCGAGCGACTGACTGCGAACTTTCCAGACAACGATGAATAGGAATGCAGGCGGCTACGTAGAATGTCGGGGGAAATATGTAAGCAGGCTAGGGTGGGATACTACAATCCAAAAGATTAAAGAGAAGGATGAAGATATGTGTATGTAGGAGAGTAGACAAAGTCATACAGAGGTTTAAAGTACCCTATTTTGACTGCCTTGCACTGCGGTACAGGACTAGATTAGGCGATTGAAATTAGAAGTAGCTAAACATTCATGCAATGATAGCTTTTTCCCTAGTCACTAGATATTCTTTGCTAGGCAACCGAAATTTACCAAGCATGAACCCATGCATCTGTTGTGAGATTTATGAATGCGGTTTTACGTCAAAATCAATTCATTGACTACTCATAGCTCTTGACACTGAACCATTGACTATTTTCCCTACACATATTCATGTACGTCTCATGTGTTACTGGGATCGTAATGCACGTTCATTATTTACTATCACCTATAACTCAGCACTACGATCGATAAGACGAGAAACTTTTCAAATGGTATCTCGTTCTCGGCTGATACAGCCGAGAGTCGTCACCGGCCAAGCCCTAGAGTTTGGCCACCCACCTTCAAGCCCAGGCCTTGAACTGGTTGATCAAGCCGTTAGTCGAAGGGTCGTGGGCATCGACCTTGCTGTCGTCATCCAATTCCTTCCCGATGACCTTGGCCAAGACCTTGCCCAACTCCACACCCCACTGGTCAAAGGAGTTAATGTTCCAAACGGCACCCTCGGTGAAGGTGACGTGCTCGTAGTAGGCAATCAACGAACCCAAAGCAGCTGGGGTAATTTTCTGAGCCAAGATGGAGGTGGTTGGTCTGTTACCAGAGAAGACCTTGTGGGGCACCAAGTCGCCGGAAGCACCCTCGGCCTTGACCTGGTTCTCGTCCTTGCCCACCATAAGGGCCTCAGACTGAGCAAAGAAGTTGGAGGCCAACATTCTCTGGTGGAGATTGCCCTCGATAGGGTTCTGGGACTGGGCCGCGAGGATGAAGTCTGCTGGAATTAACTTTGTACCCTGGTGGACCAACTGGAAGAAGGAGTGCTGGGCGTTTGTAGCAGGCTCACCAAACAAAATGGTACCTGTCTGGTAGTTTGTGAAGACGTTACCTCTTGTCACGGACTTACCGTTTGACTCCATGGAGAGCTGTTGGAGGTAGGCAGGGAATCTGTGGAGGTACTGGTCGAAGGGAGCAACCAAGTGGGTCTGAGCACCAAAGAAGTTGTTGTACCATACACTCAACAAACCACCCAACACAGGGATGTTCTCCTCCAAGGGAGTCTCCAAAAAGTGCTTGTCAACGGCTTCGGCACCCTTCAAGAAGGCCTCAAAGTTGTCAAAGCCAATGTAGATGGCCACAGACAAACCAATGGCAGACCATACAGAGTAACGGCCACCCACCCAGTTCTCAAATCCAAACATGTTCTTGGTGTCGATGCCAAACTTGGACACCTCCTCGGCGTTGGTGGACAAGGCCGCGAAATGCTTGGCCACGTGAGCCTCGTCCTTGGCCTGCTCCAAGAACCACTTCTTGGCAGAGTTGGCGTTTGTGATGGTCTCAGCCGTGGTGAAGGTCTTGGAAGCAATCAAAAAGAGAGTTGTTTCAGCATTCAAGTTCTTCACCGTCTCGGCAATGTGGGTCCCATCAATGTTGGATACAAAGTAGACATTCAAGTCCTTAGCGGCATAGGACTTCAAGGCCTCGGTGACCATGACTGGACCGAGGTCGGATCCTCCGATACCGATGTTGACCACATCGGTGATCTTCTTGCCAGTGTATCCGGTCCACGAGCCAGATCTAACCTGCTCGGAGAACTCCTTCATGTGCTGCAACACCGAGTCCACCTCCGGGGCGGTGTTTTGGCCGTCCACCTTCATTTCCTTCATGTTTCTGTTTCTCAAGGCCGCATGGTAGACAGCTCTGTTCTCGGTGGTATTGATCTTGTCACCAACAAACATCGAGTCGCGCAACTTCTCCACGTTGGTTTCCTTGGCCAATTGCACAAGCTGGGCCAAGATTTCGTCGTTGACAAGGTTCTTGGAGAAGTCAAACAAGATCTTTGACCCGTCGTAGTTGGTGAAGGTCTTGGAGAGCTTGTTGTATCTCTCCGGGTCAGCCTTGAAGGCCTCGGTGACCTTGAAGTTCTCTCCCACACTTTTGTAGGTGCTCTCCAAGGCCTTCCAAGCAGGCAATTCAGATGTTAACTTGAATTCAGGGGTGTACGACATGTTTCGGGGTTGTATGGTCCTTTTTAATTTTTCAAGGGATTATATACTCACCAGTTGCTCAATTTTTTGGGGTCCGAAAATAGTGAAGGTGGATGCCGAAAAATGGAGATTGAGAATATTCGTAACCACAGGAGGGGTAAAGTGGATTAGGATAGTGTTTCATATGTGTGGGAAATGTAAGTAAAGACTGCAGATAAATTGATTGGAGCTGGTCAATTGACCTGTACATCACCTGTTGCCACCTGCATAGTGTTCATGTCACATTGGGCCGATAAGGAATGCAGAGGTACTCAGTCTGTGAAGTGTGGTAGATTTGTAATTGATGGTACTTCTGACTAAGACCATTACGTAATAGACATATTTTTCATCACCGCCATGCCTGGCCTAGCATCCAAATGGGCGGATGACGAGTGCTTGGTAAAGGCTGCAATCGAACAAGACAGCAAACATGCTAAGCCGCGCACGAAGGAAACAGAGAAGTCCAAGGACCAGTGGAGCAAGCCCATCACCGTGTCTAAGAATCAACCCCTCGTTAGCAAATGGGCGGACGCCCCAAGTTTACCAACACCCCCGCCATCTGCAGAGAGAAGAAAGCCTAAGCAGTCTAAAGTTGATGAGCACATGTCACCAATTACGACAAATGTCCCGGACCCGATCGATGACTCCCCAGATCCTACAATAAGTCTTGAAAACAATCCTCTTGCTGCCCGTCTAGGGGTATTGTCGTTGAGTCAGTCAAAAGGCAGACATGAAAAGAGACAAAGACATGACAAACATGACAAAAATGAACATGACAAACATTACAGAAATGAAAGACTTGAAAGACATGACAAAGGTAAACATAAAAATGACAAACATTACAAACATGACAAAAACGACAAACATTACAAAAATGACAGAATTGACAAACATGACAGAGGAACCAAGCAGTCGAATGGCTCGCCTGCTGTTATAGGGAGACCTGAGCGTCCCAGAGACAATAAGAGAGAAGAGCGACTCTCTCGTGAGGAACAGGATAAGTTGGAGTCTGAGATGTTGAATTTTATTGAGAATTTGGACTCCAAGACCATGGACTGGGCAACCTTTGATTGATGTACTATATTGTATTTATAGTGTATTACTAATGTATTATTGAGTGGGTAGAAGTTGAATGGAGTTGTAAAATATGTGCTTGAAGGCCTATCATCAGTGTAAAAAAAAACCATGTACCCCTTGCGATTTCGATTCACACAAAGCACGTTGAGACGGCTGATTTCTCACCAAAATGGCATACCCACACAGATTGTCCCCACGAAACGACTGCGGATACAGTCAATTGCTCTATATGCCGGGGCATCGAGCGCATTGACAATGGGTTTGTATGTGCTAGTTCAGCTCTCCAACCATAAAGACGGACACAACACCAACATCTTCCTTCCCCTCTGGATGAATTTGAATTGGTTGGGCCCTAATAGGTACCCCTTTTATCGAGGGCTACGGTACTTTGACCATGATATATACAGGCACTTTGAAACGTGCCCTCTAGATTTGCGCGACTTTGAGTATACAAACGTCAGGTACGAGTTGCTTGAACAATTGTCGCAGAATGTCGCCATACGCCAAAACTTTGGATTACCCCTTCAACTCCACCCAAACCCTGAAAAGTTCCAGATCTGGGTCGAAACTAAAGGTCCCTCTGTATCAGGAGTCCGCATTACATACGACAGTGGCTCATTCCGTGGATCGGGATGGTGGGTCAAGCCAATTGACACAGAGGGGTTAAAGGAGGGGGCTAGCATGATGTTGAATCATATGGAAAACGAACCTTTGGCAGAAATACACCTGTTGAACTCCCAACCTAAAGGGTTTCATATACGTTTCTGTGGTCAAATGCATATTGTTGGGAAGGGTACGGTGGATTATAATGGTATCTTGGACGTTGGTCACCTAGGAATGAATAGGGGTGTGAAGGTAACAGGGTTCCAAGTGCACAAAACGAGCCTGTCGAATGGTGACCAGAATGTGTGTCACAAAGGAGAAAAGTAACGAATTGTAGATTCTTGAACAGAGTCAGGTTTTTAGAAGGTCTAGTCAGATGCAGGGTCTTAATGACAGGTTTTTATTTACTGTAGATTATTCATTTTTCTTATCGATAACGAATGGAGGATGGGAAAAAGAAGAGGAAGACAAACACCACGAAAGCTGGCCAAAACGATAAAAAACCCTCGCTGAGGACAATTGCACAGGCCTCAAGGACGCTCCAGGCATGTGCTCTATGTCGCAAACATAAGACAAGGTGTTTCCGGTCCCCCGAGAACCCCGAGTCATGTCTAAGATGCAACTTTGTCAACGTGGAGTGTTCGTTCAAGACCTCCCTGACCCCAGTGTTTTCAATGCCTGCTTCCTCAGATAATGACAAGTTAGACTCAGCGCTCAAGGGCATCCACGAAATATTATCTATATTGAAACGAGATAAGGACATTGATCCAGGAAAGGTTATTGAAGCAGAGGCCAGCGACCCGAAAACGAACGGATCCTTGAAAGCCTTACTTGAATTAGGAGATACTTTGGGGGGCAAATCTGACGGCTTATCGCCAAACGCAACGGCTTTACCAACAATTAATGAGACAGAAATCACAGAAGCTAGCATAGTCAACCCTATTTGCACTGCCAAAACGTCGCCCTTTTCCATCGTGAAACAAACATTAAATAATGTCCCAACACCCATCTCGCGGCTCTATAGTCTACCTTCAGCCCCAGTTGGGGCATCTCCTGATATAATCACAAAAGGCATCATAACACACAGGCAAGTGATTGAATTGCTCGATAATTTCCGAAGGAACTTTGCACGGTGGGTGCTGTTCCCACACCTGCTACTGACACCAAAGCTAGTCGAACGGATCCGGGGACGCTCTTCACTATTGCTCAACACGTGCTGTTGTATCTCGTTGCGATTCTCGTTGGATACGGTTGAAAACCAAACTCTTTTCCGCAACTTGATGGTGCAATTGGTGCAAGACTTTAGCCAAGCACTCCTCACCAATACGCTTTGCGTAGACTCGGTTCTGGGACACATTGAGTTTTTACAGTCACTAGTGGTGCTCTCTATATACTCACTTTCGTTAACATCTATGGTGGAATCTGTGGGAGGGATCGACGTCGATCTCAACTTGGATGCATGGTTTCTCTCTTCTGTGGGACTCACGGCGTGTGCTAGCAGGTCTACGCTCAACACGCTTGCTCCCATGGAATCACTGGATTATTGGTCTGTTCTATTTGATGACGATAACCAGCAGTTAACCACGTTTCGGATTTACAACCACCTCTGCTTGGTGCACCTCGTTAATAGCGTCTTTTCAGGTCGCATGTGCACTGTCGACAACATTCGCATCAATTACTGCATGGCCACGTTAAACTTACCAAGTGCTACGAATTTTGATGGTCGCATGGTGAGCGAGATTGGTATTTTATTGGTGGCATACAAGTACATTCATCTCAATCTAAACCAAGCACAAACACTCGAAGAGTGCGAGGCTGGCTACAAGTCGGTGCTCGCGGAAACGAAGGCGTGGTACGAGCAGTGGGAGTATCTCATCAATCAGCCTGCGATTCAGTTTGTCGAATTCAACTATCACTTGTGCTTGTTGCTAATCAGCTACAACTACAACTATTTTAAAAGCTCCCTTGGCGAGCCAAGGAGGACAGACATATACGAAGAAGAAATTTTGCAGACGGTGTTGCAGAAGTGCGAACCATCATGCATCTTCCCTATGATCCAACATGCGCACGAAGCCATCAAAGTTGCCAACTCAATAGTGAGCGACTCGTATTTCGCGTTCCTTTCAGATCAACTCCACTTTTGCTTCTACTTTTCCGGGGTAGTGCTTACTACCTTGCTCCGGTGCGTGGTGGATCTGACCGAAATCACTGAGAAGATGGATACCGAGGGGAACCACCATTGGGTCACTAGCACATTGACAGGGTCGATTGTCAAATTAATTGACCGCTTCGGTGCAATTGCAGAGGGGAATCCCCATGACATTTTACTTGAATATAGAGACGGGTTGAAAGCGCTCTTGGAGGTGAATTTCCCGGGTACATACACGGAATGATGATTAACGTTTAAATGCATAGGGTGTAGATACACAAGATGTAGAATATACAGGTAAGGACCCCCTGAATCACGAAACGGATGTGGAGCAAGTGGCGGTTCACGTCATACGTTACACAAGATACTTTTTGACCCTTTCAATTTCATATCCATAATAGAAACTTAACGAAAGCTTAAATGGGACACGTAAAAATATCTGAAATTTGTGAGCAAACAAGTGTGGCAACAGGCCCAAGGATGTATTGTTCACACATCTCAGCACCTTTGTTCTCTGTTCGTCAGGGCGACGGGTATACGGTTTCCCCTAAACGTAAAAATAATGTCAGAGAATCTATTGTGTAGACGAAACGCGAAAGAGCACTTTCATGCGGCGGAAAGTATATTTTATATACAAGGACCGCGGTCAAGTGAATTTTCATGCTGAATTCGGATGTGTGTTTCACTCCAAACAGTCAATTTAAGCTTTAAGGTTTATCGGTGAATGACCGTACCCACAGAAAACTCCCTCTACTAGTAAGCTACACAACGGGGGGTGCCATCATACACCCCCTAAGCTTCTTGATCGGGGCCTTTTTTGGAGTAATCCAGATTAGTTAAAGGTGCGTACCTCAATAAGAAAAACCGCACGGCTAAAGTATCACAAATTGTATTTTTTGGACAGACGGCAATACGCCACAAAATTGTAAAAGTATATATACTGGGATGTTGGGTCCAAACCGCAACTCATGAAGAGATTTCAGTTTGATACCCTCTTGGCAATTGCCTTGTCCTTGAATGCTGTGTCTGCCACAGACCTTGCTTCGCTTGAAGCCCAGTTAACCATCTTAGACACCGGAATTATTGCTTCGGCTGCCGACCAAATTCAGCAGAACCCAGAGTGGAGTCTGTTGTACCCTGGTTTTGACTGGAGCGCCTACACTGCTGCCGTTGGCTCCTTGACTGCTGCCAGAAACGGTGCGACTGCCGCTGCTGGCGATGCTGCTGCCACTGCTCCCGCTACCACCGCTGCTGCTGCTGATGCTGCTGCTACAGCTCCTGCTCCTGCCAACACCGCTGCTGCCGCAAACGGACCGGGTGTTGCTGTTTCCGTGAACGACTTCATTGCCGGTATCGGTGACCCATCTGAGGCTGCAGCTGTTGCTGCTGCCGTAAACATTGCTGTGGCACAAGCTGCTCGTAATGGTGGAGATGCGGCGGCACAGAGCGCGGCTGCCTCTTCTGCTGCTCATGCTATCACCAACACTGCTGGTGCTGATGCTGGTGCTGGCACCAATGCCGACTCTGGCTCCACAAAGACTGACGAGTCTGACGGTTCTGCCACTACCACTGCGGCCGATGCGAACGCATCTGGTGCGGACGCTGCTGCTACTGGTGCTGCTGCTTCAGGCTCTGAAGGGTCTTCCGAGGGTTCTGGCGAGGCTTCCAAGACTGACGATGCTTCTGGATCCGACGCTTCTGCTACGTCTGGATCCGATGCTAGTGGCTCTGATGCTTCTGGTGCTGCCTCCAAGACAGATGACTCCTCTGCCTCTGATGCCTCCAAGACAGACGATTCTTCTGCCTCTGATGCTTCCAAGACTGATGATTCTTCAGCCTCCAAGACTGATGATTCTTCTGCTTCTGGATCCGCCTCCAAGACTGATGACTCTTCTGCTTCTGGTTCGTCTGAGTCTGGTTCGTCTGAATCTGAGACTGGTTCTGTTTCTGCCACCAGCTCTGAGTCGTCTGAGTCTTCGAGCTCCTCTTCACACTCGTCGTCTTCCAGGTCTGGTTCTGAGTCCTCCAGCTCCAAATCCGCCGGTGGAGCTCCTGCCTATATGACCCCCCTTGGTGCTATTCTTGGAGGTGTTGTCGTTGCATTGTTGTAATGATCGATTTGTTATCATTATTGTAATGGGCCATTTGTTAATCGTTAAGGTGTTCTACACTCTTAGTATATGTACATTCTCGTCGTGTGTGTACAGAGGCTCACAAGCATATGTTCAAGTTGTTTTATAAGACCGTTGAAGTGATAATAATTGTAGACAGTAGTTGTTGAGGTCACTTCAAGTGCCCCTTGAAATTACCTTCCATATAGTCAATGTGGACAAAGGCGCGCTCAACAAAGGGGAGCGTTTCTATCGAGTATTGCAATGCTTCGGCGATATCGTGGCAGTTTTTAAAAGACAAGTTGAACTCCTTGGCTGCAAAAACAATGTCGATCTCGACATTGAGTCTGTCACCGACGTGGTACACCTTTAAATTGGTGATGAGCTTGATTGATTCGGCAAACCTGTAGGCCAAGTATAGTATCACCTTGTATTCTACGGGATCAGCTGCAGCACCTGTCAAGTTATTGATGTGCTCAAACGCTGTGCGGCTCCACGTTATAATGACGTAAAGAGATAAGCCAAGTGCCCCAAGTGGGTCCAACCACCATAAATCAAGGTAAGAACCCACTATGGGTATTACTAGCGACACAGTATTGAAAACTATGTCGGTCATTGCGTCCTGGGCTAGCGCCTGAACAGAGCTGGAACGGCTTTTAGCACACCAAAGCCAGCATCCGACCTTGGCCATGATTGTCACCAACATGATCGAAGCTGCATCGAGCCCAATTTTGGCTGTGGAGTGTTCAGCCGCAGGACTCAAAAAGAGCTTTTTGAAAGACTCTTGTCCAACTTGGAAAAACGATATGATGATGATGATGGAAAATACCAATACACCAAGCGGTTCGAGCCTGCTGCGGCCTACAGGGTAGGAATGCTCAACTCTCCAATTCTTTTGTGTCGAAAGCTTGTTGGAAATGTATATAATGAAGGTCGACAAAAAATCAAGGATTGAGTCCACCAAAGAAGCCACCATGGACATGGAGCTTGTCAAGAAGGAAACCACGACTTTGCCTAGGAGTAGGAGAAAGTTGATGAAAAAATTGACCATTATGGCCAATGTCACTTGTGCATTCATCTCTTCCTCGTCGTGGCCCAAAAATATTGCACCCTCGTAGTCTACGTTGCCCGGAACATCGTGGAATCGCGAAAAAGACGACACTGTCTTGTCACTGGCTCCCTTGGCCATCCCCGTTGCCCCGTATCCGTCTCTTTCGGCCTCGGACTCCATGTCATTTTCAATGTGTGTTTCCAACAACCCATAGTTGCTCAACATGCTATAGTGAATTTTGCCAGCGTCCAAGAAGTTGTCAATCTCCTGAAACTTTTCAATCAAACAGTTTTGCTCCTCGTAGTAGGGGCGCATCTTTTTCTTAATCTTGCCAAGGTCAGAAATATACATCTCGTACCAGTTGCAAAGGCTTTTGTAGTTCCCAATCAATCGTTCCGGTTGAAGTGAATTGAATAGGTTCACTCGAGCCAGAGCATCCTCCAAATCCAAAGAGCATGCACTACCTGTATCAATTATCGACGTGCGTCTCCCAGGGGCTGAAATATCAGTCTGAAGAGGATTATTAACAGTAAGACGAGCACTAAACAATTGCTGAATAAACAGCGGAGGCTTCCCTAGGGGCGGAGGCAGTTTGAATAACTCATTTGCGGATATGGAGGGCCTTCTTTCAGGTTGTCCAATCAAATTCTGGTCTTCATACTTTCTCCTGAGAGTAGTGGAGGCTGAGCTGGACCTGGGGCCATTGGCAGGTCGATCAGAAAGGCCTGTCAAATTGGAAACTGAGCGGAAATTCTGCAGCTCGTAAATACCCATGTGGCGGTCAGTGTTAGTGGTGGTAATTGGCCGGGTCTCATCAGGGTTCGGTTTCCGATTTATACCCATCCTTATCCGCAAAAATGTGGGAAATGTGCACAAACGGAGTGAAATTGACACATATGAAAATATTTTACCTCAAACACCCTCGGACTTGGGTTGACTCACATGGTGTGTATGGTGTGTATGCTGGCCTTTACATTTAAATGTCGTATGTGTGTAGGCTTGGGGAGTAAAATATCGTATGCGTGTGTGGGCTTGGTGAGTAAAATGTCGCACTATGTCGTAGCTGATGTCGTTTGCAGAGGGCTTTGGTCCACAGTGAACTGGCGATGCAAATTACCCGGACGCTATCAAGGACTATAAAAAGACAAAAATTAAATTCCAACAATTTCACCAACAACATGCTGCCGATATAAAGATGTTTCATTTGGTATGTTAGGAGCCTGATTGATGGCCAACTGCTTCAACTATATGATTAAACACATTGATGTAACTACATTTACTGAGGATTACATGCAGGACAAAAATAAATTTAGGAATTCTTCGTTTATGATTTACAGTGAAGCAGTTGGTGTTGGTACTGGCCTTAACTAACACGACAGTAAGTTTATCACATGAGGATTGAATGATGATTGTTCTCACAACATCTGTCCGGCGACTCCTGAGCCATGGATACAACATGCATCACCATCTGACCAATCTATATCATTGGTTTGATACTAACCACTAGGGCCGTTAAAATTCTGTATTCTAACTACTGAATCAGGCATCTTTGTATTGAAGCATGAAACCAGATTCTATGATGATAACCAATATTTCAGTTCTGCTTCTGAACCAAAAATTCATGAAGATACCCAAATACCAAAGCTCAAAAATCTGAAGAATCTGGTTATGCATACATAATACACAATGCAATAAATACAACTACTAGAATATTTCGTAACAACATGTACTATAAAGTAAAGATGACAATTTTACCATCGATTCCCGAGGTGGAAGCTCTGGTAGCATCGAATAACCTAATCTTAGAAATGGTGTTTTGGTGAGTAGTGATCAAGGCCTTGTTAGACACCTTGGGCTTGTTGACTCTACCCTTCAAGTCCATTTGCTTGAACATGTTCAAAGCTTGATGGGAGGAAATCTCTTCATCCTCGTCGTTGGTATTTGCAGATGCATCTTGCGTCAAATCTCTCTGCGTCTCAACCTTGTAGGCTTCTTGCCAGCCATTTTCGTCTCCCTGGAACACAATCAAGTTACAATTGTGGCCACCCACGAGTAATTTGTTTTCACTCAAGAAAACGGCACTCTTGAATGGCAAGTAGTTTGTCTTAATACTGACAATAGCACGAGGAGGTTGGCCTTCACTCTCAGGGTAAACCACGCCAATAGAAGAGTCGTGTGAAGTGTACGCAAGGGCGTTCCCACTAGGACTGAAAGCCACTGAATGGATCCAAGAGCCAGTCTCGTTGACAAAGTCGCCACACAAGGTTTGAAACGGCAACTTGGAACCCCAGGCAGTTGGCTCTGGCTTCTGGTCCAAGCCTTTGATGTAGGCGCTGAAAACTCTCAAGTGGCCGTCCGTAGAACCACAAGACAATAACACATTGTTGGGGTGCCAGTCCAAGGAAGTAATGGTGGACTTTAAGGGCTTCTTCAAGTGCTTGGATACCCACCAGTCATTTTCTTCCTCATAGTAGCAAACTGCGATAATTCTGTCACTGGACCCGACAGCAAACTTGTTCCCGTATGGGGACCACTTGCAAACAGTGGCGGCCCTGCTAATTCTCAACAAAACAAGTGTAGGCTTGAATTTGTTGGTGGCGGGGTCCAATCTCCAAACCAACGCGTTTCTATCCTGGGAACAGGTCAAGATCAGGGATCCATCTGGCGAGATGTCCACGGAAGTGACTGTCTTGTCATGTTCCTCCAAAACAGCATACAATTCTGGTTTTTTGTTGAGCTGGTTGACATTGACCTTGTAGATCTCAACATTGTTGCCTTTGGAGACAGCAAGGAGAGATCTGTCAGGAGAAAACACGTGGTCCTTGATGGGGAGGTGGCCTAATTGATAAACGATGGGTTGAGACATAGGAGTAACTCTCTACTAGTCAGTGATTTTAATTTGCGCAAGTTCCGAAAAAAGATAAACTACACAACTTGATTAGTGGACGCTGACCAGATTGGCTCAACGATTGACATACATTTCCATCAATAAAAGGCCTTGACTACATTTCCATCAATAAAAGGCCTTGACTACATTTCCTTCAATATCAGACCTTGAATACATTCCATCAATATCATACCTTGACTATATTACTCAAATCTCAAACTCTAATCCCTTTCTTTTAATAATTCATCCCGGAAGTTTGCTTCTCCTCTAAGAAATTCTTCACCTTCTTCCACACGGTGGTGACTTTTTCGTTCTTGATTGTTGAAATTTTACCATCAAATCTGTCAATCAAATGCACAAATAGGTTTGTTGTCTCCTTATTGTAGAGAATGCGCAACCAGTAGAAGAACAAGAACACCACCAATTGGAACCCAGAGGCATTTCTAAAGAAAATGGTGCGTAACAACAAGTACACAACGAGAATCAACTCGTCATGAGAAATGATGGTTGCCAATGTATTTGACCTGTCCAACACGGGCTGGATGTTCTTGAACAGAGCCAAATGAAGTGTGGAAAGTACAACGTAAGGGACAATCTTGAAGACCGACTTGAAAGTAAACATCCACACTATGCACAATACCAAGTATTGGAAGTTCTGGTGGGCCAACAAGGCTGCCAAAGGGGGAACAAATTCGAGCCCGAACTTGTGGGAGAATGTGGCTGTCAAGGACATACAAGCACCAACCAAACAGAGGCGGTAGATTATGGAATTGATGTAGTACTTGTTTGGGAGTCTCAAAAGCAACCAGAGGATGGTCAAAACCCCGCATGAAAGGGATAATAGATGGCCTGCGAGCCATATCTTGCGCTTTAAAGCATTCGAGTTTGCCCCACGTTTGATCAATTTCTTCTTTTTGAGCTCTGGCTTCACAGTTTCATTGGTTGGTTCCTGGCTTGCTGTGCTCATTGTTGGTGAAAATGATTTCGTTCTCAAATGATTATGTAATAAACATACCGACTTCCACATCTTGAGACACGTTTCGATGGTGTAGGTGTAAATGGTAGATGTAATCTAGATGAAATCTAGTTGACGCTCATAATCAGAAGGAGAACGTGTAAAGATAAATTAAGGTTATCACGAAGTGACCCTTAGGCCATAAATTTAGGTTTGAAGGGAATACATAAATTAGCCGTTATTTCCGAAGATGTTGGTAATATTGCACGATAATCTATACATCACTCCATCTTATAGTGCTTTTCGGTGAAATGGTCCGTCAAATAGCTTACCACCAAAATTATACCTAACGTACCAAATTACTTTTTTCCAAACAATGGACTACACCAATTCCAACCAACTCTCCCCTACTGAAGCCCAATTGCTCAACCAATATCAGCTCCTAGCTTCGCAGCTCAATACCTTATCTGCAGAGATAAGTAACCTCACAAAGCAGCAGCAAGGCACCTCTGCGCACGACTTGGCGAGTAACCTCCGTAACTTGGAAATGAAGATTGGATTGATACACACCTTATTCAAGGGTGCTGTATACACATTATTTGTGGACCAGGAAACAGTGACACAAGAATAGTTAGCCCAGTGGGTAAGCGATAATGGGAATGGAAATTTTGAACGGAAAACTTAATAAGGCACATCTTTAAAATATTTAGAGACGAAGAAGTGCCCTTGATAATTATAGGATAGGAATAGATACACTTGGGAATGGAGTAGAAAAAAGACCGTGAGGGGAATCACCCCATTATTATGGGCGGATTTATCAAACATGACCTCTAAATCGGTAGATTGAAAATTAATTTCGATGGGCCCAGAGTCAAAATGAAATATATTGCACCTTTATAAAACCATAGTGTGCCCCAGTAAAAAAAGTCAAAAAACCCAATGTCCAACGATAAATACAGTACCCCATTATCGTCGCGTTATGCGTCTGAGGAGATGTCCAAGATCTTCTCCTTGAGAAACAGGTTTTCCACTTGGAGAAAGTTATGGTTGAACCTCGCCATTGCTGAGAAGGAGGTTGGCTTGACTATGATTACTGACGAGGCCATCAAGGAGATGAGCGAACACTTGGAAATCACCGACGAGGAGATTGAAGCCGCCTCCAAGGAAGAGGCTATCGTTAGACACGATGTCATGGCCCACGTGCACGTTTTCGGCAACACCTGTCCAAGTGCCGCTGGTATTATTCACTTGGGTGCAACTTCGTGCTATGTTACCGACAATGCAGACTTGATCTTCTTGAGAGATGCGTACGATGTGTTGATCCCCAAATTGGTCAATGTCATTGACAGATTGAGCAAGTTTGCGATGGAATACAAGGACCTCCCAGTTCTTGGCTGGACTCACTTCCAGCCAGCCCAGTTGACTACTGTTGGTAAGAGAGCTACTTTGTGGCTTCAAGAGTTGTTGTGGGACCTCAGAAACATGGTTAGAGCTAGAAACGATATTGGGTTGAGAGGTGTCAAGGGAACTACTGGTACCCAGGCCTCATTCTTGTCCTTGTTCCACGGTGACCATGACAAGGTGGAGCTTTTGGATGAGACCGTGGTCAAGTTATTGGGATTTGAGCACGTGTACCCATGTACCGGCCAGACATACTCCAGAAAGATCGACATTGACGTCTTGTCGCCTTTGGCTTCTCTCGGAGCCACTGCTCACAAATTCGCTACTGACATCAGATTGTTGGCCAACTTGAAGGAAATTGAAGAGCCTTTTGAGAAGTCTCAGATTGGCTCCTCCGCTATGGCCTACAAGAGAAACCCCATGAGATGTGAGCGTGTGTGTTCTTTGTCCAGACACATGGCTGGCTTGTTAAACGATGCCATTCAGACGGCGTCTGTGCAGTGGTTCGAGAGAACTTTGGACGACTCCGCCATTAGAAGAATCTCCATTCCTTCCGCATTCTTGACTGCTGATATCTTGTTGTCCACCATGTTGAACATCACCAGTGGCTTGGTGGTCTACCCCAAGGTCATCGAGAGAAGAATCATGGCCGAGTTGCCATTCATGGCTACTGAAAACATCATTATGGCCATGGTTGAGAAGGGTGGTTCCAGACAGGATTGCCACGAGGAGATTAGAGTTTTGTCACACCAGGCCAGTGCTGTGGTCAAGCAGGAGGGTGGTGACAATGACTTGATCGAAAGGATCAAAAACACCGAGTACTTCAAGCCAATTTGGGGTGAGTTGGACTCTTTGTTGGACCCTTCCACTTTTGTTGGAAGAGCCCCTCAGCAGACTGAGAAGTTTGTCAAGAAGGATGTGGCCCAAGCGTTGAAGCCTTTTGAGAAGTACATCAACACTGAGAACGTCTCCTTGAGTGTCTAAGGATTTAGGATTAGCTATGTATCAATAACAGAGATGGAAATGGACAGGCCAGTAATATCACCTGGCTATTATTCTGGTAGTCTGAGGTTTGCATGTGGTATTTACATTCCTATCATGAATATTTCTATTGTGTAATTAAATACTCGTACATTACCGAACTTTAACATAAACTATACTTCATCTTGTCTAATCTTGCGTTTCTTTAAGTCGTGTTGGTCATAAGATCCTGATTCACCCTGTGTTGATTCTCTCATTATGGGTGAAGATGCAGGGGGTAAAGAATTGTTAGCGATCTGTGTGTTCAGAGCGCCATTGGACTCTCGGTCCAAAACGTAGCCTATCATTTTATCAAGAGAGGGTACTTTTTGTGGCTGCCTTTTCTCAAGTTCAAAAAAGCATTTGGAGTTGGATCCTGACATGGAATCTGACGATTGAGGTGACTGACTTTCTGTATCCACCAGTTCGCTTGCTTGTGATAATTTGAGAAGCCTTTTGTACTCATCGACGATTTCTTGGTAAGGGAATGTAACAAACACATCTCTATCGCCCTTGACAATAACTTCCTTGAGCTCTGAGTTTTCAGAGTTGTTTTCAGGAACACGTTCAAATGTCAAGTCAATCACACCGTTGAACAAATCCCGTTCAAACATTCTTTCGTCTGTGTAAAGCGAGCAATTGATCTTTTGCTCGACGAAATATATCTTCATATCCGACTTGTATCGAGGTCTAGCAACAACCTTCTTTATGAAAAGATTGGAGGGAGGGTCACCCTTGTTGCCCAAACTGTATATCATTTCATCCATAAAGTCGACTTCATCAATCAACTTGAAATCCCCTCTGTGTGCGGTTTCCAACTTTAGCACTACGGATCCATCGTAATCATCTGATGTAGATCTCGTCACACGAATAAGAGAGTAATCCTTGATACCAAAAAGGGTATGTACGGCAGTGTCGAGGGAATTAAATGTCGTGAGGCCCTTTGGTAGTTTTTCATCCTCTACCAAATTGAAGGACTGAAGGATTTTGTTGGAGAAGCCTGAGAGGTCCACCAAGTTATTGTCGATGAGTTTAACAGACTTCAGTATCAACGATTTTTTGGACATTTTGTGTTCATTCTTGGTCTTATCGGGTTTCCCCTCGATAACACTAAAGTCTGGATTCTCGAAAATGGGCAATATGTCTTTCTTGCTTGTGAAAGGGATCAATGAATGGTACAAGTTGATCAAACTGTTTGCCATCGTTAACTTCACTCTAAGACCAGCTTCCAATGACTTAACGTGCAACTTTGAATTGGCGCATATAGGATTATGTTTGTTATTTAGGTGGTTGAGGGAATTGTTTCTCTTGGAGGTTGACTTTCTTCTGATGGCCAACTTGACAAAATTCTTATCGGCCAATAGATACTTGTGGATCTTCGTCTTGGGTATCGCATCGAAGAAGGACTCCTCAGGGGACTCTGATACCCCAGAATTTTTGTCTGCAGAATCATGAGGTGTACTTGCGGCCGTGCTTGTGTTTGAAGACATTAAAGAAAGCCTTGACACTGTTGAGGAAGCAGACGACCCCAGGGTCTCATACAGACTGGTACTCAGCAGGCTATTGGTGGGCTTTGTAGCAGGACGGGGTATAGTAGTCCCAGGCTCATGGTTTCTGTGCTTGGAGGTTGTACTGCCTGAGGTATTCAAATGCATCCCTTGTTCTTGCATTGAATCTAGGCCAAGGTCTTTGCTGTAATATGAACAAGGAAACTTGGAATCACTGGTGGGGCCATTGGCGAGGCCTGGTGGTCTTGAATTTAAATGGCATGGGGTACTTTTGGCTGAAGGATTACCACCACGTTTGGGGAAACCGCCGTCAGAATTTTCTCCCCCATTAGAGTCGTCGCTGTGATTAAGGATATCTGCTATTCCAATCATGACCGATTGCTGGAGTGACTTCTTGTGTTTGCTTTCCCTTCTGTCAAGTCTGAAGGGGGATGTCTGAAAAAAGTAGGGTTCAATTTATTACACTTTCGAGAGAGTGAGACAATAATAAACAAAATTAGCGCTTTACAATAAAGTATGGGAATCCTTAAATATGCACACCGTACTATTTTTGGGGTTGCCATCATAGCGAGGGGGGCAGGAAAATACAACATAGAATTAGGGTTTGGTCCCCCGGCTTTCCAATGATAAAAAGGAAAAGTAATGACGGTTAAGGTGAATTGAGCAAGCATGCTTGTGGGCATCAACGTCCAGATGTCATATTGACATATTCAACAGTGGTGAACTCCGCATGGCATCAAGCTGACAAGGTTTGAAACTTAGCTTGGCCTAAGCAAGGTTTGAAACTTTGTAAACACACCCACACTGAGACATATAGTATGCATGTCGCGTAAATGATGGAATAAAGTTGCTACCAGAATGAAATTCCACCGAGCTAATCATTTTATGTACACGGCACCATCCCACGATCCACCGTCAAAGGGATGTGCAAGGCCAAGTGTCAGTGGGGTGAGCATCGAGAGATCTGCAAAGGGAAGACCTTTCATATTTTTTAGGAAAGTCATCACTGAGTTCCGTGGCGTGTACATACCATTTTCCTCGAGCGTGACATCATTTTACCGAATTTGTGAGGCGTTAAAGATTACTAACAATGACTACTTCTGGCCTGGGAAACTAATGTCAACAGAAGCTTGGGGCAGGTTGTTCCGGGCTCACGGAAATCACATCCAAATCCCTGCCATTCCTCAATAATTTAATGTTCAGCTTCATTCCGTTATCTGATACAAAGCTGAAAGTCTTGAAGAGTACTCTTGTCAAAAAATAATCTGATCGCAACCATGTGAAAGTTGAGGAAAAGTAATTATCATAAACCATCGATGTGAGGCCTCAGCTAGTTCCTGTATGGGCTACTAGAAGCGGGTATTGAAATTACGAATAAAATGTCAAGAGCACAGAGGTTTAGCTCAACTTTGTAGGAAAGCCTCCAACTGTGACCATTTGTCTCGGACCATTAATGTCTTGGACCATTGGTTGACGAGGTAATTGGTCTGGTCATGGTAGCACAGAATCGGATGGAAGATGTGTCAACTATTTGGTCTAATCAGAATGGTCTCATCTAAAAATGGCTTCATTTGGTTTTTGTTTTTGTCTCGGAATTCGTTGTCATTTGAAATTAAAATAAAGAAAGCTTTCACGGCATGAATTGTTTAGACTAAACTAGTTTCACGAGCTGCTGCATCCACATGTATATCTAGAATTCATCCCTTTCTGTGTGAAATTGAGAGGTTGCTGTTGCGTGCACAAACTCTGCTCGGTCCCTGCATTTACGAGGCGAACTTCAAGTTGCGCAGTCTTGAAGATTACGAGAATTGTAATGAAGTATCTTTTGCCAAATGCCACTGATCTTTTGTTTACCTACAATAGAAAGCAATCAATTGAGTCTATTCAATACGAGATTACACCTTTTCAAAGTCTTTGTATGTTGACACTTCTTGCAAGTCGGAATGAGGAATTGTATTCCCGATGGCCAACATCATTTAGGAGACGTCTGCAGGAGCTCTTTCCATGATGAAATCACCTGATCAAAAATATTTTGCCAGATGTGACCCCACACCTGTATAATTAATTCTGGTTCGCTTATTTGACCACATTCTGCAGGGCAATGACTAGCTCACTTCCAACACTTATGTTGGGACATGCTCCCATCTTTTGTTGGTTCTTGTCCCATCTATGCCTTGAGTACAGAGGTAGAGCACAAGCGAAGGGAGATTTTTAGAGCGCCATTGGGACTATGATTCAAGGGGCGCAATTTGTTGGGCGTTCATTTTAGGTGAACCTATTTTGCATGGTAAAATACGGCGTTCATTGAATCCTATAATGACAATTTGCATGATAAAATACTGAACCTAAAGAAAGTTGATGCTTTTCGCATGACATTTCCTTCTGAGAAGCAAGTTTTAGGGTATTTGAAAGGGAAACCATCACGTGATATTTGGCATGCCACTTTTGCCTTTCTAGAGAACTGTCTGAGGAACGACTATCACATATATATGCATAGGTAGTTAGTCTCGCGAGAATTTGTAGGATTAGGGTGTGAAGGGGATATCATAGAAACACTGCGTATACGGCCAAGAACCATCAATATACAAGGACGGCTCGTCTAGCACTGCAGATCAAAACATGGAAAAAAGTCGATAGTACAAGGACATGGGCGCATTTTTTTTGGTGAGGCACGCATATTTCATACAAAAGTGTTCGAAAGAGGGTAATTTATTGCCCTATTAACACTATATAGGCATTACAAATCTCGTACAATATTGAGGCATTACTAATGATGAAAAGAATTTTTTGACATTTTCCGCCAGAATTGTTTGAGAAGTGGAAGAATGCATGTGGTTGCCTCTTCTTCTTTTCATTGACAACCACAATACTTTTATACATCATTTACATTTCTCGAAACCCATGGTTACTCTAATTCTACGGAATATGTTTTTCAAGTCATTTAGATGCTTATATAACATAACACAAACAAAGATGAAACCACATGGGATTAAATTTGTCGTTTATCGATGGTTAATGAGCAAGTATTAAAAGTTGGAGCCTGTGTTTATGTTTCTATCTCTGACACCAAGCTCACCGTTCAAAAAGTCATCATCACTGGCCTTCTCGCCCTTCCTCCAAAAGGTCCAACCTCCAGAGCCCTCGTACAATCTGTTAGATCTCTTCTTGAAGTAGAACAAAAGAGCTATAATGCCAATTAATATGGAACCACCGACACCAACGACAACACCGACAACAATCTGGTTTGTTTTGGACAAGCCAGAGCTCTTATCGCTGTCGCTGGTTTTGTTGGAAGACGGCAGGGCATTTGAAACTGTCTGAGTCGAGGTGACAACAACAGTGCTCCCGTTGTCTACTGAAGAGAAGGTGGTGACTACACGGGACGCAGACGACGAAGATGAAGTCGTAGTTGAAGATCTCGAGGAAGATGTAGTTGATCTTTCCTCGGAAGAGGAACTTGGAGCTTCAGAGCTGGTCGTGGTGGTACTGCTCTCTTCTTGCGTCGATGAAGGAATGGAGAATGTCGACGAAGGAGACAGGGAGACGGTAGTGGTTGGTTCCTGAGACGAGGAAGCCGACGACAGTGTTGAAGTTTCGCTTGGTTGCCATGAGAATTCCAGCGAGCTACTGCTACTGCTGCTGCTGCTACTGCTTGAAGTGGTAGTTCTTGTTGACGACGATGTCGACGACTCAGTCTCACTCAGCGAAGATGGCGTCTCCGATGTGAACACTTGCGAGAAACTAACGGGCGAACTAGTTGAAGCGCTTGAGCTAGCCAGGCTGGTTCCTGTGCTTAAGGCAGACGATGCCGAAGTTGTATTGTTGGGGTCATCAGCTCTCTTAGCGACGCTCGGCAAAGAGTGAGCACATGGGTGGCGACCAAGGCTTTTGGGCCAGGAGAAGAAGTCAAAAAACGAGTGCTCTTCTCCCGAGTAGTTATCGGCCAGAGTTTGAAGGTCGTTGGGGGATGACTTTGACTTGAGGTTGTAGCCGATCGGATGCACGCAGAAAACCAATACGAACAAGCATACAAGGACGATCAGATATAAGATGAACGCCTTGGTGTCCTGGCTTCTGGATCTCCCGGGCCTACGTTGAGGGCCCTGCTTCTCCATCTGTAATAACGAATGTGGGTACTAAGAATTAAAAAAACTATTAATAACGCCTATTTACCACAGGCGTGAAAATTTTCTAGGTTGTATTGTTAGCATACGAGGATATACTGCAGACAAAGAATACGATGCACCCCGTCATAAGAAGATGGCTTGCCACGGGAAACGTTGGGCGACATGCTTGAGGCTGTACGAATATTGTGACCAAGTTCCGGTGACGATGATCACTATGCTTATGTAAGCGCACAGCCCGATCTGCGGGTAGCTTATTAAGCCGTTTCGCAAAATGGGGTGTGAATTGTATCAGAATGCCCCTTTCAAACACTGTGTTTTGACAGGCTAAATCGAGAAAAAAACAAAACAGCGCGATACGCGCATTTACTTGATTTGAAGCAGAGATCCCCCTCCAAACGAATCAAGTTGAAGCACCGGATGTCTACGTATTTTTTTCTTGCGCTAGGCATCTGCGCATGATTTCTGCACACTATAAATGAAATTAACCTTGAATGGATACCGCACGTGAGTGTAACAGGGGAGACCAACCCAGATGGTAACCCACGGTATAAAGAAGAGAAAATATCACAAAATATGGACCTGAAGAATCTAGAACAGCAACCTTACAGAGTGGGTCCAAAAGCAACAATGATAATTTGAATTCCAAATTTTCTCATGCCATCCATAGCTATCTTTGGGGGAAACGGATTCTTGGGCAAGAAAATCTGCGAGGTGGGGCTCAGACTTGGTTGGAATGTGACTGCATTCTCCAGATCGGGCGCACCATCCATCAGAGCCGATTGGGCCTCAAAAATTAACTGGGAACAAGCCGACATTTTCCAACCAGACTCATACAAGGACAAACTCGCGGAGTACGACACTGTTGTGCACTCGATAGGCATTCTATTTGAAGACCAATCTTACAAAAAGCGCATCAATTCCAACTTCAATGCCTTGAACGAGTTCCAGTCCTTGATGAATAACTTGAAGGGATCCAACCCGATGGAAAAGGACCCGAAATACACGTACGAAGCGATCCAGCGAGATTCAGCTGTTCTCCTTGCTGACGCATTCCTTGCATCCAAGAAAAAGGAGGCCACCAACAAGGAGGCCACCAACAAGGAGGCGTACTCTAAGCCATCATTTGTGTATATTTCAGCAGACCAGCAAATTCCGTTGATTCCTAGTGGTTACATCACCACAAAAAGAGAAGCCGAGTTTGAGTTGTCGTGCAAAAAAGACTTGAGAAGTATCCTCATGAGGCCAGGCTTCATGTATGATGCGCTGGGAACTAGCTTCACCACCAGAGATGCTCTTGCAACTGCCTTGAAGTTTGGGTATGGATTGAAGAGTGCCGTTGGTGTCAATGTTCCATTGCTCAACAATCTTATTAGACCTGCTGTCTCTACCGAATCAGTAGCTTTGAAAATGTACCAAAAACTTGGAGATGAAGGCTTTGAGGGGGTTGTTACTTTGGAAGATATCAACTCAAGATAACATAAATACCGACTATAGAATTAATTATAGAATACTTAAACATTAATACACACCATTTTACGGGACTCCACTTTCTTTGGCCGTAGGTTCTTGTGTAAGTTGGCTTTGTAAGCTTTCCAACCAATCAACCTCGATCTCATCCATACAGAACAGCTTGGGGACCTCTATCACATCAGGTTTTATGGTGATTTCCTTCAATCCCTCGATGTACACAAGATTTATATTCTCCTTTTCAGACTCCGATTCAGATACAACTTCCTTGGTTTTCAGAACGGGGGACCACCAATAAACAGGGTATTTCCTGATGATATTGCCAAATATACACGCCACGCTGATTATCAAGACTGAAGAAATTAACTGGACTGGCAAGTACCACCAACTTAACATTCTAATTTGTTCGTCAATGGCTGGAAGCAAGGCAGATGCCCCCGCAGGAGGGTGGACACAGTTACATATACTCATGATCACTGACGACACTGCCACAGAGAGAGAGCCGGCGAGCCAGTAGTGGTCTCTTCCAGTCGAACTCAACAGGAACAACTTTTGTATGCAGACCCCGATTAATGCGGCTAAAAAATGGCCCATTAAAATGTTGCGGGGTTGGGCCAAGGGCACCAGTGAGGCATTGAAGCAAAGGATAGCGGTCGCACCATAACTAGCCAATATCACAGGCACGTGGTGTTGTGTGAAGACTGTCTTACTGCGGAAAACGCCCTCCAAAAGCGTGATCCCCACAAAAGACGAGATGAGAATCTCGAGCCATATCCAGTAGTCAGCTTTTGGCGTGGGTTGAGTCCCACCCAACAACCTGCGGAATGGCAAGGGGAGCTTGGGAACAATCAGACGGGGTATATACCTGTCGAGCCAGGTGTCAATGGTAAACTTGAAAACCATGGTGGTGTGGGAATATTTTGCACTTTATTTATTTAGTCATTAATGCCGCGGAAAGCTTATTACCGATTCCGGTATCTCAAAGTTAGATATTCTTCGTTTAATAGGTAACAGAGCTTAAAATATTCTACACTGCTCACATTTGACGTTTATAATACAAATAGCTCTAAATCATATTAAACGTAGCTGCTAAACATGCTCTTCTTGCGCCTGAGAATATACTTTCTGATTTCGTCGGCAATCAAGACCGTGCTGCAAAGAAGCGTCAAGTGGACGATGTCACTAAAGTACAATGCTTCCGTTTGGAAAATGGACTGGAAGAATGGTACGTAGATGGCACACAATTGGCCAATCAAGGAGCCTGCGACGGCAAAGTTGAACATCAGGTTCGACACGCCAAGCTCAATCGTGGACTTGCTGTACAGGCGGCATGCCAATGCGTTGAACATGTCAAACAAGACAAAGCAAGTGAAGGTCATGGTGGTGTCTCTGGCGGTGATCTCGTTGCCTGTAGATTCCTTTATAAAGATGTAGAGTGTTCCCATGATGATCATCAGGGCAGACTGCAAAACGCGCTTGATGAGTTGCTCGGTCAAGATCTTGGCGTTACGCTTTCTAGGAGGCTGTGTCATGACCTCCTCATCGACAGGTTCCACACCAAGCGACTGTGCTGGGGGTCCATCCATCAAGATGTTGATCCACAATATCTGCATGGCATTCAACGGGTTGGGTAATCCAAACAAGGTGGCCAAGGCAATCAAGGTCAAAGCTGCAATGGAGGTCGACAACTGGAACGTGATAAAGTTCTGAATGTTGTAAAAGATACCTTTGCCCTCTTTAATGGCGCTCAATATAGTTGAGAAGTCGTCATCGGTCAAAACCATGTCAGAGGCCTCCTTGGCCACGTCGGTACCGTTCTTGCCCATGGAGATTCCGATATCCGCCAATTTCAATGCTGGGGCATCGTTGACTCCGTCACCAGTCATGGCCACAACATCGCCTCTTCTCTGGAAGGCCTTGACAATGGAAACCTTGTGTTCCGGGGAGGTTCTTGCAAAGATGGATACGTTGGAAATGGCAGCCGTAAGTTCGTCGTCCTTCATGTTGTCGATTTGGTCGCCAGTAATCACCGCGTTATTGCCCACAATAGGGATACCAATCTGCTTTGCAATGCTGATTGCGGTGGTGGACGAGTCACCAGTAATCATCACAACGTGCACACCACCCTTCATTAACATGGACACAGACTTCTTTACGTTGGGCCGTGGTGGGTCATTCATGCCGACTAAACCAGTAAAGGTCAAGTCAGACGGCTCGACAATATCGTCTTCCTTTGCTGCATTGATTTTCTTATTGTTACGGGCAAATGCAATGACTCTTAATCCTTCAGATGCCAATGCGTCTGACTTTTCCAAAACTGTTTTCCTAATTGTATCGTTCAATGGCTTGGCCTCTCCATTCACGTCGAGGTATTTAGAGCACAAGCTCAAGAGCTTTTCTGTACCACCCTTTGCAAAGGTCTCGCACTTGTTGACATCACCAGCGTGCGCCGAGACAGCCATGTACTTTCTACTGGAAGAAAACGGCAACTCGTAGCTTCTCTGCTTTGATTCTCTAGTGTCCTGAAGGCCAAAATGCTGCAATACCTCAACAAGCGCAATATCTGTTGGGTTGCCGACATATCTTTGACTTTCCAGGGAGAAGCGTGAGTTGTTACAGATGTTGCCCACCTCCAACGTTTTGGCTGTGTTGCTGGTCAAATCATATTGCTTCTGGGTCGTGTGGTAATGGTTGTCTGCAAAGTCCTCCAACTCTAAGAAGGTCTGCTCCTTTGGAAGATCAGTAGTCCATATCTTGGTCACAGTCATGTGGTTCTGGGTTAATGTTCCGGTTTTGTCAGAACAGATGACGGAAACGCTCCCCAAAGTCTCAACGCTGGGCAATCTACGGACAATTGCCTTTTGACGGGCCATTCTCAACACACCCAAGGCCAAAGTCACCGTAACAATGATGGGCAACCCTTCTGGAATGGCAGCCACAGCGAGGGACACAGAGATCTGGAACATATCCAACCACGAGCGGCCCTGGAAAACACCAATGAGGCAGATGATACAAATGACAATGAAACTAAAGACAGACAAGTCCTTGCCCAACTTGTCCATGGCATTCTGTAAGGGTGTTTTGGGCTTTTCAATCTCGCTCATCATTTCAAACACGGCACCAAACTCCGTCTTGGTGGCCGTTCCAATCACGATTCCATCACCATTACCATCACGCACCAATGTGCCCATATGGGCGATACTACTTCTCGAGGTTATGGGAGGGATATCTTCAACTTTGGCAATTGGGTCAGCAGTCTTTCGTACAGGCAGGTTCTCTCCAGTCAAATTACTCTCATCGATGGACAAGTGAACAGCCTTGATAATCCTTATGTCAGCAGGTATTCTGTCACCCTGACTGAAATGGATCAAGTCTCCAGGAACCAAGCTCAGGGCCAACACCGTGGAGGTGGAGCCGTTTCTAGTCAATCTGCACTCTGCTGGGACCAATTTGTTGAGGGCCTCCAAAGATTTCTCGGACCGGTACTCCTGGATAAAGCCCACAGTGACTACGATCGTGATGGCCAAGGTGATGGAAACGGCATCGTCGGTGTTGCCCATCCAGAAACTGATGACTGCAGACCCAATCAATAACAATATGAGTGGGTCCTCGTAAAAGCTTGAAATGAATTTGAGCACAAGGTTCTCCTCCTCATCGTTGGAGAGCTCATTTACGCCATGCATGGCCCTGCGGTTGAGGATATCCTGGCTGTTCAGCAAGCCCAGCTTAAAGTCGGCCTGGAAGTCCTGCACCAATGCGTCTATAGGCGCGCTGCAGTACTTTGCCGATGGCGTATTAGAACGAGCATTCGGAGCCAGGAGGTTTCTCTCATCAAATGGGTTCTCGCTCATGCTCGGGGCCTTTTGAAAAAGTAACTTGACACGATTATAAAATTTAAGCCTGAAGAAAAAAAATAGGTTGAATGCTTACCCTACGAGTTTGGATCATGAGCATCCGCACTTGAGGCTAGAAATGCGCGCCTTTACGTCTGCGAGTTTTATGTTTGCGATGGCTGAAAATTTACATCATATTATCAAACACCGCAATTGTTTTATGTCGATGCATCTCTGCTGATGTAAGCGTAGCATTACCTAATGTGGCAATTGGCAGTTCCAAGCGCTTTCAAACCGAACATGCCGTACACAGCCCCAATCAAGTCCAAATTAATGCCTTATGATTGAAAACCGTTCCTGTTTAATACTAAGCGACCGATTTGGTGGTATTGTATACACACCGCAAGATTAATTTTTGTACAGCCCATACACATTTATGATGGCTTGCTGTACAATAAAAGAAAGAACTATAGGAGGTGATATTGAAAGAGTGACTAACACTGATAGTCTTTTCATCAAAATTAGGTATGTATCCTGTGGTGTTTCGTCCTTTCTAGTCTCTATCACTACTCGTACCTTTATTGTTCATGCCATTATCAATTACCATACTACTAGCTATCATACAATGCGTCTTTATATAGTGACGTTACCGGATCCCGCAAGCAGGATCAGAATGCTACTTGTCAAACATGGGATTGACTCGCAATTCCCGTTTGAACCCCTACTCATCAGGCGGGCCAAATTCTCCTTCAAAGATGGTGGCACCAGCCTTTCTCCTGCTTTCCACAACCACACACTCGTCCATTTCCAAGATCATCTTTGCGTTAGGGCGATCAAAAGGGTTCGGTCTCAACATCTTATTGACTAGTTTGTCCAAGGTGAGAAGATCGCCCACAAGAAAATCTGGGGCCCAAGGTGGGATGATGTTCTTTTTTGTCTCCTCCATTTTGTAGGGGTCTTTCAAGCCATCGATCTTCAAATGGTTTGCAATCGACAGTGGCTGGCTTTGGAGATACTTGCTGATGTTGTCGCTCAGCAACTTACCAGCATCGCTCAAATCGCCGCTGCGAAGCTTGCGCCAAGGCGTGCCATTTTCCGGAAGGATGATGTTGGCTGCGATTTCAAGGATAATCAAGCCTAGCGAAAAGATGTCTGCAAACGGCGTGTAGATCTTGTCATTTATGAGTTCCGGGGCGATGTAGTTGCGGTCACCTTCCAAATCAAAGTCTTTCTCCAAAATGGGGAGCTTTGTTGCGAGGCCAAAGTCGCCAATTTTCAAGGAGCCCTCAAAGGTGACAAAGATGTTTGCAGGCTTAAGGTCCAAATGAAGGTAGTTTTTCAGGTGGATGAACTTCAAGCCGTTAAGGATCTCAATGAGGATCTTCCATATGCGAAACTCGTCTATACGGTAGTTTTTGTTTTCCTCGACAAAGTCATAGAGCGTCCCATTGTCACAGTACTCAGTCATGATGTAGTAGTAATTGTTAAAGTCCCACGCCTCGATAAAGTACACGAGGTACTCCTTACCCTCTTCCTGCTCCTGCAAGTTGATGCGGTCATTCTCTTTAACCAGGGTCAAAACACGCAACGCCTCAATCTCGCGGATGATGGCCTTCTTCTCGATTCTGCCCAAAACAGGTTTGCGGGAGCGCTTGATGGCAAACTTTTGGTTCTGAAACACGCACTCGTACGCGAGCGAAAATTCACCGCTGCCAATGTATTTGATGTTTTTCATCCCAAACTTGTGGACGAGGTGGTCATCAATCTTCTTGGCAATCTCTGAGTGCTCGTCGGCGTGTTTGGCAGACTCGCTCATGAGCAATTGGGTGTGAAGGTTGTTGTTTTTCAGCTTGTGGTGGAGAAGGTTTGTCGGGGTGGAAGGCTCGTTCTGGCCCGGAAGGGCCGGAGGCTTTGTCAGCACAAAGAGACTGGGCTTACGCCTGTACTGCATGGGGCTAAAGTTGGATGGAGTAGAGTGCAGTTTCTTGACCAGCTTGGTTGGGGTTTCCGGAATGGTCAAGTCTATGTCGCTCAGCATGTCAATGTCAAACGAAAGCGATACCAGGAGATCGTCGTCATGCCTGCGCGAGTCCCCGGGAAGCCTTCTGTCATCCTTCTTTTCATGGAGCGTGGACTCACTTTCCTCGCCCCGTCGTATGAAGCGGAGTAATGACGACGTTGAGTCGTTGTTGTAGATGCTGTTGATGCTGTTGATGCTATTGTTGAGCAAGGAGTTGTTGATGCTGTTGTTGCGCGAGTCCGTGTGCACAGAGTTGTTACGACCCACCTCGATGGAGAGCTCCGAGTCATCGTAACCAAATGGCCGCTGTTCATCTTCGTGCACAGATACCATGTTGGACAACAGACTTTTGTTTTGGTTGATCAACATGAGTGGGTTCTTCTTGATTGGGGTATCTGGTGGAAGTTTGCGCGACTCCTTGAGCATCTGATTTTTCTTCACAAGTCCACTGCTCTTGAAGGCTGTTTGAAGTGGCTTCACGAACCGGTACAGCAGGCGGTTCTCCTTGTCATCAAAATCGTCGCGTACCACCTCCGCTGTACGCCTAGTCTTGATTGGCGAAACGTCCTGGTAGATGATGATCAGGTTGTTGCTGGAGTTGGAGAGTTTCCTGTTTCTGCTAGGACTTTCCAAGTCCGAGTCCTCGAGGTTGTACAGCGTGGGCAGGCTCAGGTGTCTGAACGGCAGCTTGGCAAGCGACGTTTTGCGGAGCTTGTTTGCTAGCAGGCTGTTTTGTATGTGACGGTCGAAAAGTGCCACCATGGTTGGCCGTTCAGGCGTCAGTCTATTAGGGGAGATGATGGCGTCCCTATCGGCATTTTTGAACATTTTGAAGCCCTTGGGCCCGAGTTTGGAGGGCGAATAGAGCTTATCCTCCTCAATGTGCTTCATGCCCTTTTGTGATGGTGATGGTGATTGCGAGACAAGCTGGTGTGGCCGCTTGAACTTTCCAATTGGTGAAATAAAAGACGGGCTGAAACGGTTGGTTCTCGAAGGGCTTGTGTCGATTTGCACGGTGGGACTGGAGTGGCCAATTATTTCTTCCTCTTTGCCTGGGCTATGCCTTACGTTGATCTGAGTGTCTATTTCGCCGTCATCAATATTATCAAGGCTCTTGTGAGCTTGGCGCAAGTTCAGCTCTATGGAAAGATTGAGAAACTTGCTGCTCCGTTTGATCAGCAGCAGCGAATCTTCCAGTTGTTTCTGTGGCGTGTATCTCCTGCTATCCTGGAGAATAGGGTACTGCCGAAGCTCGTCGTCGTCCTCTTCCTCCAAACAATCGTCAATAGTGTCACCATAGACATGTTTCAAGTTGAATGGAGGGGATTTGTTGATTTTCTTGATATCGTCGTTGATGTCCTCGAGAATGAGCGAATTGAATGACCGCAGGAACAGTGTATTAGTGAAGTATTCGATAGATGGACACTTGTTTTGGGGAGAGCTGCTTTTGCCCCGGAGACCAGTATTTGGGGTACTTGTGCCCACAGTAAAGGCACTATTTAGACGGTCGCCTGAATAGCTGCTCTCATCCTGGCTCTCTTTGTCTTTGTCGGCGATGACACTCGAGCTCATGCCCGGGGCCATCTGCCGGAAGCTCATGTTGGTTTTGTTTTTTTTTTAAAGTTTTTTTGGTGACGCGATTTGCAGGAGTCACTTACGCGTAGAGAACACAATTACAAGCCCAGTAGAATGGCATATACACAAACTAGCTATACCATCTATGTGTTTTGATGGAATGTTCTATTTCATTACCGAATGTCCATCCCAACCATTCCCTACCCCCCCTTTTTTTGTATAATACTTACTCTCTTCCAATCAAATGCGCGAATTCCATGGCTTTGGTGGACCCAGCCTTAAGGAGAAGAAAAAGCGCAAATGACAAACGAACATAACTCGGGCCATCGTCCAGCCTTCTGGAAGTTTGTGTTAACATCGTCGCCCGATTTGTGCCTCATCTGCACTTGCATCATGTGTTTTTTCTCTTATCTGGGACACACATCTCGTCTAAATTAATTTCATGCACTCTGTGCTACCTCTACGATCTATTTCATCGTATACAATAGGGGATCCTCTTGTTCTCACTTGAAGACGACCCAACTTGTGACTTTGTCCGCCGAAACTCTTCAATGGCATCATCGTCCCCTGTGAAGAAGTTAAAAATTGCAGTGTTTTTGTATTTTTTTCCCAATGCAACAACCTACTATCTCTATTTACTGTCTTCTCCTTGTGGTTTTGTGCTAATGTATTTGTAAATAAAACTGAAAATTAGAGACAGCTCAGCAGGTGGCTTGGAGCTCGGTAAGTCCCTCCAAGGTCAAGAACGATTAATAGAGGTGATATGCTCACTTCTGAGAAGCCTGTCTTCCTGGAGTCTGCTCAGTTGTAACCTGCTGCCTTGAAGTCATATACTTTGGTGAAACCATACTAGCGCTAAGCATAGCTCGTGATTAGCCGAATTGATTCAATAAACCTTTATTAAGCCTTTAGCCGAAATAGATATTGGGAATAAAGAGACAATTAAAGTATTTATTGGTAGCATAGCAATGCTTAATCAACTGTTCTATCCAGCATTTTAAAGTTAACTTCTTCGCTTCTTTAAAAATAACGTCAGGTCTGCGCTTTGAGCGTAAAAGCCGAAATTTAGTAATTATGAGTTGTTCATTAAAACCACATCAAATTGGCTCCTGGTATAGAATGTACTTTTGTATTCAGTAACATGCATAACCACAATGCACGTGTTGTCCAAGATCCGATCAGTGACAGCGCATCATGTATAACATGACCGATAGACTATCGAACCACAAAGCGCTTCAGTATGGAGACATTTTGTGGACAGAAAGCCTTTTTAAGTTTGAGCCGATGACAAGGCGTATTTGGTACTATAGTATCAGCTAAGAGTAGTGAAAAAAATCTGTATCGTATATGTGGGCTTACTTTTCTGCAATCTGATGAGACAATAGGAGGTGTTGGGAGTACTTGGAATGTTGGGGTGAGTGAATAAATGGAAAAATAGAAGCTGGCACAGAAGCTGGCACAGAAGCTGTTTTTCTCAGTGAAAATAGAAAAATCTCTTTTCATGTTGGAAGAACACTGGACAGACATCGAAACGCACGGTGTCCTCAAAAGCGGGTTGCCTCTCCGAGATACGAACCTTGATCGCGAATGGATAGTGCAGATAGGGGTGGACAGCAACGTATCGTCGGAAAAGCTACAGGGCTGGTTTGGTGTGTCCAACTCCAACTACTTGATACTAGCCATAGCCCAGAATGATGGGACAGAAGTATATTATAGGGTAGAGAGGGGATTACAAGATGCGCAAAAGCCCATAGAAATCGCATGAACCTTACAGGTGTTGCTGATGGAGTTGCCCATGGGAGATGCCCATTCAATTCAGTAATTTCGAAAATTTCAAAAATTTCGAAAATTCCTTGTTGCCAACACTTTACAAGTAGTTTATGAGGATTGTATCCAGTAGCTCACAAAGACAAAGGGTTTGTAAGCGGACTTAGACAACTGATTATTAATGACTCAAGGATCAACTGGCTTGCAATACCACACATACAGTTAAAATGACAACACAATCTTTTTCTTATTCTCATGTCACGCAAAGGTTGCAAGTGTTTTGTATATTTACGAACTGTGGTGATGTTAAGGGCAGGGTTTTTAAATCCATTGGAAACGATATAAACGTTTCACAAAATTAATTCCGTGGTGGTTTTGTGGACGGGTTTTTTTTGCACCCATGTTTGCAACACCAATTCCACCAACCACTTACTCGCTCTTTCTAATTGACGTACCCTGCGACATGTTTTCGCAAGAGGGAAAGTTGCTACTTAGTAAGGGATACTATTCACTCTCATTCACTCTCACAGAGATGGAGTGTTTTATCGTGACCTTCTCGCTGATACTTGGGTTCCTCATCATGCTTAGATTTCTTGGTTCCAGAAGCCTCATTTCAAAACATACAGAGTACATTTGGTTAGACAATCTGGCGTACAAACTCCAGTGGCAGGTTTTTGCGGATTGGCGTTACAGCAAAATTGCACATCATCAGACGACAACCGGGTATGTTCTAGGGAAAATTCTCGAAACGGCACGTCTGCAGCGGAAAGTGGGAATCTACACGGTTAGATTGGGTAGTGCCGTGTTTGGGACATATTATGCAGAACTAAGCCTAACAAAAACACGCCGTATAGAACGTTTCACTCTCTTCAACGGAAATATACCTGGAAAGTCTACCGTGCATATTCCTTGGCCTGGTGGGTGGTTGGAGTTACAATCACACTCACAACCACCGCTGTATGTAGAATAGAGAAATAAAAAACCTAAACAGTCATGCTTATTAATGATCGTGGCGAAAGGGGTCATCAAATCACCACACCCTTTATGTAGCCATAAAAAAAACCTCCAGCCAGATATGTAGGGTCGTTCGACGCCATGATTTTCCCTTGACGTGCATTCAGCCGTTCTGTGAAGGTACAGCAAAGAGTGACTGTGTCGCTTTTGTGGCGTTCTGTTACCTCGTCTAATGTTCAGAAATGAATGCCGTTTTTCGCAGCAATACCTCTCCACGTGACTGGTGTGGACCATATGACAAATTCGCGTACCTTCATTGGTGGAAAAATAATTCATGGGGCCGGCTACAATTGTCAGTTTCCATAATATCTAGAGCAGGAAAAGGTGATAAAAAAGAGAGTAGCCCCATCGGAATTTAGTGACTTAAATACCAACATAATACACGATACTACTCTCAACCCAGAAGCGAGTCAATGGGTTCTTCTATTGTCCGCCACACAAAACGTGAAAAAAAAGAAAAAAATGCTAAAGGGTGCATTATCGTCCAGTTAAAAACCGGTCGAATCCTGCTTAAAAAAGTCTGTCCCATGAGCAGCCGACCTCAAGATGCCAATACACATAGACAAGTTGATATGAGCATAGACCAAGCCACAAAGCCATCACCTGCACAGCACATCACAATCGCACCCTCGCCATCGCGCGATATACCACCCTCCGCCACCCCCCGCAAACCACTTTCTTCAACACGGCCAGATCCCACACAATCACAACCACAGTCACAGTCACAATCCACACAGCCGATATCATCAAGCACTGAATTAGCCAAGGATACTGCAAAAACACCTAAGACGGAACTCGTGGTATCTATAACACCAGCCGATGGCCAAGTGTGTTCCAACTGTGGGACATCAAAAACTCCGCTTTGGAGAAGGGCCCCTGATGGAACACTCATCTGCAACGCATGTGGACTTTACCTCCGCTCCAACAATACGCACCGGCCAGTGAATTTAAAGCGTCCTCCAAATGTGATACAGGTTTTAAAGGAAGAAGAAGGTTCATGTAAAGGCAACGGCATGTGTAATGGTACCGGGGGGTCTGCTGCGTGTCGTGGATGTCTTGCATACCACAACCGCCTTAATTTAATGGCCAAAAATAAGGTCCAGAGCCAAGGACCTGGAGGTGGCGGTTGCTGTGGTGGTTCCACTGACAAAGAGTGCTGCAAGAAAACCGACGACAAAGAAGATTCAATGGCTGTTGCATGTTTTAACTGCTCGACCACAATTACACCACTATGGCGTAGAGACGATGCGGGGAATACCATCTGTAATGCATGTGGATTATACTACCGTATGCATGGATCACATAGACCAATCGTCATGAAGCGCAGCACTATCAAGCGTAGAAAGCGTAATGTCTCAAGAGAAAAGAAAAAGGACAAATCCGGGTCCAACACTCCGCTGAAAGAACCGTCGCCTCAAGTAAAGTCATCAGAATCAACACCCCCATTATCAGAAGTTGTGAAAGAGCCCATTATACTACCATCCCCACACAAGTACTCGCCGTCTCCAGGACCACCAAAATTGTCTTCGACTTCTCTGCATTTTAAGTTACCTGCACCTATACTTCCTCCCATTGGTGCACGCACTGAGCATCCCGTATACTCGGGAATAGGGCGCATTCCTAATGGTCCTGGTCCCGTTCCAGGGCCTCCAATTGGGAGCAGGTATTTAGTGGTTCCTCAAAGTGGACCGATTCTGCATATCGCACCAGGACAATCGAACACAGTGGTGAAAACAGAAGATGGTGATGCCAAGAAGAGGGAACGCGACCGTGCTTTGTCTATAGGTGGTTTGTTGAATAAGTGACGGTTTCAGGTACAAAATTGTATAATAAAAGAATCAAAAATAGAGTCTGGGTTAGTATATAGGGAATAGATTATAGATCTAGGAATAATAGATGATAATGATCTAGGATGGCAATAATCCAAGTAGATATGATAGTCACCCATGAATGATGTGCTTTGATAGAAATGATTGATACCATTAAGCTTACCCAGCGTGAATTTGGTATTGGCTGGATACGCAATGAGATTCATGGACCTTTTAGATGCGACCATCACCGATTATTCGGAATTTTGAATCCAACTCATTTGGTGTGTGATATTCTGTTTCAACGTACAACTAACAACTACTTCCGATATAGTGTAACGGCTAGCACGGTTCGCTTTCACCGAGCAGACCCGGGTTCGACTCCCGGTATCGGAGTTCTTTTTTGGCGATCAAATATATGGTGGACACCTAGGATACTCTCTTTCAACATTCATTATACAATATGGTTCAGAGCTAAGCACTAACCGTATTAACATTAAGATTTAACTGAGCAGTCGTGGCTCGTTACTATTTGGTTTCAGGTACACATTATCATCCACGTGAGTTGGTGCAATAGATAATTCAATTGCAAACTACAATGTCTGAAACCGACCATTCGGTCTCGCGAAAGCTTAAGGACATAGCCGCAGGCTTCATTGGTGGTGCTACACAGGTGCTTATTGGCCAACCTGCTGACTTGGTTAAGATCCGCTTGCAGACGTCCAGCGAGACGTCGTCACTCTCTGTGATCCGGCACGTGATTCGAAACGAAGGTATTCTTGCCTTCTACAAGGGAACACTCGCCCCTCTCTTTGGAGTGGGTGTATGTGTTTCACTACAGTTCTATGGGTTCCATGAAGCCAAAAGACAGCTTCTCAGGTCGCTGGATCTGTCCCAGCTCACTTTATGGCCGCAGACATATATTGCGGGTGCGTGTGCAGGAATTGTAAATACCCCTGTGACTGCACCTGTCGAGCAATTGCGTATCTTGAGTCAACTGACGGGTGAGAAGAGAACATTACGTAGCACCATTGAAACAATCTACCGCGAGCAAGGCATTAAAAACGGTATTTACCGTGGATTTGGCATCACTCTTGCAAGAGAAATCCAGGCATACGGTGTGTGGTTTTTGACATATGAGACATTGATCCAGCAGATCATTGACTTGCAGCACTATAAGTCGAGGGACCAGATTTCGACCCCCGAATTGCTCATATCCGGGGCCCTTGCAGGAAACGCCTTATGGTTATCATCGTATCCAATTGATGTCGTCAAGTCTAATATACAAAGCGACCAATTTGGACTGAAGAGCAAGTTTAATGGCAATTCTTTACGTGCTGTGCAGTATATATACCGCACCCATGGCTTGAAAGGGTTCTGGAGGGGAATTGTTCCTTGTTTACTAAGAGCTGTCCCATGTAGTGCAGGAACTTTTGCCAGTGTTGAGTTGGCTTTGAGAGTAATGGGTTAGTAAAACAGTAGTAACTATCAAATGGAGTAGTAGTATCGAAAGGTCTAATGAAATGGATTTTTTAAAGTCTGTCGAGATAAATGGCCTCATAGTAACGACAGACCTGTATTTGATCTGTGTCGACTAGATTATAAAACAATCAAACGCTCCATATAACTAGTGAAGGGCATTGATGTATTATTGACCTATTCCATCTAATAGAACAAGCTGGTGTCAGGTACCCATTTAGCTTGTTCATTAAATCCCCTATTGCCATTAGCAACTACAAGTAGTTTTTAATCTATTGGGATCGTTATGTGGTTTGTTCTTGACTTCGGGTATTTGGGTTTGAGTTCTGTCTCTTCTCTTTCTGCTTTGATCCGTTAAGTATATCCGTATTCTTAACATCTGGCTTGTGGGGATTTTAAAGTGCCCTATTTGAGCGGAGGCTGTGGGTCTGTAAGCATTAAATGTAGTCTTTCTTACAATAGAGTTGGAAAAGGCAAATCTATATGATGATTAGAGAAGGTTCATTGATTGGTGACAAGTGTATGATTTTCCCCAACTGAATATGAAAAATTAGTGTTTGCGTTGAATGAGAGCCAATCAGGTTTTTTCATTTTCCTCTTACTTAGTACACCAAAAAAACTTTCATCACTACTTACATGCTCAAACAATACATAGCAGCATTGCCAAGACAGAGCCGTCTGTTCTCCGGTGCATCCAGGCTCCTCAAGCCTGCTCTCAGCGCAGACGCACAGGAATACTTCACCACCGGAGGCTCGTCACAGTCGGTGTGGCCACAAGGGTTCAGAGTTCCAAAGCCAAAAACGTGGGAAGAGTCTGGTGAAAGCGCCCTCAGCAAAGCAACCAAATTTTTCTTCTTGAGCGAGATCGCAAGAGGTATGTACATCTGTATGGAGATGTACTTTCGCTCCCCATATACCATCTACTACCCATATGAGAAGGGACCCATCTCGCCTAGATTCAGAGGCGAGCACGCATTGAGAAGATATCCTAGCGGTGAGGAAAGATGTATTGCATGCAAGTTGTGTGAAGCTATTTGCCCTGCACAGGCCATCACCATCGAGGCGGAAGAGAGAATCGACGGTCTGAGAAGAACATACAAGTATGACATTGACATGACCAAATGCATCTACTGCGGCTACTGCCAGGAGTCGTGTCCAGTTGATGCTATCGTAGAGTCTCCAAACGTTGAGTACACAACAGCCACCAGAGAGGAGTTATTGTACAATAAGGAAAAGTTGTTGGAGAATGGTGACAAGTGGGAGCAGGAGTTGCAATACTGTATTGATGCAGATGCCCCATACCGTTAATAGAGAACTATATGTTGTTAATGACAATTGCAGATTGAGGGTGATCACAATAAAAGATGAAGGTTATTACAGACATAAAACGAGTCAAGTATGAGTAGGTGAGACTGACCGATAGATATACTTTAGACAAAGATGACAATAAACGTAGATAAGAAAAATGTGGATGTGGTTCGCAATAGGTAAACCTATTTCGAGCGGGAGACCCGGTTAAGTCAAGTCTATAATTGAAGGTGCGTAGGTCATAACAACTATTCAATGTCTCGGTAAAGTAATATTATTGAAACATTCGTAGGAAATATATCAACTACTGATTGAAATAAGTGAGATTAGCAACTTTCCTGGATCGACATTGCTGTGACATTTAACTGCTCAAGTAAGGTCTAGGCTAACTTAACAAAGCACACCTAAGTGTCTGCATATACTGTTCTATTACACCTTCACGTTCCTCTACAGATCCTCAATAGGCCCTTTTTCATTCATTTAAATACATGCACATCCAGATACATGAATATTCAAGTGTCTCCTCCATTACTCCTATGACGATGATACAAAGTATCCATGCTCAGCTTACTGCACCTGTGAGTAACCAGTGAACGGGTTGGCGTTCTTGGACTTCAAGTACTCGTCGGAAGCCTCCTGCCACTTTCTGTCCATCGACTTTGGAGCCTCTGGAGCCAGGGCTCTAATAGCACCAAAGATAACCAAGGACAAAACAATGGAGCCGGTGACACCCCAAAAGATCTTGGACTTGTCGCCAGGGTTGTACAATGGCTTTCTTGGGCCCCACTCGCCAAAAGAGATGTAGTATGCAGCCTTCTTCTCAGCGGTGGTAAGTTCCTGCCATGGCAACTCCATACGAGTCTTCAATTCATCTATCATGAGAGTCTGGTCCTCCTTGGGGAGAGTGGCCCATCTGGACTCCAAGTTTCCGAGGTAGGCGTTGGAGAGCGCTCTAGGGGTAGTCTTTGCCACGGTAGACTGGTTGCGGAAGGCTATTCTCTGGATTGATTGGCGCAACATGATAGTGGAGATGTATACTTTTTTTTTTAGAACCACTGAAGAGTCGCTTTTTTTCCACCAGCAAATGATTGGCTGAGAGGGCGCGAAAACTTGGCGATGGGGCACGACCCAAAAATCAGGTGGTTTGTTGTGGGGCGGTTTTAGGAACAGACCAGATATGTAGTGTTGGAATTCAAACGAGATAAACGAGTAGATCGAACAAGGAAGGTTAACTCAAAATGTCTGTATAATTTGTCAGTTGCTACAAACAATGAATCTCCGAGCTAACCCCTTACATGTCAAAGTTAGAGAATTTGCACCCAAACTGGATACGAAACTGTTAGAAATGGGCAGATCGTCTTTTGTGGACCGCTCAACCGGACGTATGGTTAAAGGCCCTGTTAGTCGTCATAATTCTTGACACCGTCTGAGGATATCACATGTTCCGTTATCATCAGAATGTTGTCACACTAAAATACTCGAATTTTCCAACAATCATGGCTTTTCAAGGAGCAAATGTTTATTGAGCGATATCACTAGTGAATTTCGTTACACATGGCAACTCTTGAAGTAAGTTCATCATGAAAAGCACATGAATCCCAAATGGATTAAGAGTATATAATACATGGACCGGAAATGCTAAAGACGAAACCACGATTTGTGAATGTACATGGAGTAAGCTACTTCTATCTTATATATGCTCATTTGTCTTGGACAACTTGTGAGAAGGGGCGAATCCATTATTATATGGGTGTGATTGATTCGGTAGACACGTTCTATGTCTGTTTTCTTTTGAGATGCACTAAGGACCTCCCTAACGAAGCCCCTTCCACTTTTTCCACCTCTATCTTCATTCTTCCCTCTAAATATTTAGTAAACTGTACCACCGATCCTCCGACTCCAAAGTAGATATCTTTGGCAGCAACGAGGATGTGTGCGTTTGCCAGTCTGTTGGCCAAATCAATCAATGCTTCTGCGAGCAATGGCAAAGTGTCCAAAGAATATATGGTTTCGGATGATATGATGAAATCCACACCGGCAACAATGTTGTTGAATTGAGAGCCCCAGGCCCCACTAACAAAGCTTAAAGTGACTTCAGAGGCCTTCAACTGGTTCTTGAACATCTGTACAAGCTCTGGAGTCACCACAAGTACGTCGTTCTGCGGGGTCTCATCTTTGAATGTGAGCTCAACTAACGTCTCAACGGGCAATGTAGAGGCCCAGTGTATGAGCAAATTCGGAAGGCTCACAAGACGCAATACGTCGTAGTTAAAGTCTGCCAAAATTATCTCTATAGGGCTCTTGTCTCCATTTTGAAAGCGCTTCATCAAAAGGAAGCCTGTTGGAAGAGAAGTTCCACAACCCATGTCTAAAACCTTGGAGAAATTGCTCATGTATCCCAGTTCCGTATATTCATTCAACTTGTCGACTACATCGTAAGAGCATTCCCAGCTCTTGAAACCTCCTTCATAAACATTCTTTTTCAAGTCGTTGTTCTCATCACCAAGTAATACATCTGCCAAATGGGATGCATTGTCTTCGCACATGACTTGGTGTTTAACATCAAAGAGTTCTCGGCGGTAGACTACGTTTTTGCAGGGTGTTGTGTAGTTATCGAAAGTGATTCGTACTCCGACAAGAGTGTCGAGGAGCAGGTCGAGTGAGTGCTGCTGGGGCGCATTACTGGGATCTATGTTCTTGGATAGCTCAATAAGGCTGTGGTGTGATGCTGGTTCAGCTGGTGCTAGCTGTGAGACTCCCTCAATCTCGTCGTCGCTTAGATCTGCATTCGTGAAACCAAAGGTGAAAGACATAAAAGATGAGATGAGATGAGTGAACAAAATTACTAGCGATTCAAAAACAAGGAATAAATATTAATGGAGGGGTTATGACCTATGGTTGTATAGTCTATAATTGAAGTGCAAATACTGCTTATCGGAAGGGTATGGTAATCTAGAATTTTATCGGATTATTGCAAAAACTTAGGAAAATTACTAGAGTATGTTTTTTGTAGGAAAATCTCATCTGTTTCATTAAGAAAGTCACTGCTGAAGACTAGAAACTTTTTGGGGTGTTCTATTGTGGCGACAGAAATCCTCTTATCAATACTATTCGAGACTGTGCGCTCCCGTATACCCTAATTAATCCTGCACGTGGGATCTAGCGTATATATGTTTTGGCTGTTTTAACATATGCTCTATTAGAAATGTCACAGCCATTCTATTGTCAAAAAAAAAATACACACTAGATGCAAGACATATCTTGACATTTGATAAGGAATGAAAAAACCTCGCGAAAAAATGGTCGCTTATGTGTGTGGCTTTTGGAGCCTTAATATGCGGGGAATGGCTTTAGTACCGAGGCGATAAAGAGGAATAAGAAAGTGTTATGTAGACAAACACACATGTAGTGAAAACGTTAGACAATGTTGGGGGCGCATGTCTACATATGTAGACGAACATCGTAAGTGTTGAGATCGGGTATTCTCGTCTACGACACCCCCAAATGACTCAACACTCATAAAAGGTCTGCTTCTCCCTCTGTTATCGTTCTGTTTCTGGCTGTTTGTCCCAATACATTTCTTGTTGCTAAGGGCTTACAAAGCATTGACCAAGCGACATAAAATTTACTGTTTTTAATTGCCATGAGTGACTTGGAGGACGGAGCTGAAATACTCGAACATGACAACGAGAAGATGAACGAAGTAACAGAGGGCGAGCCCACAGTGAAACCATCAAATAATGTTAGCGGCAACTCGACTACAGCGACCACAGGAACTACCGCAACCACAAATTTGCACTCTTCAGCAAGCGATTCCAATACAAGTGCTAATGCCAATAGTGCAAGTACAATACCTGAATCAGCACCTGATTCTACAGCCTCCAACAACAATACTATAGTTCTGGGCAATGCATCTTCATCTAACGCTACAACAACTTCAACCCCCCCGGGTCCTCCAGTCCTCAACAAAAACACCATCAATAATATCAACAAGTCACTCAAAGCCAAGCAAAAGATCATTAGCTCCAAGGAGCCACATCCGAAGAATACAACCCTTATCAGCGACATAATGAATGAATCTGGACAACCAACGCCGCCCGCATCGTCAAACCAGACAGAGCTCTTTTCACATCAAAACTCGTCCTCCCATTCCATAGACAAAGAAACAGCTCCCAAAAAGCGCAAACACAAGCGCATCGCCAAACAGGCGCTGACACGAACAGATTTCTTTGCCGCAAAGCTCGCGAGTGCTGTGGACGACGTAGACTCCAGTGACCTGAATGAAACCTTCGTATACGAAAGCCAGGCCGATGAGGAGGAGCCTAAAGTTCCCAAAATGAAAAAGAGCGTTACCCAAGGCCCAAATATGACTTTTGCCAACCCTAACTCAAGTGTCCAGTCTCCAACTGAGGAGTTGAGAGTTTATGAGCGGCCAGAAAGTGCCAGGGCACCTTCCATTGCAGAGCTGTATAGCAGCAGCTATATGGAAGCACCTATAAATAGGCGGCTCAACACACAGCGCCTGTTTTCTAGTTATGCATGTCTGGAGGAGCAGAATGATTATATTGAATCCACAGGTGGATGCTCAACGGGTGTGGGGTCTATCGGCATAGGATCAACTGGAGTAGGATCCACGACCGGTTCGGTGGTTGCTTCCACAGGAACTGAATCCACAGGGGCTACGCATAACCAGACAGCCAATCTCACCTTGAATGGCAATAATGACGACAATGCCTGTGGTCTGGCAGGTGAAAATACTAGTGGAACTGCCAGTGGAGGTGGTGCTACAGGAAAAACATCAAGCGGGTCAGGCGCAGTATCTGCCTTTTCCGGTAACGCAGCATCTGGCATTGCATCTCTAAACGAATCGGGTAATGATGGCAATGACACTGGCACGACATCGGTGCCATCGGTACGCAACAATATGCCCGTATATAACAATTTTGCTAGGCGGTACGATCAATATCTGATTGACGAGATTGACTCAGACGAATCCGGTGAAGAGTTTGATGGAGAGTGCTCCAAACCAGCAGAACCTCAACGCAAGAGTCATACTAAATCACTGACAACCTCATCTAAACTACGCTCGACAACTTCAAAGCTATTTGACAAAATTGGCTCGCAACCTCGTCGCTACAGTATTATCCCAGATGACATTGACATCGAGGACTTTGATGATGAATTGATATATTACGACAAAAACATAAGGTTCCCCCACTCTTCACAACAACCACAGGGCCTGCCACACGAGAACCTGCCTTTACTTGGCCAGCCCCGTCTTGCACACTATCGCTCACTCAACCTCAATTTCCCTCCCGGAAAACGTGTAAAGAATCGTCGCTATTTGCTGATGCCTGTTCACCATGCTTCACCTCCACTCGAACAGAATGAATACGATAACAGCTATTACTATGACTACGAAGATTTTGACGAAGAAGCACATTTCTCATCGAAGGATGGTTCGACAAGATATGTCTCGAGACACCCTCTGGGCCTTTTCATCAAAAAACAGAAGGGAAGAGCTAACTGCATAAAGTCATTTGCCTACACATTAATTAGTGTGATAATTATCCTTGCGATAGGATTTGTACTGGGTTTTGTGCTTGCAAGCACTAAGGACCTCACAGATGTGGCTATTACGGCTGTTGAGAATCCTGTCGTTAGTGTCGACGAGTTGGTTTTCAACATTGTTGTTCGAGCCGTAAATCCGGGCTGGTTTAGTGTGGACATCGTAGATGTGGAGTTGGATATATTTGCAAAAAGCGGCTACATTGAAGATAGCGCCACTGCTATGGAAACAGTTTTATTAGGAACTGTGTACAATTTGGAGCTGCCAATGTCATTTGGAGGGGGCATATTCCATCGGGGCCCAATGGATGAAGAGGCAGAAATTAAGTTGTTGACCCCGGGAAAGAACTTGACAGGAGCCGCATCAGCGAATGAAACAGTCCCAGATAACCTGAAAAAGTGGGAAGCAATAATCAAAAATCCCTTTGATTTGATCATTAGAGGGGTATTGAAATACAACTTACCCATATCGAGCACTACAAAGAGCGTGGTGGTAAATAGGGTTGGGTACATAGACCCTGGGCAGCACAGAAAAGTATTGGATGGGATAAAGGAACAAGGCATGGATCAGGATGAAGACAATTGAAATTTTAATAGCTAGAAACAAGTCGCTAACATGTCATGATTTGAATCAAGCGCTGACCACAGCATCTTTCTCTTTTCTCAAAGGAAATGGTTAATAATATGATTACTGGTGAAGAATCGCATTCACTCAAGAATTACCACATATGCATTTATAGCATGCAATGCATTAATCAAAAAAAGAGGTAGGCTGTATGACGCTCTTGATGTAAGAAATATATGTAAGTATGGACTACAGGGATAAATAATGTGTCCATTTGGCCTACTTATCAATACTTGGCTCTCTTCTTTCCAACCTAACACGAAACTCTTTTGGATCAAAAGATGTTGCAGTTGGGTCTGCATTACTCTCAAAGGGGTCAAGTTGCATCAAAAATCTTGCATCATCGGGAGGAAAAATCTTGAACTTCAAGATGATTTTGCAAAGCAAAGTGTACATTTCAGTTGTGGCAAAAGCAGCGCCAGAACATGCTCTTGAACCCAAACCAAAAGCCATATGTGAAAATGCAATCGACAGCAATGAACAATCAACAAGCCATCTTTCTGGAGCGAACACATAAGGATCGTAGAATACACGGTCGTCATGATTAGCAGCATACGCATTCATGATCAACGTGGTGTTTTTTGGAATGTATATGCCGCGATGTACAATTGGTCTCGTTGTTTGTCGAGGCAAGCTTAATGGCAACACTGTGAAAAAGCGCAATGTTTCTTTAAGCAAGGCAACTACGTAATCGCACTTAATCTCACTCAGAACTGAGTACCACGCATTCTCAACGCTTCCATATAGATTCAACAACTCTTTATAAGCACGCTCTTGCAAGGACTGCCCATAAGATGGCTGCGAGAAATGGCCCAACAAATGGTTCAAGTTCAAAGGAGTATTGTCAAGACCTGCACTAACAAAAGTGAGGCAAATGCTCTGCAATTCTGATGCACTCAAGTGATTTTCATTGAGCAAAATTCTTCCAACTATAGAGTCCTTGCACGAAACGCTGGAATCCAAGTTTTCCAATAGTTGCTGCATCAAGTGCTGCATGTATGCATCTCTGCGGAGTCCATAACTACTGGGTTTCTTTGAAAACAAGTAACTCAATATTGGAAAGAAATCCGATATGTTGGATGTTAGACCCCTGTACCTTATGATTTGACTTTCAACATGCACAATTTCGTTACAGAGTTCTTTATCTAAATCATCACTGTCAAGGTATAAACCATAGGCAACCAAGATTGCAAATTTCAAAACAAACATCTGTAAAGGCCGTTGAAGAGAAACTTCCCCCTTAAAGCTGTCAAGAGTGGCCATAAACTTATCCGTTTCAACTTCGAGATACAGTTTGAATATGGGACCCGAGAGCTGGCTTTTGCAAATGAATTTTCCAAGAGTCTTCTTCTTCCTAATGAACAGCGCTCCAGCAGGTGTGGATCCGACAGTGAAACCTTGCGTTGCACTAACTACGTCATGGAAAATGTGACTTACTGGGCGGGAGTTGTTAGCGAGAGGATGCTTAGCCCACAATGTGAAGGCATCATTGTAGGAATTCACCACGATCACTCGTTTGCCGCCCAACTTAACTTGAAAAAGATCACGTTCATACTGTTTCAGCCACTGGAGATAAGTTCTAGCGGGATTGCGCGCCACTTGAAACAAGCTACCAATAACAGGAGGACATGGTATGGAAAATATCCCAGGGATTGGCGGTGATGTTAAGTAATCAAATACTAACAATGCAACAGACGCCAGAATTGAAACATACAAAACAAGTATTTTGAGCGCTTCAATATCAAATAAGTAGGATTCAGCAGTGGGAACACATGAATAGCAAGATGAAGGCATCATTGCCACAAAAAAAATGGTTGCAAAAACTTTATTTTTATTTGTGTCTATTGTCTACCCATTCCCCAATTATATTTCAAATAATATCACAACCTAGATCATCAAAGTAGCCACTATGTTCCGGGCATTCCCAAAAAAAGCAACTCAAAGCACAGGCTCTCCTTATCTGAAAAATGGTCATAGTTATTTTCGATTATTGATCCACACAAGAAACAAAATGAGGACATGCAGCTCTTGCATACCATTTTATTGCAACCAGACGATTTTTCAATCAAAACTTGACAAGAAGGACATGATTTCATATCCGTTGCGCTCTTCAAATATTCACGCAAAAGAAGTTCTGAATCGTACGCCTTCATTGACTTGTTGATTCCTGCAAAACCATATCGTACATGAAGTAATTTCCTCTCGTGTGAGTCCTTGTCTAACTCTTTATAACGAACGAGCACCGACTCTGGTATTCCATGGAAAAGGGGTCCATCCAGTTCAACTTTTTTGCATTCCTTGAACCTAGTGTGGTAAGATTTCCTGCAATCATAGCAAAAGGCATACTTGCACTTGGTACACTTACACAAACGGTCTGACATGTCTGTGCGGAAAATCATCTCTTTGCATGTGGGTTTTGGGCACTCCACCAACCTGTTGGGAAGTATTTGAGCCATAAATTCGTACTGATCTTTGGCGTACAATTCCAAATACTTTTTTACCTTTTGCTCCGTGTCCTCTGTAATGACGCTTCTGAGTAATTCTGCAGATACCGGAGGCACAAGAAGCATCTTCATATTTGACTCGATGACCGAAGTGGAATCCTTATTTTCGTCCACAAACAGGATCCAATTCTCCATCTTGGAGAAAAACTTCCTCTGTCTATCTATTTCAACAACACATTCATAACTTGGGCAGTGCACCTTGGTGATTTCACCATTTTCGATCATGTCTGAAAAGTAACCCCCAACGCAATCTTTACAAAAGACATGAGCACAGTCAAAACGCACACATGAAGCACCCCTAAAGTCCGACTGGCAAATGTCACACATAAAAACTCTTTGGGAAAACTCTTCTTGCAATACTTTATCATTATACTGGACTATCTTGTCGTATAGCAAAGGATCGGTGACTTTGAGCTCGAGGTTCTTCACCTCATTCTGAGCAAAATCATTAATGAGATCAATGATGCTATACACACATTGGTCATGTATATCTTGCCACAATGCATTTGCTTTCCTTAATAGTTCGTCTAATTGTGATGAAGTAACAACCTCTGACACAATCTCCACTGTTGGGGGGGTTTCGAAAGGATAAGAATCAGGAAGAGCAATAGTCACCTTTATCGGAGGTAGGTTGTTAACACTGCTTGACATTCGTTCGACACCAGACACTACAAGCAGCAAAGAAAGGCTCTCTTCACTCTTGAGTGGTACATCGAGTGATACGATATGTTGATTGAAGTCGATTTCAGCATTGGGGTAGATATATCCCACCGACTGGAGCTCTTCTTTCCGAACTTCGCCATCAGCAAAATTGAAGTCGTCCATCATTAACATGAATATACTGATACGGCAGTTTCATGAGCGCCGATAGGTACTATTGAGTGGTATGGGCTTGGGTGAAAATTGTAATCTTTAATTCTAGAATGAGCAAGCCCACAAGACTTAATTTACAATTTGAACACATGATTCAAGATATGCACTGAGATATCCATCACATAGTTTACTTAAAAACCTGAACATAAGAATGATTGCCAAGTATATAAGATAAGGCAAAGAGATATGGCATGCCGATGACAAGAATGGAAGTTAGTGGCAAAATACTGCGTTAAACATTTACAGAAAATGTACAGTGTGTTAGAGAAGTCCTGGAGCATAAGGTATCACTATGCACAAATTCTGATCCGACTTGAGTTCGCACTATTCGGACAAATTGCCACACAGTTGACCTACTTCACAACGAACACATACTTATACTGTTTCCATGCCATTATTATACATGCTTTTATAAGATAAATACTATAGGGCCCATCTCGATATTCGATCTGCATCACTTTACACAAGTTCTTCATTAGTGTTACCTAATTTCTCCTCTTTGTAGTATGCTCTCTGCGCACGATCAAGCTGTTCTTTTTCGTCCTCTTCATCTTCCTTTATCAAGTCCTCGATATCATAATCGAAATTGTTGGGATCTTGATTGATGTCAACCCGATCTTTTCTTTTGCGTAAGCCTTCGGATGTGGATCCGAGCTTAATATGAAAGGGGATGTCATCTGAAGTGACCTTGACATTCATGTTGAACCCCTTGGATTTCTCTGTGGATGAAGTTGAAGCGTATGCCACATCTGGAGGAACGTAGCCAGTGTTTAACGGGGCCTGTGGAGCTCCCGGCTTCTTATTTGGGATAGAAGGCTTTTGATGTTGCATCTCTATTGTAGTTATACCATTAAAGTACGGTAAAAGTACGACAATAGCCACAAACACCACTGTGAGAACCAATAATATAATGACAAGGTACATGATTTTTTAAAAAAACATGTACAGTTTATTGAAGGTTGGTTTGACACGGCTCCCTATTAGAGCTGCTAGACTTTCCGCTCGACTCCCAGCAAGACCAGCAATAGTTGGTGCTTACAGAAAGTATGTGATATCCACCGACGGTGAAGATGTGGCTGACAAAACCGACAACTTGACCACTAGCGAGTATAACCGCATATCAGGCGAATATTTGGAACTGATGATTGATTCCTTGGAGGAGTTAGCAGAAACAGTTCCAGAAATCGACTGCGAATTATCACAGGGCGTCTTGACATTGACTGTGCCCCAGTTGGGCTCTTATGTGATAAACAAACAACCCCCCAATAAGCAGATATGGCTTTCTAGCCCTGTTAGTGGACCAAAGCGCTTTGATTTGATTGGAGGAAAGTGGATAACATTGAGGGATGGCAGTAGCTTAACGGAGTCAGTGGAAAGCGAATTGCAGGCAGCATTAGGGGTCGCATTCAAGATTGACACTGAGTATTGAGCATGAAGGGTACTCCATCAGAGATATCTTCAATAGGAACCGTGTCAAATGACACACGTATGAAAGCATATAAAGTGTGAATTATTCAATGAATGATCATCAATATTTTCGAACAACCTTGAAATGTTTTCTGTTTTCTTTGCGTGTGTTTACAGCACAACCATGATGGCATGCATATTGTTCTCGAATCTAGGGGTGATTCTATGAGTCACGAAGTCATGTAATTCACTTAATGATTGCCCTTTTTGATACCATCATTGATTTAAATGGAGCACGCGGTTTGTATATAGTATGCATAGAAAGAGAAACAATAAATCCGTCATTAGTCAGTTTCTTAGTAACTAGTTTTACGAAAATAGTAAACCCTTTTGGAGAATGTTGGCAAATTAGAAGAATTTAGCTTCGAGTGCGACATTATTGGGTTGACAAACTAACTTGGTACCGTCTTTATTTGTCGATGAATTATTCATATGGGTAACATAATTCCAGTAGATGACATGCTGTTGCTATTAGCAACGTTTGGCAAAAAGACAAATGCGTTAAATTTTTGCCACCAGTGCGGCGAGAGAGGATGGCGAATGAACTTTACGAGATGTGTTGCAGATAGCGACGAAAAAATATGCAGGAACCAAATATGGCGGAGTACTTTCAAATGACTGGAAGAACTGTATAAATTGGATCAAATTCCAGTATCTTGAAGAGTATAATGGGCCAACAACAGAGCAAACCAGTGGAGGCTTCTCCGCCAAAAGAAATTAAACCAACGAAAGTAATTCAGGTATATGAAATAATTCTTCCCCTGGGGTGGTTTGCTGAGTTCCATCCAGTACATCAACAGCATTATTTCATAAATTACCGTTCGCAAAAATCGCAATGGGAGGAACCGAAGGGAACTCAAATTGTACGAGAATATAAGATTTCCGATAATAAGATAGTGCCCGCTGACACCAAGAAAAATACACCATTATGCATGTTTTGTGAGGAGCACTCACCAAAGAAAAACAACGGGAACAACTCTTGGTTTCTGAATGAAAAAGGTAGGAAGCAGACTATAGTCAAAATAAAACTTGAGAAACCGCTGCAAAAATAATAAAAAAAAAATATTGACTCCTAGGCGGTTCGAACGCCTGCATCTTTACGATAGTAGAACTTGAGTCTACCGCCTTAACCACTCGGCCAAAGAGCCATTCTTATTTATTTGGTATTTATGGTTAATACAAATATATCGGTAATTGAATGAAGGCTTTCAACTTCAAATTCTAGAATTATTCATGTGCAATGGTCAACCTATTCATTTGAGGTGATTATGTGTGATTTATCTGTTGACGCATTTAGTGTTTATTTTAATCAAATCAATCTCCGCACATACCATATGCATGTGAAAGCTCTCTAAATTATAAAACCACAAGTTCCCACAAAGAATTCATTGAGCCTATTGTCAATGCCTAAAGCTTGCTTTACCACAAGGGCTGAAAAGGCTGCATTGAAAAAGAGCTTGGATGAGGCGCTCTTCGAAGCTACGGACACCGCAAGAGACTTGCAAGGGCTGGCACATGGTGCAGTATTGGGAATCACGAATGCTACAGAAACAGTTTACTTGAATGCTAGTGGGAAAACCAGCGTGAATGAAGGCAAAGATGTTGTGCCACAAGCGAAAATGGCTTTGTTCTCTTGTACGAAAGCCGTCACGACCACAGCTCTTTTGATACTTGTAACACAAGGGAGAATCACTTTGGATGATCCAATCTCCAAGTTTTACCCTGAATTTGGTGACATAAAGGTTATTGAAGGTGACAAGGAACCTCGTGCACCTAAAACTGCGGTCACCTTGAGACACTTACTCACGCATACTTCTGGATTCACATATGAATGTCTTTTTAGTTTACTAGGCTCTGTGGCAGAGGAAGAAGGCGAGGATCAAAACAAACAAGCACTCGAAGACTCATACCTCTCTTTTGAGCCAGGAACCTGCTTCTCATATGGCATCGGAATAGATTGGGCTGGGTTCATTTTAGAACATATCACAGGGTTGTCTTTGGGTGAATATATGAAACAATATATCTTTGATCCATTAGATATGCACGATACCGCATTCGTGAGAGACAAAAAGGAGGAGAACTTGCTTATGATACATTCTCGAAGAAAGGATGGGTCTCTCGTGATTTCAAAGTTGGCACACTCATATAGAGCACCTAGGCACATGGGTGGACAGGGACTTTTTGGTACTGTGGAAGATTACCTCAAGTTTCTTAGATTATGGTTGAACGAGGGCTGTACTCCCGCGGGACGGCGTTTATTTGCAAAGGATCTATACGACCAGGCAATTCAAAATCAACTTCCCGAGGGAGTTGAACTTCTGTTTGAATCTGCATTCCACCCTGAATTCAGCAGACCTATACCAAACGCACCTTTTGGAATAGTGGACAGTTGGGGATTGGGATTTGCACGAACAGAAGGCAACTCACCTACGGGCCGTCCAAAAGGTACTTTGTATTGGTGTGGCGTTGCCAATCTTTTCTACTGGATAGATATAGAGAACAAAATTGCTGGTTTATATGCTACTCAAATCTTGCCCATGTTGGATGATTCTGCAAGCCATTTCTTGAAGATTGAGAAAAGAGTTTATGATCAGTTGCTAAGGGTAAAATTATGACGGCTGAGAACTATGCTTAAAAGAATAAACCTGGATTGTAGGAAGGTCAAGTTGTACAAGCTGAACAGCAATTCTTTCAAGCGCCCGATAATAGTCACTTCTGTCAAAGAATCCCCGATAATTATTTAATAATGTAGAAAAGCCCAAGCTAGGCCGCTTCACAGTGGGGAAACCACTGATTTGAGATTTAATTCTCTTGTATACTGGGGTGAAGTGGTGATTTAGGCGATTGCTATTCTGTCCAAAAAAAGCTCTATTTTCTAAGGTGTTAGTGAGGGCACTTTTTGCATTTAACGTTTTTGATCGACTGCGATACAAATTGGCATCAAATGGCCAGACTACGATTACGAGGCCCGAAGCTCAACAAAAATAAGGTCCTGATACATTCTGAATACTCACAGCATGAAGGAGAGTGGATAAATAAGTTTATAGTGGTCATCAGAGTCCCCAGGAATGTATTGGAAGATCTTGATAGCGGCGTTCTGGATGTGAACCCAGACAATCTTCTGGAACTTGATGAAGAGTTAGATAGCATGTTAGAAGGGAAAGAGGGGGACACAATAGGGCATGTACGAAAGAGAAAGAGTGTTATTAAGGATAGCGACGACAATATAGAAGAACCTGAAGGATCAAGTGAAGATCAGCAACCATCCCCCAAGCCCGTGCAGGTCACGAGGTCGGAAGAGCTACAAGAAGGTTACAAACGAATCCCCATCAATATCATACCATTTCTCAAACGAGAAGTAGGTGATGACGACGACATGGGAAGTGTCGAACGATTCACATTCTCACTTCAGGACCCACTTACCCAAACAAGGATACATATCCCGGTCAAATCCCTGTATTGTGTCCATATTGAGTGCTTTGACTTTGACTCATTTTGCATGTTCAACAACCTTCTTCCAGGACATAAGACCCTCTTGTTGAGAAACTTACTTAGAAAAAACGTGGATTCCTTGAAGCAAGAGAAGAAGCGGAAGGAATTTGAAGGAACTAAAAAGAATGATGAGAGCAAACATAAAGGAAAAGCTGCCACAATGAGCAATATCGTCGAAAACCCGAAAAACCGGAGGAGCATAGCGGATCAGAGTCACAATCAAGCAAACATGGGCATTCACCACAAATATGCCACTAATTATAACCCCAATCACATACAAATGTTTAATGCTCCAAACCCTTCATTCATAGATCCCAATTTCAACATGTACAGCTACGCACATCCAAAACAGAGCCCAGCATTTCCACATCTTTCGAATCATTTGCAGAAAGAACATCAAAATGTACGAAATAACGGATTTCCCGCATTCGGACCACAGATGTACCAGTTCCTCTTCTCTGGCCAAGAAACGGTGCGTAAGTTTACCGGAAATCCTGGGGTACAATTCGTTAATAGACCTCGGATTAACGTTTTGGACAAACCAAACCCACTGATAACCCACTACCGGTGTCCGATTTGTGATAAGAAATTCCAGCTGTCGGAGTTGTCTATTTCTCAGGTCTATAACTACTTTCTAAAACTGGTCCCTAAAAAAGTTGAAAAGGTCCAGGTGCTCAATCTTAATCAATATAAGGTAGTAGAGCAGGTTGAGAAGAAGGTAGAGGCGGAGGTGATCGATCTTTCTGATGAGAGTGAGGGTGAGTATGACACTAAAGTGAAGAATGAGAGCAAGGGAACCGGAGTGAAGACTGAGGTACAAAAAGAATCAAAGGATTCGGAGGAAGAAACATTTATCGAATATTTCGACGATGACCTAGAACAAGAACTTCTCATGCTAGACACCCTCAACAAAAGCAGTGATGCAAGAGGAAGTGGAAGCTGGGATGATCCGTTGGTGTTGGATTAGGAGAAAACAGTAGCGGAACAACAAAATACAGATTCCGCAGAATTAATTGGGAACAAATAGATTGCCAAACAGGTAAAATGGTAGGGTTTTGAATATAAATAAGAAGGACGGGCAGTGATGCATATAAGAAAATAAGAATATTGCAGTAGAGGAGTTTAAAAAAGTGTAATCAGCTTCTAAAAATAAGGAGCATAAAATTTAGAAAAAATAAGCCCGATACGGGGGTCGAACCCGTAGCCTTTTGATATCCTAATTAAGAGTCAAACGCTCTACCGATTGAGCTAACCAGGCACTTTTTGTTTAAAACATCAGCAAAAACAATAAGGAGAAAATGCAAACATTTTTGTTCGAGATGCCCATCCCTTCCCCCAATATCTTCAATAAAAAGGTAGTACAACTTATTTGCTTAATCATTGTAAGATTTATGTCGACCGATAACTTGAATGACTACTCTCAAACATTTGTTTGATGAGTTCTCACCAATTTCGAATATTGCTCTTTTTTATCATAAATGTTACCAATTCATACAATCCTTTTATTGGAAGCAATTTTTAGTAGTCGATGCGTTTTCTAGATATCGTAAAGACATCTCTTTTAGGATAATCTCGGTGTTTAGGACTGCCAAAGCCAAGCCTTGATCAGGTATGTAGATGCACTACAAGACATCAGTGCATGGTTATTCTTTTTGTCGGCAATAGAATGGGAGAGAGGTAACTCGATTGGATATGGCTGATTCATGACAACAGTTCCTCATAGACATCTACTTTTAAAGGCTACAGCATTGTATACGCGTGTTTTTGTTTTTTTAATGATTTAAGATATTTAGGCTGCAGGAGAAAGTCCCAAGTTTTTGATGTAATCGTCAAGGGTCCACTTCTCATACTTGACACCAAGCTGCTTGGCGACCTCAGCACCAAGGTCGTTGTCGATCAAGCCCCAGTAATGGGGGACACGCTCCTTAATAGATTGAATACTAATACTGCCAGCATGGCCCACGATGGCCTCGACGAATAACTTTTTATCCTCATCGTTAAGCACCTTTTGGTACAAAGCTCTGGGCTGCTCAAAGTCCAACTCGGTTATGCCGGAGATGTATTCGTACGAGTTTTGCCAAATGGCCTCCTCGTGTGCACGCTTATTGCGCTCCTTCTGCAAGATCTCACTCTTGGACATTTCCTTCTCAGGCACGACACCCTGATACTTGGCATCAACAACCGAGGGCAAGCTGTTGAGCTCCCGAGAAATGGAATTGATAGGATCAACCTGGGAGATAAAGTCCGGCCTACTCCCCTGATTGTCATAAGTGCCAAAACCATCACGCTGGAAGTTACCAGCGAGGAATGGGCAGCCCGAGCCCTTTTGTCTGGTTCTGGGCTGGTTGACAGGTAATTGCTGGTAATTAACTCCCACCCTGTAGCGATGAGCGTCTGAGTATGAGAACAAACGCAGCTGCAAGACTGGGTCGTTTGAAGCTTCGATACCTGGCAACAAATGGGCTGGAGAAAACGCCACCTGCTCAATTTCGGCAAAGTAGTTTTGAGGGTTCTGGTTAAGTACCAACTTACCAAACTTGCGCAATGGGTATTCCTTGTGTGACCAGACCTTGGTAAGATCGTTGATGGAGTAGCGGAATTCTTCAGCTTGCTTCGGGGTCATGGTCTGAACATAAACAGTCCAAGATGGGTAGTTCTTGGACTCAATACGCTCATACAAGTCCCTGACGTGATCATCCTTGGCAGAACCAGCCAACTCACCAGCCTTAGCAGGAGTGTGACCCTCATTACCAGCGTCAGGTAAAATATGGTATTGCACATAGGTCAACTCTCCCTTAGAGTTGTAGTTTTTGAAAGCGTGACCCGAGTACCCGGACATCTTAGCCCACGACTTTGGGATACCTCTACGGGTCATCTGGTAAGTCACCTGATGGATACTCTCTGGATTTTGGGTCCAGTAATCCCATGCACGAGTACTGTCAGTATTTTGGTCCAAGTGGGTAGAAGGGTCTCTCTTCTGAGTGTGGATGAAATATGGGAACTTGTTGGGGTCTCTGAGGAAGAAGATTGGAGTATTGTTGAAGACCCAGTCCATGTTACCAATGTCTGTCTTGAACTTGATGGAAAAGCCTCTTGGATCTCTGACAGTGTCTGGGGAGCCCGATTCACCACCGACTGTAGAGAACCGAACGGTTACAGGGGTCTTAGACCCAACCTCCTGGAAAGGTCTCGCGTAGGTGATATCACTGAGCGAGTCAGTCAATTCGAAGTAACCGTGTGCACCACCACCCTTGGCATGGACAACTCTCTCTGGAATTCTCTCTCTTGCAAAGTGTGCGAGCGAGTCAATCAAGTTGAAGTCCTGGAGGAGAAGTGGGCCGCCTGGGCCTGCGGTCTGGGAACCATATGGGTGTTGCGCCAATGGCACACCATTGGAAGTGGTAAAAACAGCTGGATCGTGAGACATTCTGTAGTGTGTAGTAGGATTTACGAGGCAAGGCACATGGTCTTATATAGTTGTAGATACTTGCTTGCTGAAATGCATGATTACATGATTAAATGTTTCCTTCAAATGGTCTGGCTGTGGAGCAACCCAAACTTTTATTAAGCAAGTGTCTTTTTGAGAGTGCTTACGAAGCAAACTGCTCCGCCCCCACGCTCTACAATTGGGTGTAGAGAATGTGTTTAGAGTGAAATGTCTTGGATTACCAATCTACAGCTTGATGGAAATGTCAATGGTTTGCTACACTGGCTTTTTTTTTTTCGCAGCAATCAACTAATTCACTTCTAGGCCTTACAAACCATCTCACAGATGTGTAAGCAAGCATATAGAGGCCATAGTTAATGTACTAAAACCTAAAAAGTTGGACAAAAAAAATGTTTACTAATCCATTTTCTGGGCTTCGTAGCTGTGCTACATAAGCCTAGATTTCCTGAGATTTGGTACTCCGAACATCAGGGGTACAAATAAGCGCAATGAAACTATGTCAGCAATATGCAACTAGTGTAAATAGGGGAATTGTTGCGGAAAAAGGATTTCCTTAGTAAAGAACAACGTATGATTGGATATCCCACTAGTTGCGCTTTTAAAAGTGCTCTAAAAAATACGAATCTCCCTGACGTAGTATAAACTGTGGCAACATTTGGACTGTCTTACAATAACTGAACTGGCCGTTTTCTCGCATGTATGAAGTACTGTGCAATGGCACACAACATTTCACACTCCTGCAATTCCAAAGCATTACTTTCTCCCTTTACAGAAAGGTAAAGTGCAATTAGTTTGAGACAGCCGAAATTGAACACAAAGCCGTTACAAATGGAGTATTTCCATAATCGTTTCAGTTGCCGCGTGTTGCAATAATAAGAGTAAATCAAGTAGCAATGTCTAAAATTGTTGTTTCTCCACAATTTTATAGCATTCTCAATATCGTGTAAACTTAACGTATACAATTCACTTAGAATGATTTCATTGCGATCAAGCACGGTGGTGTATCAAGTAAGAGGTCATTCCTGAGACTGGAAACCCAAGGTTTCCCAAGATCTTCTTTATTGCTTAAACTGGAAGTATATCAAAGAAGGCATCCTTTTTCATTAGACAGACTAATAGGTGACAAATTAATGACACATTGCAAACCTCAAGTCCATAATGGCGCCCCTAACGCTTGCTGTATTTGTAGGTTGCAAAGAGTTGAATTCTAATGTCGCTTATCGATTTCTTTTTTTCATGCTTCGCATTACTCGTGCGTTTCACCGCACTAGTTACTTCTACGCCCCCAAGGGGCACTTCAATATAGATGAGTTACTCAGCAGTGAGCCCAACCGAAACAACCGGTTTGCAATGAAATTCGACAAGAAACCCGCCAAGAAACCCATAAAACATGGCAAAACCCATTTTAGCCCACGCAAACCAACCTTCGAGTTCGAGTCTGGCTCGATCCAGGCACAGACTGCGCTCAAAGATCTCATAATGCAGATCAAGGAGCTCAGTCCACAGTATAAAGTTAGGTACGTGAACCCCAATACAGGCAAAATCGACCAAACCCACTTGGTAAATGTGTCAAACGAGCTTGATTTGACAAAGTTTGGTCTCATCATAGTGGGTGGTGGCGAGGAAGTGCCCATGGTGAAGCAGGTTAGAGTGGCGGATATGATCACCAAATATACAGACAGACTAGCACTTCAAAAAGAGAAGGAGTTATTGGAGATGGGGAGCAGAACTGCACAAAAGGTGGTGAACCAAAGGCTCAGGGTTGAGAAGAAGAAATCAGCCCCAAAAGTACTTGAGATTAAATGGAAAATCAGCCAGACCGACTTGAAGAACCAAAAGAGTAATGAGATAGCAAGGCGTGTCGAGAAGGGCGAAAAATTTACAATATATGTCAAGAGTGCGGACCAGAGAGACAACCTTGAGGAAACCGAAGAAGGTGGCGCTGAGAAGCAAAACATTTTATATGGGAAGATGGACGAAGAGGAGTTGAACATCGAACTCAAGAGAAGAGAAATGATTCTACAAACTTTACTCTCCATTTTGGAAGACCTTCCTTGCACTTATAGATCGGAGGGAAAGCTAGAAACAAGGTTTTCGGTACAGGTCCAGCCCCAGGTAGAGAAGAAGAAGGAAGTACCTAAAGAAAGCCTCAAAGAGGTGCGCAAAAAAGACAAGAAGGAAAAGAAGAAAAAGGATGACGAACAGCTAGACTTGGAGGCAATGTACCTGATGAAAATAGAGGATTAACGGAAGCATGTTGGTACACGGTTGTGATGTCATGTATATATCCATAACCGGAGTAACGAGAAACGAATGCATTACAAAATAAGAAGAGTATTGGATGTTGTTAATTAAGTTGACTTCGATGATATAATGTATATAGGAGGTATTTTCAAATGAGGTCAAGGAACCACATTAGATTTTCCCGATTTTAATGTAATATACAGCCCATTATGCCATTCGGGTAAGAGATCTAATGGCGGTCTTTTACACATTCAAACTTATTGCACCGTAATTCTTGGCTCTGTTTTTCCTCAATTGCTGAACCTTGTACCCAAATTCGTGCCCATCAATCAATTCGTCGACTATGGGATAGTTCAAGAGCTTCTTAATTTCCACCTGGTCTAGTTTATAATTATTGATAATATCGCATGCGTGTTGGTAGTATTCCTCATCCTCGTCAAGGTGCTGATTTTCGTAGTCAATTTGCGCTAGATAAGGATCCAGTTTCAAAGTGTTTAGTATCGACGGCTCTATTGAGGAGAGCGGTGGAGATGACATCACCGAGTCAGCGTATATGCCTCTCACGGAAGTCCCTATGGACGTGATCGAGCTTGTGTCCCGAATATCCTTGCCTTTACGATCCAATGGTAAAGACACCAGCATTTCACTTGTACTTTGAACCTCTGAGCTGAGTGAATGTGTGTGATTGCTTGGCAACCAGTGCTTGTGCTTGCCGTCCACATGGTAACGCAAGCCCTGATTTATACGGCTCATACGACCATTAGACTCTGGATGCGCTATCATGGCCTCCACTGAATGGAACTGTTTGTAGTCTTTGTAGAAGTCGCCTTGAAATGTCAATTTGAAGTCATGTATCAAATCTTTGACACCAAAAGTGTCCCTGACAGCATAGTAGAAGCGGAGCCTGCCGCTTGGCATCTGTGACAAGGTATAAGGGAGATAAGAAAATGATATAAAGTGCCCAATGGCAAAAAAGATGAGCTCCACACAAAGCAAGGCATTCTGGATACACAAGCCAATCAGGCCAGATTTCGTCTCATCACCGCCCGGAAGGATTTGAAAAAAGTTGAGGATGGCCAAAATAACGCCCTGCCAGTACAGTGCGAAAATGATCAATTTGACACACAAGAATTTTCCCACGGGTTTGAATGGTTTAAGGTCGTTCCACAAGATTTTCCAGAATATCGCAAGGCAGTAGAGCGATAGCGTCACGCTGAAGTTGTAGATGACCGTGAGCCATAAGTAAATGGAACGTAAGCCCATGTCATTGACATTGTATAAGTCTGTGGCCTCGCACAAAAGTGTGGCAAGACAGATAAATGGCTTCAACCACACGTACTGTAGTATACCACGCTTGATTGCGAGGAAAGTGTATGGGTCTGAGATGTCCAATCGGGGCATGATAAATCTGAGAAAGCCAGGATGAGACACTGGCTGTCTGCCCAGAGTCATGATGATGATGTTCTTCTCGCCTCCAAGCATGTCTGTAAGCAAAGAAAAGAATGTGTAGATGACAAAGGCTTCGTAGACCTCACGGAAAGGCTCGAGAAAGTACCTATTTAGAGGCATTGTCTGGTTCACGAGCATGGAGTAGCACAGAAGGGCAAAAAGTGGTACAATCAACATGATGCGTATCATGAAGCGCTGTTCCACAGGCTTTCGGTAATTCCGGAGATGAAGTATGATGCATGACGCGATGATGAATGTCGCAATGATAGATGCATAAAGGCAGGTGGCGTTTATCCACAGTGGTAAAGTGACTGGGGCCATAAAAATCAGAAAAATACAAAGATAAGAAGTTGGAGAAATAGTGCTCTGGAAGCTTTTTTTCTCGCTACAGTTTAGTCTACTAGAATATGCATGAGCCTACTAAAAAAGGATCGATTCATAATTGTATCTGGTGAGGCCAGGCATAAACACTACGTCAAACCTGAGCCATCGGGAAAATTAGAGATGCATCGATGCACACACTATGAAATGTAGGAAACTAGACGGGCTCCCAAATTTATTGGGTGTTTCATCAAGAGTATATCTGTGTTGCCTTAACTTAATCACAGGCGTGAATTAATTGTATTCAGTAATTCTTCGTGTAATCATAGCCTCATACTACCGTGTCAGTCAATGCTCCTCGACTGTAGCTGCAGCGGCAAGCCTCTTCATTGTAGCATCTCTTCATCTGTGTTGTGCCATAAACTAGCAATATCTATTCAAATTCATTCCTTTGGGCCTAATTGCCTTTCAATGCATTTCGGCCTTCTTGATTGCCTTTTCCCTCTGCTCCTCCTTCTGTATCTTTTCCAATTCTTCCTCTGTCACCAAGTGATGAGTGTGGTTACTTGCAGGATGTTTAGGCTGACAACACTCTATACCCTTGAAGAAAGGGTCCTCAATAACCGCAGAGGTTAAGTAGCGGGATTTCGGGTCGATTTCCAACATGTTTGCGATCAATTTGCGGGAAATCAGAGGGAGATGGCGCAACAAACGCCCCGACCCCCGCGACGTGCTTGACGACGACCCGTTGTTGCCGTCTTTGTTATAGTGGTGATCGGCAGTGAAGCCAATGGGGTTCTGCTCAATCTGACGTGCCTCCTCGTCAGAAATACCGACAAAAGAGCGGTACAGAGGGTCTGACAACTTGGGTAATTTCCAGGGGAAGCGACGAAGCACCATGCAGCAGAAGATGACAGCACACGACCATACGTCAGCGCAACGTGGGTCATAACCAAAATTCAGGGGTTCCAACACCTCTGGAGCCAAGTAAGGGTCAGAGCCCACAACACCTCTAGCACGGACCAATTTGTATTTTTCATCCAAGATCTCATCAACAGTGGTATTGATATGGGTATTATGGCCCAACTCCTTACGGAACAGAACCGCTGAGCCGTAGTCAATGATTTTGAGCACACCCTCCTCGTTCACCACACAGTTGTCCAACTTCAAGTCACGGTGGGCGAGGCCCTGCTCATGCATATAGTGCACACCACTGACTATCTGTTTAAAGTAACAAAAAAGCTCTTTCGTGGTGATGAGACCAGACATCACAAGGTTGAAGAAGTCGTAGGGGCAGTACTCCATGACCATGTAGAACTGAGGGTCCGATGCAAGCTTGGCCATCTTGATGTGCTTTGAGTCATGGTTGCCTCCGCTGACACCAGGATAGTCCTTCAACAATTCGAAGGTGTGCACAAGATTGGGGTGTTTGAGTTGCTCGCCGATCTTGAACTCATTCTTCACTCTTATCTTGAAGTCATGGTCCGACTCGCCTGGTAACTTGGCCAGGAACTTTTTCACAGCGTACACTTGGTTGTTAGAGGGCAGCGTGACGAGGTTGACGGAACCACTGGCACCCGTACCCAAATGTTTGCCAATTGCCCCATATTTTTGATAGAGCTGGCTGTCTTCTTCAATAGAAGTGTGCAGTGCTTTGTCGGCGCCTGCGCCTGGGCTGCTATGAGAACTATGATGATGGCCGTGGTGCAGGTGGTGATGATGGTGATGATGGTGGTTTTTGACCTTATCGAAAAAGCGTCTGAGGGAAAGTGAGGAATGCCTCTTGTTTTTCTTTGAGTATCCAGATATTTCCAACAGTGTAGGAGGAGAAACTGATGAACTGTCTTCACCGTCGGATTTTCTGTCTACTTTTGCAAGTTTTTCCAGCTTCTCCAGCTTTTCCAGCTTTTCCTCAGCTTTGGGATACAGTACGCTGGTGTTTTTGACGGTTTCGTGTGCCGAGTGGAAATGATCAGAGTCGGTTTCGTGGTCGTCGATTGCGTCTTGGACAATTTGCATCCCCAATGGCGAGTGGCTTACCGGTGCATTGTTGATCTTGGCCTTGTAGATAGAGGTTGGGGCAGAGTCCGGTGCGGAGGCATCACTGAAAATGTTTGTGGAAGTGGAAGACTGTCCTGTTTGTGGGGCGACTGAAGAATAGTCGTGGTCGTCTTTCACGTTCAATTTGTCAATGTTTAAGCTACTATTTGAGTTCCTTGTTTCATCTGGACCAGGGGTTCCGCTTCTTGAGACTTGTCCAGAGGACAATGCGGATACACTCTCCTCGTCGACGAGAAGTGTTTTGGGACTGATAAAGATTTGGTGCTGATCTGTGCCGTCCGAGGCAGCCGGACTGGTCGGATGGGCATCTGGATATCCACTTGGTAGCTCAGATGCCGAATCTGATACCAGAGCGCCTTCCAATTTGACATTGCTTGATGCAGTCAGTGTGTCTGCCAAGTTGTCCAGGCTCCCCAAACTCTTGTCTTTCTTGCGTATAAGCAGTGCAAACAGTCCTCTACTTATCTGTGGCGAGATTGTAGTGTCATTTGCCTTGGCTTTTGGGGACAGCAGCGTGAAGAGCAGTCGGAATCCCATGGTGGTTGTAATGAGAGTTTTAATTTTTCGAACGACACAAGGATACGGGAAAAAGGGTCCGAGGGTTTGTTGGGCAAGCATGTGCTAGGATGATGAGGAAATGTGAGCTCAGAGAGAGATAGTATACATAGATTATATAGATACACTGTTGAACTGTTACTCTTGAGGGAACCAATTATGATGTCGTTCCCCGCGCCTGGGATGACATGAGATTAAATGGCTTTTTTCGTTCGGCCACAATTGGGAATACTGGTGATGTGCGCCGTAGCATGGTGTGAACTGCAAAAGCTAATCACTTTATCGATCAATCCAAGCCGCATTTGCCGTCCGCCCCCTGAACGGTATTGATCCCCGTCTTGAGTTGCCAAACACGGCTTAGTGCGGTATTTTACGGCACGATCGGCAATTGTAACAATCGACATCGGAAAACTTTCATCGTTGGCCGGCACACAACGCTTTGTAGAATCAGGTGCAAAACTAGGCCCCACGTTGTCAACAAAAAACACGTCAATATGCAAAAGAAATGTTGATCAATCTAACTTGCCCTATCGTATTCCCCTACATATAAACAAGCACCTGCATGCAATAATAGTCCAATTCGGAAGAGAAAGAATCTCCACCCCATTTTGTGATGTCGAGCATACATACCGTAGATCATACATTGACAGATTATGTTCCCCACAAACTCGTCAACAATAGCAGCAATACTATTACTTCATGCCAGCTTGATTTGTGTCATCCTCAAATCAGGCAATCTGGTCGCAGTAGGTCTGCTTATTTTCTTACGTGCGTACAAATGAAATCAGACAAGACTCACAACTGGCTGATAAAGATTTCTAATTGAAAAGGCGCCCATAGTCAAGATCATCTATCTTATCTGAGAAACTTTCTAATCCTACTTCATTATTCAGTTGTGTTATTCTATGTCATTATATTTATTCTCGTTGCATCGATTAGGATGCCTAAATTAATCTTTACCGGTAATCTTGTTCCAAACTTCGGCAGCACCATTCACAATGGAGCCACTGCGAGACAATAAACGTGAGTTGCTCCCAATGCTTTCATTGGAAGGGGTTCTCTGAAGTTGAGCGCCATCGTGCCCATTTGCGCGTGCCGAGCTCTCGCTGGAACAGCTTCCATTTCTATACTTGTTCATGTTAAACAGGTCACTGCGTTTGTTTTTGCCGTGCTTTTTGTTTCTCAGGCTGCTTGTCTCCTCAAGGTCCTCGTCTAGATCCACATCGCTAACATTCTCAATGATTGTCTTGTGAACACCTTGGACCTCAATAACAGATTCGATAATACCACCGGTACGATACGAGCGGGACTCTTGGAACTCCATAGTAGGCTCAACGCGCTTTCCTCTCTCTACGTGGGAAATCGTGTGGTGATGTACCAAGTCCGGAATAGAACCGTTCATTACAATGTCGTTTCTGTATCCGTTATCTGAGGAAAGTCTTTTAGCTTCACGAATTGCACCTTCTTCGCTGGAGTGAATCACACCAACCCCAGGCTCAGCCAAAAACCCCTTTTTGTTGTTTGGAACCGCCGCCGCAATGGTATCAGCTGCAGGTCGCTTAATGGTTACATACAGCTTTGTAGTTTCAAGAGGGTTGATGGCCAAGTTTTTGGGTTTCCAGGATTTTGCATCTGCCAACGCAGCTGCGTTCCCATTTCCTGGTACAGCGAGCTTCTTTGGCCGGGTTTCAATCGAATTAGGCTTGATGGTGTCTCTATTGATATCAAAGTCCTTGCCATCAAGAGAGTTTCTTTTCAGGGTGTTGGCCAGTTGGTACAAGTTGTGCAAGTATGCAGTCAAATTGCGTTTGGACAAGGGACCAGGCTGTGCTCTTTTAATGTTTCTATTGATATCCACGTAAACATCAGATTCGTCAACGATTTCTTCTCCAATCAACTCTTCTATCACGTCTTCCAAAGTGAGAACACCTACGGCACCGGTTTGTTCGCCTGGTGTTTCACTAACCACAATCATATGGGACTTGCCCTCTTGGAAATAGTTCAAGATGTTGAGGCACGAAGTTTCGAGGCATGTTTCAGGGAGAGTGGCTAAGGGGAAGGAAGCGACAGGCAAGGCATCTTCTGGGTCATAGCTGATCAACACTCGCACAAGCAACATTCCAATGAAATTGAGTGGCTCGTTGGGCAAATGGATTGGGATACGCGAAAAGCCTGCGTTGAAAATCTCCTCCACAACCTGTTCATCTAAAATGGTATCAGCACTCATGGTATAGACTCTATTCATAGGTGTCATGATGTGACTGACTGGCTTCTCTTTCAAGTCTAGCACGGCACTAATAATTGTGACCTCATCCTGGTTCAAGCGTTCCACACCCATCGTCTTGTGCAAAGTCACCAAAGTTTTTAAGCCGGACTTTTTGTAGACAGTGCCATGATCCTCACCAAGAATGTGATCCAACAAGAGCGATATGGGGTATGCAATTGGGTACAACAAGAACATTAAAACAAGCACAAATGGAGAGAAAATGGCACCCACTTGCAAACCATATCTAACACAAATGGACTGGGGGATAATCTCACCAAAAACCACAATCAGGGCCGTGGAGGCCACTACAGCAGGCCAACCACCTCCAAGACATCTGTCCAAAACGATTGGCAAAGTTTCATTGGTGATCACGTTTGAAAGAAGTAGCGTAACCAAAACCCAGTGTTTACCCCTACCGATCAAGTGTAACACCTTCTGAGCTGATTTCCGTTCGGCTGGCTCACCACTCAGGGCAATGACTTTGAGATAAACCTCATCTTGGCCCATGAGACCCAACGTCAAACCGGCAAATACACCACCAGCAAGCACAAGGAAAACAGAGAGCAGAAGATTGGTCCAAAACTCCTCACTGGTCATGTGGTGATGGGTTTCCTGCCGGACAAAGATGGGCATTCCGGTCACCAACTTGGAGATGTTTGAGAATACAAAGAATAACTTGGCGATTCCGCCTGAGGTTATTGTCGAAGCATTTCGGTGGGTAAGTCTAGGCATATAGCTACTGTTAGTATACATGTTTGGTGAATGGGTCCTCAAGGGATGCCCCAATGATCAGGCACACGATCCCACGGGATGGGTAGTTGAAGGCCTTGTAGAAATCCCATGAGAAGGACCGAACCCACTCTAGCAGGATTGTGGCCAATGCAGAGACCGATCCAATGGATGTACCCAGCCGTTCTCTGTGCCGTTTTTCACTTACGTTTTCAAAGAAAAAGATGTTCGTGGTGCAGTAATTGGAAGTACTTAAAAAGCAATCTACATGAAATTTCAATGCCAGCATAACCTAGACAATACGGCGTAGTCGCCACAGCGAGCATCACCGGATCAATTAGGACTTTGAGAGGTCCCCGATTAATGGCACATTGTGTGTATGGATATTGGGATAAGCTCAAGGTGAATTTTTCAAGGGGGTTCCGGTTCGTCATTCGCCTGTGATAAAAAAGCACACAAAAGTATTCGACTAATTTGGGAGATGAACGTGCTCTGCAAAAGGCGCTATAGGCGTCTATCTTTGAGCTGAGCGCATGTAGAAAAAATTACGCTCTTATTGGTCCCCCTACCCGCGGTTGCTGTACATTGCCAAGGTCACGCAAATATCGTCGTCTAATTGGACTGAACAATAAGAGGCTTACTGAATACTTGTATGGCTGTGCCGCATTCGTGTCAAAGTATAGAATAGGGTGCAGAAATGTACAATTACGTCAACTTCAAAAGCTATTGAAGAATCAATTACAAAACAGAGAGGGGGATGAGTATGGTAGTGAGAGCGGTATCTGAATTCATCACTTCATTGGCAATTGGCCTTATATCGTGTGATAGTCATCTTTTTGCTGGCTAACTATGTAGCACGAATCATCCAAGTGTGTCGTGTGGCCTACAGCTACTCATCAAGATCACAAAACCTTAAGCGCTTTGATACGCATGCTCATATTAGTCTATAAATATTTTCCAACTCTATTTGCCTATTTGGCACTGAGGCCGTTAGTTGATCTTTGGTAGGTATCTACCTGTTCAAGTTGATCTCTCGTCTATATTCAACTAGTCAGTTGCTTGGTGGCGTTACCACTTTGCTTCGAACAAAGCCGCGGTACCATCCACTGGTTTTTGAACTGCATTAAATTGTGTTCGTAAAAGTCTCTTTTCGCTGACCCCGTAATTTTCCGAGAAGGAACTGATCCAGGCTAATAATTCGGAAGTTTCCCGAACCTCGGCAGTGGGGATTTGTGCATACTTCTTTGTAGCTTCCTCTAGCCATTCCTTCATATGTAAAGGGTCCTCTGCGCTCACCTGTCCACCACCGTTTATACATCCTCCTGGACATGCCATTACTTCCACGTAATCTGTCTTTGAAGGTTCTGCAATTTCTGTAGGTTCGGTTTTTGACACACGAGCCCGTCTTCTACTTGCAAGAGGATTGGCCTTGATCTTGGTACCCCCCTCCTTGAACCTGCGAACCAAGTTTTGAATATTCTTGAAGCCATTCACGACAGCGCTAGATGCGAGGGTTTGACCATCTCTTGAAAGACGCATTTCATACACATCTGTGTTTTTCCCCGCAATCACATTGATTTGGTACTCGCTGGGGTCATGTCCATCGTTGATGGCATACAACCGAAGGTAATTGTAGGCATAGCCACCAGAAGGAGAGCCTGGATCACTGGACCACGATACGTCGACCATGGGCCAATCTTGGGGAGCATACTGGCGGTACAACTGATGGAGGGGAGCGTTGGAGATGCTTGGATTTATCTGCTGGAGGGAGTACTGTGGATATTCTGCAAGAAGGTTTAAAAGTTCTTTAGGAGTCAAAACACAATCGACATCGATATCGTCATCCTCTTTTCTAGCACTTTCTAGCTTCTTGTCGAAACATGGCATCACACTCAAGTGATATATATCCTTCTTGGAGACATTTTTTTCGCGTGAGACCATGGCCTTTAAAAGACACCCAGATATTTGCTGGGGAGATTTGACCGTAGAAACTCTAGGTAAGATGTGTGGGTGAGTCTTCTCTGCGTACAATACCCAACCGGGGCATATTGAAGAGAGGAGGGGCTTATCGGAACCATTTTGCTTGTGTTCCATAACATTGCAAGCCTCGCTAACCAAAGACATCTTTCTTGCGGAACCAGTCCCCACGACGTAGGAAAACCCCATCTGATTGACGAGCAAGTCGATAAGACATTTGTCGATGGCTTCAATAGTGGTCTGGTAGACCAAAGCCAATGAGGCCCTGGTTTGGTGAGATATACTAGCTACCAAGATCTTTTCACCAAGGTGGACTTGTTTGATGAATTCTTGGTACGAGTGTTGGGCTACCAAGACCTCCTCTGCAGAAGTGATACACCCGCTGCACGCTAGACAGTCTGCAAGGGATATCTGGGCCGGAGCAAGTTGTTTTTGTCTGCCATCGATTTGCGAAACCTCCAAAGGCTTGCCATTCAGGTCGATCTGGATGTCAACGGCACCGTTTTCGTTGAAAACATCGACAGAGGGCTGCTCTGCCGGCTTTATACAGGCCACCCCGGGTGATATGAAATCATTAAGGTCGTCTGCGGATAGTATAGCACTCATGCTGTGATTTTCCTCCAATAGAGATTTTATAAAGTAAGCAATATTAGTAAGAACCACGAGAAGAAAATTCACAAGAGCATATGGCGTAGTACAAAATCTATTAATCATGAATACCCATGTATTTCTATTGACTTCTCACTAATGATTTGGTATGTGCTCTTCGTTATCGCTTAAATCATCCAATTCGAACTCCCCCACCTCTTCATACAATCCTGCTACCTGCACCTGGCCATCCTCTGTGTACCCCACCAAGCGCAAGTACAACTGGAACAACAATACTATCCAAAGAAATACGATAAAAGCACCCAGCAGAGCCACCAAGATATACGCCAGGTGATCTGACCCGAGATCATGGACCAACTGTAATTGTTCCTCGTTGGCCGCCATAAACAAGATACCCAGAAGGGTCAAGCAAAATGGCGGTATGTATTGGAAAGATAAAATCTTGCCCAGTTCGGAGCAGGGTCTATCCTTGAGGAATAGAGATATTTCTGCGATTCTAGCAAAGCCTGCTCCCATAAGCGCGGTACCAAACAAACCATGGACTTTGGTGGAGATTTCCATATGCTGGGCATGTTCAGACATCAGGTAGCCGGTAAAGATGAGTAAAAGTGCAGGTATAAAGGAACGTCTGCCTCCACGCGAAAGGAACATTCCCAAAAGCCCCCCAGCCCACCAGATAATGCCCATAGCAGTGTGCTGGTAATCGCCCATATTCCATGGCTCCTTTCCCCAGCGATGCTCGGTAAAGGTATTGACAATTCCCCACACGCACATGACAGTCGAGTCAAAAAACTCTTGCGAGTATGCTTGGGACGAGTTTTCCATCAGGTGCTTGCGGACCCACGGTATAATGAGCACCCAAAGAAGAACAGCTGAATATCCAACAAAGGCCAGGCCCATAATTCCGTGCGCAATGCACTGGCCGGTGTGTTTCCCATAACAGAAACCGAAAAGCGCAATTGGTGCAATACAGACTCTCACCCACCCGGTTAAAACGGCGAGAATCGAGAGGAGTTTGTATAGCTTGTAGTGGGCTCCTCCGTGTTCCTGGGCACTTTTATGGGGGTAAAAGCGTCTCATGAAAAGGTTGGAGCCATTGACGAATGTTCCGCTGAATACCGTGGCTCCAAGAAGAATGCTCAAGAACAATCCTGTTCCGACAGATGTCCTGTTCTCGTGGTTGTCTGAGTCAGGGAATCTGAGGAAAAGCACTTCGAAAACACAGTACCCGGTGGAAACAAACTGGAGCGGGAGTGATAGATGCAACCTGTTTGCGAAAGCAAGCACCAGGGATATCGAGGGTAGAATGAGTAGGAGTGCCACGGAAAAGATCCAATGGAAGGACTTCAGGGTGGCATTCACGGGGTGAAACTCCACGCGGTCGCCGTCCATATCCATCATGATAACAAAGTTAAACGAACTTTATTCAGATCGATAAATTGTACAAGACTACACGTGTTGGATACAGATTTAAAAGTACCCTTCAGAGGGCCGTATCAGCTGAACTACATACTTCCAACTCCCCCTTCTACCGTTTTGACTGTATCTGGATGAATCAGTTTCTATTTTATAGCTCCAAGAGAAATGCTTGCTTGCTTAGCTGCTTCCTGATTTGCTGCTTTTCATGCTTTGCTGGATCGGTTCACAGCATTTGATCTGGAAACTTTTTTCAATTTGAAACACTTCCTCTTTGGTCAATGAAAGGAAAGTGTCAAACAAAGAATTCATCGGCTTTGTACCATCATCACTGTTTGATCGCCCCGGACTAGATTTGAGCGCGTTGCATGCTTTAAGGGGTAATGTACAGTTGCCAGCACTGTTCTGCTTGGTGTGTTTCACGTACTTGTTTTCAGCAAATGTGTAGTTTTTATCAGCATCAGGTTTTTCAGAACGTCTTACGGTTTTGTTTTCCCCACTTAATTTCTTTACGTGTCTTCATGCTACTATTGAGAGCGCTTGCATTCACGGCACTTGCAACGGCCACGAGTGCGGCTGTACGAGACTACGACAATCGAAACTACTTTCTCGTGGAGCTCGACACCAGCCAGCTGAACAAACCGCTCCAAGAGTTCATCGCCGATCACCCATGTACTTTTGAACACGAACTCCAAGGTTTGGACAACCACTATGTATTTAGCATAGGCAAGGATCACCCTTACAACGACTTCTTGGGCAACTACAAATCAAACAATGAGCATTTGCTCAAAAGAAGTGAGGAGTCGGGTGACATCTACGACCGTTTGGTGAATAATTCACATTTGCGCTCGATCCACATGTTGCCTGAGAAGCAGTTGAAGAAACGTATGCCAGTCATGATCACGGGCGAGGAGAGGGCAAGGGCCAAGCGACTTGAAATTGTGGACTCCTCCCAAGAACCGGCGAAAAAGGTGTCGGATGCACTTGACATCCAGGACCCGCTTTTCCTCGAGCAATGGCACCTTGTCAACACAAAGTACCCTGGGCACGATGTAAATGTCAGTGGTTTGTGGGAAGAGGGTATCACTGGCAAAGGTGTGGTTACTGCTGTTGTTGACGATGGGTTGGACTATGAAAATGCTGATCTCACGGCCAACTTTAATGAAAAAGGCTCATGGGACTTCAACAACCCGGGTAATCTGCCGTTGCCGCGTTTGTACGACGACTACCACGGCACTCGGTGTGCCGGTGAAATTGCCGCAGTCAAAAACGACGTTTGTGGTGTCGGTGTAGCATATGACCTGCAGGTTGCCGGTATCCGGATTCTTTCAGGCAGTATCACCAGTGCGGACGAGGCCGCAGCTTTAGTGTATGGGCTTGAGACAAACGATATCTACTCTTGTTCCTGGGGGCCTACGGACGACGGAATGACGCTTGCTGAGCCTGATGCGATCGTTAAGAAAGCAATGTTGAAGGGTGTACAAAAGGGAAGGGCCGATAAGGGCTCTGTGTATGTGTTTGCGTCCGGAAATGGAGGCAGACGGGGCGACTCGTGTAACTTTGATGGGTACACCAACTCTATTTATTCCATCACCGTGGGTGCTATTGACTTCACAGGCCAGCACCCCACATATGCCGAAGCATGCGCTGCGGTGATGGTGGTTACGTACTCGTCCGGATCCGGGGAACACATCCACACGACTGACTTTAAGAATAAATGCACTGCTTCCCATGGCGGCACCTCTGCGGCCGCGCCACTCGCTGCTGGGATTTATGCGTTGGTGCTTCAGGCCAACCCCAACTTGACCTGGCGTGATGTCCAATATGTTCTGGTGTTGCTGAGTAGCACCATTAACGAGGACGACGGTGATTACCAGAAAACAGCCCTTGGGAAGCTCTACTCCCACAAGTATGGGTACGGTAAAGTTGATGCGTACAAGATGGTACACTTTGCTAAAGAATGGAAAAACGTTAAACCTCAGGCTTGGTTCTACTCTGATGTACAAGAGGTTGTGGAGACGATTCAGTCAGGCAAGCACGTGGACCGCAAAGTGAAGATTTTGCGCACCATGAATGTGACGCAGGACGACTTGCGCGTGATGAATGTGGAGCGGGTTGAGCATGTGACTGTTAAGGTCAATGTCAAGGCAAAGCGGCGGGGTGATGTGGCCATGCGCATCATATCCCCATCGGGCGTGGTGAGTGACCTCGCAACGTTCCGCTTAAAGGACACCGCCATGAGCGGCTTCAAAGATTGGACATTTATGTCTGTAGCCCATTGGGGTGAGGACGGCTTAGGCGAGTGGAAACTCGAGGTATTTGGAAACAACGACGTGGAAGAAACCAATGAAATCACACTTGAGAATTGGCAGTTGCGCTTTTTCGGTGAATCGCGCGAAGCAGACAAAGCCGAGGTATATGAAATGGACAAGGACTACGCAATGGTGAGAAGGGACAGGTTGGAGGCTGAGAAGGCCGAAAAGACAAGCTCGACCCAATCTTCGACCACCACTGCCGAAACTTCAACTTCATCAGAGGAACAGGCTGTGACTACGGAGACTCAAGTATCTGAAACCTCAACATCTACCGAGCAAGGAACCAGTCAAACTTCATCCACCTCGTCGCAATCAAGCTCGGCTATCGAGGTGTCCCACCCAGATACAGGCGTGGAGGAGGAGGTTGAAGAGGGAAAGAACAAGCAGTACACTACTGACCATACAGGTAAGTATCTCATTGGGTTTGCGATTGTCGGCTTTGTGGTTGTGCTTCTCCTTATGAAGTTTCACAAGTCCCCAGGCAGCACCAGACGAAGACGGAGAAGAGAGGAGTACGAATTTGACATCATTCCTGGAGAAGACTACAGCGATAGTGATGACCAGGACTCTTTTGACTTGGGGCACCCCAGACGCAGTGAACTGAGTGATGAGAGAGAGATAATCTATGGTGACGAGCAGTTTATGCCAAACCATCTAGATGGAGAAGAAGAGATGTTCAGCATTGGTGGAGATGATGATGACGATAAGAAAAAGAGTACGAAGAATGACGAAACCAAGTCGGATGAATCTTCACATGGTAACTCGAACGAGGCTGCAGGGGAAAGAGATGGCTTACTTCAAAGTTAGATTGTATAGTAGACAATATGAGAATAGAAGAGAACGAGATAGGAGGTTGTAGAAAGATAAACAATAAAGAAAGACAAACAAAAGAATTGTTAAGATAGGTAGGGGACACCCAGACAGTCTTTCCTACTTTAACATTCACTTGTCGTATTTCTTTATGCCCCTCGGTTATGCATTACATGGGGTGCTATTGACAGGGGCTGTGACTGAACCCAACATGTTGCACGTCGAAGACAAGGTGAGCATAATTATCGAGATAGGACGGTTTTGTGTGTTACGGCCGTCTCGGAAAAACAAAAATTAGTAATGTGAGTGAGGGCCCAGACCCGCAGTGAAGATTTAAAATGTGCCATTTCTGACTAATTTGACAAAGAATTGATATTCCGCACAAGGTAATGAAACATCACGTCATCACAAAAACTAATGTTGGGTCTGTCAAGCATCGACAAAATCAATTATTGAGTGCTGCTATTTTTCATCTTTTTTCCGGGTGGACCTACTCTCTGCAACGAAGTCACACCTTGCAAAAAGCCTCCAATCTGTGTTATAATTATCTTCTCTGCGGACATAAGCCTCCAGTATATGTAAATAGGATTTATCACATGGGTGCAACGAGACCAAATTAACCTCATAAGTGGGAGATCACGAGCGGCTCAATCCGCTCCGATGTCGCACAAGCAATATCACGTGGAAAGTCGATGATGTGTAATCACTTTACTAATGGATTATGTAAGGGGTGGGTGATTGTTAATTACGATTGCTACGGGGGCGATTCGGTTTTACGAAATCCGATTTTTGACCAAAGTATGCTGTTATTTAATCGTTTGTACCAAATGTAGCCACCAAGCTTTCTTGAAATTCTATGCCGATTGTCCGAAATTTGAAAATCATGGTTACTTGGGCATATAAAGATGGAAATTCCGCAATTTTTTTTGAACAATTATGTCCACCGATCCATTTGGAAAGCACGTTTCCGTAGTGGTTTTTGGAGCCAGCGGTGACTTGGCCAAGAAGAAGACCTTTCCCGCTCTTTTTGGGCTTTATCGTGAAGGTCAATTGCCTGATACCATCCAGGTTATCGGGTATGCTAGAAGCAAGTTGGAAACTGGCGATTTCAAGGAACGCATTTCGGCCAACTTGAAGGGCTCTGCTAAGGATGGCGGAAAGGTCAATAATGAGACGAAAGACAGCTTCTTGAACTTGGTTTCATATGTGTCTGGTCAGTACGACACTGACGACGGGTATAAGGAGTTGCTCAGCGCTATGGAGAAGTACGAGAAGGAGAAGGGTGTTGGTGAGAAGACTGAGAGATTGTTTTACTTTGCATTGCCACCTTCGGCGTTCACCACTGTGGCCTCTCAATTGAAGAAATTGTGCTACAACCCAAAGGGCAAGACTCGTTTGATTATCGAGAAGCCATTTGGCCACGATTTGGAGTCATCCAGACAATTACAGAAGGATCTTGCGCCATTGTTCACTGAGGACGAGATTTACAGAATTGACCACTACCTCGGAAAGGAGATGGTCAAGAATTTGCTTGTTTTGCGTTTCGGAAATGAAATGTTCAACGGTGTGTGGAACAAGAATCACATCAAGTCTATTCAAATTTCCTTCAAGGAAAAATTCGGCACCGAAGGCAGAGGTGGATACTTTGACGAGATTGGCATAGTCCGTGATGTCATGCAAAATCACTTGTTGCAGGTATTGACCTTACTTACCATGGAGAGACCTGTGAGTTTCGACCCAGAAGCCGTAAGAGACGAGAAGGTCAAGGTCTTGAAGGCCTTTGGTGAGTTGGAAACCGATGATCTTTTATTGGGCCAATACACCAAGTCTGAAGATGGCCTGAAGCCTGGTTACCTTGACGATGAAACAGTCAAGCCTGACTCCAAATGTGTCACGTACGCAGCTTTGGGTATCAACATTCACAATGAGAGATGGGAGGGTGTTCCTATCGTGTTGAGGGCAGGCAAGGCCTTGGATGACTCCAAGGTGGACATTAGAATTCAGTTCAAGCCTGTCGCTAGGGGCATGTTCCTGGAGATTCAGAGAAACGAGTTGGTTATCCGTATCCAGCCCAAGGAGTCTGTATACTTGAAGATCAACTCCAAAATCCCAGGCATTTCCACCGAGACGTCGTTGACCGACCTCGACTTGACTTACGCCTCTCGTTACTCCAAGGACTTCTGGATCCCAGAGGCTTATGAGGCTTTGATCAGAGACTGTTACTTGGGCAACCACTCAAACTTTGTTAGAGATGACGAGTTGGACGTCTCGTGGAAGTTGTTCACTCCTTTGTTGAACTTTATTGAGCTGGCTGACGCCCCTCGTCCAGAGCCATACCCTTACGGCTCTAAGGGCCCTAAGGGATTGACATCTTTCTTGGAGAAGCACGGCTATGTGTTTGCTGACGAAGGCACATACCAGTGGCCATTGACCACTCCTAATGTCAAGGGTAAGATTTAATGACTAGTGTATATGACTGAAAGAAATGATGCAAGCAGAGAATGTAGTAGTCAACGTATGCGAGATAAGTGAAATAAGAAAATTTGTGGGTGAAATAGCGCTGTTGTCTTGTGACAAAACTTGTTCCATTTTCATACCTATTCCTACAACCATTTGCAAACCATACAATAAAAATAAATCAGACATCCATGGAAGGTCATTATGCGGTCACCGGCATCCTAAGATGGGTTCTTTGTGGATGCTACCGAGGAAACTGCGAATGTTAATGGGTACTTTCATCATCTTATTTTTTGTTGTATGGTTGGCAAATAGCCACTGGGAGCACCTGCCCCCAAGAGGTCATTTTGGAACGAATCAGAAATGTTAAATACTGGCAAGTATAAGCCGCAAGCCGAACACCACCTGCAACAGTGGATCAATATCGACACAGCAATTTTCATCCCTGTCGTCATAGTCGAATCGGACTGGGAAAGAAGTAGACTTAGTTTCATCACATTCGCTCCAAGAAAGAAGCAGATAATCTTTAGAATCAAACGTCTGTTGGATCCTACTGATTTTCTGAATCTCTCTGGACCTGAGAAAATTAGAGAGGGGGATTTGGGCTGTTTAAATAGTTTTTTTTTTCGGCACACTAGCGATGGAGTTACCCGGATTTTTTGAAGAAGGGCATAGAAAGTTGCGAACCCTCTAGAAGGGCACCACAAAAATATGGCATTTCTGTCCACGCACTATATACAATTTATTTACAAATTTTATGGATATGTGTATTCTCAGTCAACTTTGCTAGTTGGAATTCTCATTCTATTCAAATCCTCCACCTTTTTCTGGGTCAAACTTGACTCCTCCATGATTGAATTAGTAGATGATGATTTGCTCATCCCCAAACTTTTTCTTACCAGGAACAGAGCGTCCCTTTTCACTTCTTCCCTCGTCAGTTTTGGGTCTTCCTTTCTCTTGGGATGGTGCTCTTTCTTGTCCTTTTTTTCTCTTCTCTTACGTTTCTCTGCATCGGATTTTCTAGAAGGTGGTGCGGTAGGTACCACTGAGTATTTGCGTTCTTTAAAGACCACGCCCACTTCTTTCATGTTCTTTTGATGGTCAGGCTCGACACGAGAGAACCAATCAAGACCTTCATCGTACTCATACATTCTGTAATCTGTTCCATAAGGTTTTGACTCAAGACAGTAAAGTGTATGCAATGGTACATCCAACTCCCCAATGGAAGACTTGTCAAGATTCAAAAAGTACGCAAGAAGAATCCGCAAAACAACCCGGTGAGATATAATGAGGACATGTGCAGTTGTCCTCTCAATTTCTGTAATCAAAGGACGCAAACGAGTCAAAACATCCAAATATGACTCTCCTCCGACACCAGGATACCTGTATGACAACTTGTTGCGCAAACGCGAGTCGAATTCGCGAGGATAACGCTGTTGGATCTCGTCATAGGTCATGCCCTCGAACTTTCCTCCTCCCAACTCGTTGAGCATGCGCATTTCCTTCACGGAGTAGGTACTTTCATCAAAGTATTTGCCCGTTTCAACGGACCGCAATAGCATAGACGTCCAGACACAGAAATTGGGTTCATTAGGAATATTGTCGATGTTTGCAATGTCATGGTCATTGAAGATACTCTGGTATTTCAACTCTAGGCGCAGAGAGAAACTTTCAAGCTGATTTTTGCGAAACTCTTGGCGCTGGTAATCCATGAAACGAGCCAAAGTCTTTGAAAACTTCTGGCCCCGTTTCGTCAAGTGTGAATCACCACCAATACGCCCGCTCAAATTATCAACGGATTCACCATGGCGCGTGATCCAGATCTGGCGCTCACAAAGGTTAAAATTGAGGAGGAAATAGATGGTTTGGGAAGCAAGGAAACCCTGGACATTGTAGCTGACAACCTTTTTCCCGACGTCAATCATTTTAACGTACTGGAAGTCGTTGATCTTTTCTTCCAGCTCATCTATGGTCTCATAGGCCTTTTCGTAATTATGGAGACGACCAACAAAGTCTTTTAAGGCAACTTCGGGATCCATGTTGCGGTAGTCGGGACCACTCAACTTTAAGCGAATATTCTGCTCGATAATGTTGGGGTCACTGCAAATACTTTCCAAGAAAAGCACCTTCAACTCGCCATTCAGTCGTTGTTGAATGCGCTTTAAAACGCGAAGTCTGCGGAGTTTGGTGGAGTTGGTTGCATCAAAAATTCCAACCGAGCCAGAGCCATTAATAACATAGTCAAGCAACTGATCGAGAGTGTCCATTGCCCACTTCTCACGAAGAGCAGTCAGTGTTTTGTTATCTGGGCGGAAGAAATCAGCATTATGTTCGTTATTCGTTACTGAACCATTGTCCTTTTCTTTTTCGTTATCTGCTTCATTTGTTGGAGTGCTAGTATCAGGGAGAGGGTTTGCTTCAGGGCCCGCGTTCTTTTTGTCCTTTCTGCGTGTGTTTCCAACATTGAACACGCGACAGTCGTGCTGTAGCCAATTGAGATACCGTGTGAGTTTATTTGTGATGTAGCTCTTACCCCTAGCCGGCAATCCCACCATGACAATGACAAGTTTTGATCCCACATCAACTGAAGCGATTTTCCCATCTGGCGAAGTTTTGGACGAAGTCTGGCCAGGGATATTTAACGTGTAGGCCTTGCGAGCACTTGGTGGGGGTTTTGTTAAAAGGAGGGATTTTAAACGCTCGAGGGAAGGTGTTTTCTCAAACTGTTGTTGTACGTCCAAGGGCACGTCTTGAAGAAGAGTATTTTTGGTCTGCAGATCAATAGCGAGCTTGTGGTCGAGTATAATATTCTCCGTGGGAACTGTGTTGGGGGAAACTGATGCCGACTTTTGCGGCGTTAACGTGATACCTTCGGTGTTTGCTACATCAAGTGTAGATGGGGCATTGGAGTTTAATTGGAAGGTGACAGTATGGCCCTTTCTTTCCTTGTCTTTCCCCTCTGATCTCTCCATGTGGGGTTTATCGAGTTTAATAGACTCTGGCTTCAACCCATTCATGTCGCTCAAGTTCAAATGCGAAATGCTTCGCATTCGCCCTGTTTTCTCTTCATCGTCGCTAAAGTCATCTCTGGGAGAAGTCATGCTCAGTACTATTGGGGTGTCCGTCAACGGACGCTTGTTGAAGGCAGGAAGATAACCATAGGAGGAGTCATCTGAGTGCATATCGTTCAGTCTAGTGAGGACCAATCTTTCACCTGGATGCGACAAGAGCTTCTTTAAAGAATGCCTGCGCAAGGAGTTCACGCTGCTTGTCGGTGACATGAATGATGGTGATGCAGTTCCCAGAGTATTGTGACTTGTGAGTCCACTATCATTGTGAGCGTGGTTTCCGAATCTGGGCTCTACGAGCTTTGGTAAGTCCTCCTCGCTAGAGTTACGCAGGGACGACGATGATCCAGATGGCAGTTGAAATGAAACCAAGTCGATGTGATGGCGACGGGCAAGTACTGCATTCGAGATAGAGTGCGCCCTGCTCAAACGTGGTGGAGCCTTGGGGCTCGCATGCTTCTCTGTCATGTATGTATTCAGGCGGATAGACTGCTATGTGGTATCAGAATATCCGAGATGATTATTGGTGGTCTGTCGTATCTGGTTGTGCAGATTCTAATTGATCTATCTTTGAAATACAATTGCGATTGATATCAAAAAGTTTGGTCTGCACTGCTAGTTATGTTATGTCAACGGTAGTTTGATGTCAATTTTAGGAAGAAATATATGCTATGGTTGTTGGTATTCCCTGTTTTGGACTCCAGTCAGTATCCCCTTTAATGAGTTGTGAGTTGGAACTTTTCGGACACTTTTTTGCTTCCCTATCCAGTGAAAAGAACGGGCCTACGGATAGAGCAAAAAACTACAGATTTTACCTCGGCTGAGAATAGTTGTATCTGCTATGCCACCATGAGGAGTTGATAGCTAGTGACGAGAGTATCAACTAAAATTTGGTGTCAGAGAAAGCTCCGAAACTTTTGGAACCTCAAAGAAATTGTATGCTTTAGGAGGGGAGGGAAATTAAAATGTGACGATACAAAAAAACACCCACCAAGAGTTTCCGATAATCAATTTGGCAACTAAATCACTGTAAATCAATTGAAGGGCGACCCCAAAACACTGTAGATTTTGAGAACGACGATGCTTTGGTGTGCCCCAAGTGCTTGGTGTTTGACTGTGCTTTTTCTGGCGTGACATGAGATGTGTTGATATGACAGTTTCGATTACCGCAGGGCCTGCTGTCTAACCTATTAATAGTATACAAGATGAGGATCAAATCTCACTTGTAAGGTTCCATACATCCTACATAATCTCTTACAACACGCAGAGTTAATCTAACCAAAATAACCGATAAGCATACGCCTCATGGAAGTTGGAACGTGCCCATAATCGCGATGATGTACTGCAATGTACTTGGGCTTGTAACCGTTGGGTGATTGCCAGACCTATAAACTTTGCTCTGGTGCAATCACAACTCTTAGTGTGTGGATATTATATTCCACAAAGATGGTTATTATATAAGCCACGAGTCTCTTATGCGTGCTGATCATGCGAAAAGTACTTGTATTGTTAATCACATGCTTGCTAAAGATGACTAGAACTAAGTTTGCTTTCACCTGGACTTCTCTGACACTTGTTGGAGTGGTATGGTGTGGCTATGGCAACATTTATGCTTGTCGTCATAAGCTTCCCCTCGCTGAGTCAGCGATTATATAATACTCCATCATGCCACGCAAATGACCTCACCCCACAATTGCCTGAAACGCAATGAATATGCCTGTCCAATCCTTGAGGGGGGCCACATTGAACAAAGAGTCAGCAATTTGCGGATTTCCGGTCCTGAGAGCTGGATTGTAGGGCTGGCTACGGCCAGAATATCGTGTACATTGAAAACGAAAGTTCGCCTCTACAACGGCACCCCCTTTCCGAGATGGTTCCGAGGCTACTTTTCCAAATCCGGGCTGTGGCATGTTGATGCCATAGCCTGGGAGGTGGTTATGTCCGGGTAAAGTTTTTTTTCTTGTTTCTTATCTGCACCCCAAAAGTTTACTCACGCAAAAATAAGAAACTCCAGACCACAAAATAGTAGGCGATAAGGTGTGAAACGGAACTCGAACTCGGCCACACTACTATTCTTCACATTTGCCAGAAAACTCGCTTAAGCATGTCCCATTACGAGAACCAGGACAGCTTTTACGACCCTCTTATGGTCCAGCAGTGGCTGGACCATCATTTCCGCGGGACGGACAACAATACAACAATGAATGAAACCTCAGTAGATGATATGATTGCTTTCCCATTCCAAAAGGACTTTCGCGACGGTGTTTGGGGCGCCACCAATGACTTTGGAGACCCATTTGCGGGCACAAGGTCACCAACGCTTTCTACATCTTCATCACACATCTCACTCGGAACACCAAACTTGCCCAGTGATGTTTCATCACAAAATGATGCTCGGTTCATTCATAGACACCTGCAATCTGTCCCTATAGACAAAATGACGTTACTTTCGCTCGGATTGGGACTGCGGCTGCTGTTTGAGTCACCCTCGCCCGTTTACGAGAATGCTATTCAGCAAGAACTCATGGATGTGGATTTGGCCAGCTCAGTGGCAACAATTAGAGCAGATGGTGATCCCGCTGGCGGGACGATCAATCCAAAAGCATTGGTCAACCAGCAGCAGCTGACACAGTATACGGAGTTACCGAGTAACCACATCGAAAACACACTGCTTCTGAATAAGTACAATGCGCAGAACTATGAAACAGAAAAGCCACGACCTGAGATTTTGAGGCACTCAACCAATATGTCTGCAACGTCGGGAGAAACACTCTCCCAAGTACAAGATTTACCTTCAAACTTGACCTCTATTCCTCAACTCCCGAACCAGGGTGCAGGGAAACCGGTTCTTGATTTCAAGATGAATGAGTGTTATAACGCTATAACATACTGGGAACAAAACGACAATGCTGTTGACGAGTCTCCGATTGTCGGGAATGAGGTTTTTACATTTGATTCCGCAAAACCTCGCTCACAGTCCTACCTGTATGATTGGCGCAAACGGAATACTCGTATGTTTAACTTTAACATGGCAGATGCTGTTTCCAACGACCTCCTTGGTGGTTTCATGAACACCGACAAGAAAAGGCGCAAGTCCATGAAGGACGAAACGCCACAGCTTGGTGTATCTGTCAAGATAACTAAGAACCGCAGTCGTTCTGGCTCAACATCTCTGGTGCGTAACCGCAGCAACAGTATCCATAAGATAGAAGGTTCATTGGCATCAAGCCCAGCAAAAACTGGGGCTATCCACCCAAATATCGATGGGTCGTTTCAATGCTCTGAGTGCGACAAATCATTCAAGAGATCAGAGCATCTCAAGAGACACATTCGGTCAGTTCATTCTAAAGAACGACCATATGCTTGTGAGTACTGTGACAAGCGTTTCCTGAGAACTGACAATTTGGCACAACACAACAAGACGCATAAGAAGGATTCAACTAAAAGGTTGAAATAAATGGGGTATGCCATCGACACAGTTTCGATAGGTATATCGGAAATTAGAGTTTACGATTCCGGTTGACTTGACATGCAAACAGACAAAAGGTGACGAGTAGCGCATTCTTGCACGCTTTTTGTTACGGTAGGAATAGAAGCAAAATACAGCACAATTATGTGAAGGGCTTGCGTCTATGAATCCTGTCGCATAGCCAGTACGATGTGCCATCTGTATGAATCACTAATATGCGCCACAATTTCTTCGGGAATAATTCATATTGTTATATTGATTAAGACAAAGGTTGTCCGTGTTATGTTGTAGGTTGATATCTCTCGATCCACATGTAAACTCTGACTGTAGCAAAAATGTCGCAATGTCGCGCACTTGGAACGATGTCGCTTTTTTCGGTGATTTTCACCAATAGAACTTTAGAAAATTACCAACTACAAGATGGCTAACCCTTGGGCAAAAAGAGACGCTTGGAGATATGAGGGCGAGTTCTCGCGTGTCAACCGATTCAAGAATGCATTCCCAGGATTTGGCATTGCCGTAGGTGCTTTTGCGGTATACCTCGCTTACGAGAAGTTTGTCAAGAAGGAGGAGCACCACCACTAAGGTGCATAGAAGGGCATTGCGATATAAATCGGTTGGATATAAAGTTAATATACACAACAGCTATAATGATGTAGACCAGAGAACAGTGGTTAACCCAAGAAGCATACGGGAGGAAGGTTGCGTAACATGGTAAGGAAAATAAGATTTTAATGATTATTTCTGCCTACAGTTTATCCTCTTGTTCGTTATATTTACAGTAATCTTGGTTGCGTCCCCATTAAATCCATAGACTATACCACAGTCAATGTGTTAATGGTTGTGCTTTCGTTCTATCAATTAATGTCAGATCCATCAGTGCCTTATCTATGTTCACGTAGTCCACATGTTTGTATCATTATTCGATTCCAAAGAAACTGCCATTGATGTGTCGTTCTTACCCTCGTTAGCACGTGCAATCTTAGTCTTTTCTTGGGCAACTTGGGCCCACTCATTAATATGTTCTTGTTCTTGTTTAAGACCCCACTCGAGGTTGGTAATAGGGTAAACCGCTCCGTACATGGTGGACTCTTCTCTAGAAACAGCTGAATCCATTTCTTCTTGCATTCTCAACTGGTAAAACTCGTAACGGGCTTTATCGTAAGCCTCGAAAACAGTTAAAGGCTGTTCGGTCTTCTTGGACTCCAGCAACAAAAAGATAGTTCTCTGTACCACGCTTTCTCCGTCTAAGGGTTTGTGGAATTGCAACATGGTGCTCCAGTTACAGTTGGAGTTGTCATCTCCTGTGTTTTCGACCAAGTTTTTGGGGCGTGAGAACTCCCATGGATGCTGGTGATAAAAGACATTTCTCAACTCATCCTCCAAGAATTCCAATTTCGGAACGCGCGAAATGCTGTTGTTTTTTTGCCTCTTGTCTTGGCTGAACAATCTGGTCTTGTACATGTTTGTTTCGATGCTCTTCTTGAAGAGAGAAGGTCTTGGGTCTGGCTTTTGATCGTCGTTAATGAAGACATTGGCCTTCTTTGTGAGGTTTACATGTGGAGGGTGGGCACCTACCACATCGTACCATGCAGGCTTCTCTTTCAACACCCCGACCTTCAAGTAGTGTGACGTTCTTTCAAGCACCGTTCTGGCCTTGGTTTGAATCTTCATGGTGAAAAGTTTTCGAAAAACAAAAATGATTTTCAACCAGTCGCTTGTATGAATGGAGATATCACCTTACAGAGAGTGCAGAGTGTAGCATATAAGTGATCTGTACCAAAGGCGAGTGAATCAAAAAGTATTGTCTTTACGGGAAAGGTAGTTTGTTTTTGAAGAAACCCTTCATCTTTATAAAACAATTCATCTTTATGAAATCTAAACCAAGCTATGTACTTGCCAAGACGAAGCAAATTGGATAACAACTCAAGCCATACTCATCCGTCGTGTGTTGAGCTGTTGTAGTCAATGTCCGATACAGTTTCCAACATTAAATTTTATTATGCAGCGATGCATTTCGCTGATACGGCCAGTAAACCGTACTCTTACGGATGCACTTGAAAGCTGCTTTCTGAAGCACCACAGCAAGCTTCAAAACTTTTATAAAACCGACCTGAGTGAAGAGTTATGGCAAAGATTACTGCTATGTGACGCTTCTGTTTTTCACTACAACCAAGAGGTGCTTGAGCTGCGACGCAAGCTATTTGCCCACCAAAGAAAGATCCATAGTCAGGCGTACTACCATTTCATACGAGAGTTGTACCCACTTCGTCGGCAATCTGATATCGAGCTTTCAGCTGGCGATAGTGTGATCAACTGGTTCACAAATTCCATAAAATACTCGCGGGTGGATCATACGCAATTGTTCGAGGCATATACAAAGTTAAACAACCCGTTTCAGGACTTGAGTTTCGAGGAGTACGCGGATTTTATAGAGAGGTTTCTTTACCAATACTCAAGTTTCCAACGGCCCAATAAGTTGTCTTCTTCGACAATAGTTGGGAGAGCAGATGCGCTTATCAGAAGTGATTTTGATGACATGTTGGCCAAAAGAAGGGAGTACGTGCTGCAAATAAGCCGTATTCTCAGTGACTTGAAGCGCCAAGGGCTAGAATTAACGGTTGATGAGCAAAATGCCTTGGTGTTTGCTTTATTTTATCGGGATAACTCTGAAATCCTAGACCGTGTTAAACAAATTCCCAGGACTGATGTTGATAATAAGTACCCTCGTTTCAATGCGATAATATGTGAACAGATCCAAAAGTCCATGGTTGATCGATTGGGGTATGTCCCTGTGGATACCCAAAACGTTCTCCTTTTCCATGCTGTACGACATGGTCAAGACGACATTATATATTCGATAATTCAAGACCTACGGGTGTTTGAGGAAGACTCGTATGCAAACGACAGGACATTTGCTATTCTAATAGAGCATTTTAGTAACCGAAAGGATGTGCTCGAGTCCTTGACAGAGGCAATAGTGAGGGGGCGAAGTTTGTGTTTACAGGGAACCAAAACTGAGCGTGGCCCCGCCGTGTCCTATCTCACAATAAACCTGGTAAATGCGCTCATGGCAGCCTTGTGTGCTGTAAATAGTGACCTTGCGAGACAGCTCTTCATTAACCTTTTTGTTAGCGAACAGTTTGAGAAAACCGATCAAATCACCTCAGAGATATACAAACGGATCGGGCATGAGCACCGGCGGACATACGATAACATGGTCATGATATGCGAGAACATTGCAAGAATAACTGGGGCACCAATGGAGGCATTTCGTGTTGATCCAACAGAACAAACATTCAATATTATCTTCAAGGTTACAGCGCAAAACCCTCATGATTCGTTGGCACTTTTAGACTCAATGATCCATAGGTACGGATTACCGCCCTCAACTCGTATTTTCCGCAGGCTATTTCAACAGCATTGGGACCTCAAAAACATAATAGAGCTCACAGAGAGACTTGTCAATTTCCATGATAACAATGTGCACATCACTCCGGACAATACAAGCGTTAGGGCGTCGAAACAAATTGAACATTTGATGAGCAAATTAAAGCCTGGAATGAGGCTTGATATTCCTCAGCAATCGTGGATCAAATTGACGGATGCTTTGATGGAGGATATTTTTGTTTCATATTTGTCCGCCCTCCAACATGCCGGAGTAGAGAGCAAGGTGATTGACAGAGTGAATCAACATCGCCAGGATTTACAGTCTCGTTTGAAAGCATTAAGGGTAGGGTATACCGGGGGGGTTAAAGATGTTCATATCTTGGATGAAATTAACTATGCAAAAAAGGCATATTTGATGGATTTGGTGTATGAGTGTGGAATAGTTATAGAATAATAGACAGATCTCTAGGCTGGACGTTTTGTAAATGATTAGTATCCCTATTTAATCTCGCTCTGGAACTAATATATTTGACTTTTTTTAGAATATCCGTCAATTTTTGAAATTGATTGAAACATGACTGACGGAGCCCGCATATAGAGCATTACTTCAAGTTTGGAGCGGCAAGGGTCTTATCAGTGCTTAATTTTTTGTTGTTCCTGAATCACGTGACGAGCTGAAACGGGTGAAAATACCAAAAACACAAGTCTAAAATTTAGCAACTCTAGGTTTATGTCAGACGAGGTTGAGCCCACTGCTCCCATTAACGTACGTTTAATAGACAATTGATTGGTTTCCGAGTGATCAAGAGCTATCAAATACTAACTTAAGCCAAATGAGGTGATTCTGCAGTCGAAGCAGGTGCCTGCACAAGCTGTGAATGAGACGGACATGGACAAGTTCATTGACCCCCAAGCCGATGAACCAAAGAAAAACCCAGATGAAGAACTTGTCCCATCTGAAGACCTCGACTTGACCGACGTAACAACCAAGCCTCCGGCACGTCAGCCAGTTGAGCCAACATACAGAGGTTGGAAAGAGGTTGGTCATTGGGAGCAAGAAGACGCATTGACCTTTGATGATGAAATTGCTGACCTTCTTTCAAGAGGCTCGTTCTTTGACAAGTACTTACCTACTGTAGCTTACGGAGATTGGTACCATAATGTGGGGTACCTCATTGGGGGTGCCAGTGTATCATGGTTTTTGGGATGGTTTAGGTTCTCAGTGGCACCGGTATTCTTTGTCATGATTATCTTTGCGATTGTTTACCGTACCTCAGTCAAGAAGTACCGGTCAGTTTTGCGCGAGCGCGCACAGCGTGAGTTTTCTGTCAAACTGATTGAAGACGATTACGAGACTATGGACTGGTTGAATTCCTTTTTGGAGAAGTTCTGGTGGTTCTTAGAGCCCTCTGTGGCCCAGATTGTGTGTGAGCAGGTCAACCCCATTTTGGCTGCTCTGCCTGCGCCGGCATTTATCAAGGCTCTTTGGATTGACAGTTTCACAGCTGGCACCAAACCTCCTCGTATTGACATGGTAAAGACATTACCGGGTACCAAGGACGATATTGTCGTGATGGATTGGGGCTTTTCATTCACCCCGAACGTGATTGCTGATATGACTGTCAAGCAGATGAGAAATGCCGTCAACCAAAAGACTGTGGTTAAGGCCAATTTGTTTGGGATCAAGATTCCCGTTTCTGTATCTGATGTTTCTGTGAAAGGATTGGCTCGTGTTCGCTTGCGGATGATGACGTCCTTCCCACATGTGGAGACTGTAAACATTTCACTTTTGGAACCACCGGAGTTTGATTTTAATGCGCAGTTTCTCGGGATTTCTTTATTTGAAGCCCTTGCTATACCTGGGCTTTATCCTTTCATCAATGAGATGGTCAAAAAGTATGTCGGTGCGATGGTATTTTCTCCATTGTCCTTTCAGGTGAATTTGCAGCAAATTTTAGCGGGTAATGCCCTTGATGCTGCTGTTGGTGTTTTGATCATTGATGCACACAGTGCACGTGGATTGAAGGAAGCAAACAAATTTGGTAACAGTATCGATCCTTATGTCACTTTTGGATTCAAGGGCCAAGTTTTGGCCAAGACTAAGGTCAAACATGATACAGACTCGCCAGTTTGGAAAGAGAGACACTACATTCCAGTCAAGAGTCTCTCTGAACCTTTGTCCATCAATATTATGGACTGTAACAAGACTAGAACAGACAGAGCAATTGGTGTGGTTCAGTTTGACTTGGAGAAGATGATTGATAACAACAAGCAACCCAACTTGACTGCAGAAATTATCCGCAACAACAAACCAGTTGGAGAATTAAAGTTTGGCTTAGAATACATCAAGACTTTGGAGCCTGTGAGACAGGTCGATGGTGCTGTTATTCCGCCACCGGACTTGAATACCGGTATTGCTCGTATTGAAGTAACTGGTGCCAGACACTTGAGAGGTGGCGACAAGGGAGTTACTTGTTATGCTGAAGTGTACATCAATAGTGAACTTTTCATCACTACTCTGGTGGTGAAGGGCACTAATGAGCCGAACTGGGGCGCTAGTGCTGAGCGCATTGTCCACCACCGTTTGAAGACTAGGTGCAAGGTTGTGGTTAAAGAAAAGGGTGGAAAGATTTTAGGCCAGATCAACACACGTTTGAATGAGTTGATTGATGCCACTCAAGTTGAGCTGACATGGTTGCCTCTTAGTAAAGGCGGTGAGGTTAATGTGATTTGTAAGTGGAAGCCAGTGCCATTAGTTGATCTGCCTGGCCTTGGTGGCTACAACAACCCTATTGGTGCAGTACGTGTGAGTATTGAGCACGCAGAGGATTTGAGAAACTTGGAACACATTGGAAAAGTGGACCCGTACGTTCGCTTATTGGTCAATGGTACCGAGAGGCTGCGTACTGCAGCTGTCGAGTCCTCATTGGACCCAACATGGAATGAAGTGCATTACTTTACTATTTCTTCACCGAACCAGAAGTTGACGATTGAAGTAATGGATGTCGAAAAGCATTCTGCGGACCGCACGTTAGGATCATTCGACGTTATTTTGAACCAGCTTATTAGCAAAAACGAAAAGGGAGAGTACATGGAGTTTATCGATCATAACAAGAGAACTTCCAAGTTGATCCACAAGAAGGGACCAAAGGGTTCTGTGACATACTCCTTGGGCTTTGTCCCAGCTTTGCCTGTTATGACTCATGGTGATTACAAGGAAGAGGAAGAAGAAAAGGAGATGAAGAGAAAGAAACAAGAAGAGGAGGAGAAGCACAAGAACGAGCACAAGGAGGATCATGTCAATGATGACGGAACCAAGAAGTCAGACAAGGAAATTGAAGTTGCCAAGGAAAACGAAGAATTGGAAGAGGAGTACTCAAGCAAGCTCAGGATGTCTTTGGATGAGCGCATGAACTACAAGAGTGGTGTATTGATCTATAACATTGTTGAAGGAAACTGCCAGAAGGATGACATGTACCTTCAGATATTTTTGGACAATCACGGCCATGCTGATTTCTGTTCGTCCAAGTTGAAAAAGCATAACAAGATTGGTATCACTGGAGACGTTGTGGTCAGGGAATTGGAATGGTCGCGTACCAACATTCGTATTGTGAAGGACAAAGACAGCAACCGTGCGGAAGATGCTGTTGCTGAATTAAACATACCCACAATACAGTTGCTCAAGAATGGCTTTGATGAACCAATGGCTGTGAATTTGAGCGGGGGGTCCACTGCACAATTCAAGATTCAATTTGACTGGGTGCCTATTGTGTATGAAAATGAAATCCCACCGCAGGACTCATCTAACAATATGGGACACTTGAAAATTGACCTCTTGCGTGCTGAAGACTTGTTGGCAATGGACCGCAATGGCAAGAGTGACCCATTTGTGGAATTATTCTTGAATACCGAGCATGAGCCCTTCTTCAAGTCCAAGAAGGTGAAGAGAACCTTGAAACCTACTTGGAACGAAAGTACAAAGGTGGAGGTAGTGAACAAGTACGATTCCATTGTGAAGGTGGTGTGCTATGATTGGGATATTGGTCCAGAAAAGAATGATTTGCTTGGTATTGGATACTTGGAGCTTGCTAATGTTCCAACCAATGGAGACGAAATCGAAATGGAGGTAAGTTTGGTCACAGAAGAAGAGACTGACGGAGGAACTGTCTATTTCAAATTGTCTTTTAAGCCTGACTTTATCCTCAATGTGAAGGCACTGAGCAGCACCAACATTGGTGACGCTTTTGGAACCGTAGGTAACGTGGGACTTGGTGCAGGAAAGGGTGTTGTGAAGGGAGTTGGAACTGTTGGTAAAGGTCTTGGGGGTGGAGTTAAGGCATTGAAAAAGGGTTTACACATCGGATCGAAGGATGATTAGGAAATGTATGAATATAGTGATGAGAAGAAATGTAAGTCATAGGAGAAAGATTTTTAGTGTGCCAAAAAATGGAAATCCGGTACGGGAATGGTTAATGGAATTGACTTCAATAAGAAATTTGTTAGTTCTGTAGACGGATTAGACAATACCGCAAATAAACATACACAAAGTGCAAAGCGCGTGTAGCACCACGACTGCATGTCGATTAAACTTAAGCTAATCTTATCTGCCCTTATCAGCACTTATCAGCACTACGGTTACACATACCCGAATTGTCCCAATAACGCCTCAACTTGTGTAAAATGATAATGTTACCTCGTCAAGAAGATTTTTGACTGGAGTGCGAATTCCCTGCGGTAAGTCTCAGAAACATACACAATAATACAAAAACATTGATGAATCTTGTTTTCGAGGAAATCGACGGAGTTACTACGGATTTGCCAACGAAGAATAGGATCATGAAACAGGTGTAGAAGCAAGAAGAGATGAATGATCGGTAAGGTGCTATTGATGCTCTCATGAGAGTCTGTCACGGGTGGCCTTGGTCTTATTTCAGGTGAAAAGATAGATGAGACATGGAAGGAGGCTGTAAGGGTAAGTTGGTAGTACTGGCTTGTGGAGATATCGACGGAGATTGCATCAGTCGCAACAAACTTGTGAGGTAAAGCCGACCCGACGTAAACTCCGGTGCAGGATTATGTCCGACACAGCTGTCCCAATAAACGCATTTAAGTACTGAGTTTTTTGCAACCTACACAGCACAATGATTAACGGATATGCAGTCACCTTTGAGAAGCCGGGACCCCCACCAAAAGTCTTGGAAATAAGCGATTTTGCTATTGACGAGACCAAATTGGAAAGCAAGCAGGTACTTTTGAAGTCTTTGGGCGCACCAGTTAACCCATCTGACACTGCCATGATTGCAGGTTATTTCCCAATTCCCCCTAAACCTGTTGTATTGGACAACACCATCAAAAAGGCAAGCAATATTGGAGGTAATGAGGGAGCATTCGAGGTTGTTGCAATTGGCTCTGAAGTGTCTCAATTTAAAACCGGAGATTATGCTATTATCAAGGGATTTGGATTTGGAACTTGGAGACTGCATGCGTTAGCCGACTGCGATCAATTGATTCCATTGCCCACATTTCTTAGTCCCGAACAGGCAGCTACAATGAGTGTGAACCCACCCACTGCTTATGGACTTTTTACCACATTCATTCTGGACTGGCAGGAGAACGACTGGTTGATCCAGAATGCAGGAACTTCGCAAGTGGCACAGTACGTTACACAATTTGCCAAACGGGCTGGAGTCAAGACTCTTCTGGTGATTAGGGATGGTAGAAGCGAGGAGGACATTAAAGAGTTGTATGAGCTTGGTGCTTCGAAAGTTGTGAGCGAATCGGAGTTTTTGGGAGAGGATTTCATAAAGAAATTGCCTGAGATTTCTGGCAACGGGCGCTTTAGGCTCGGATTAAACTCTGTGGGTGGTCCTACCATTGCTAGGCTAGTTGCCTCTTTGAGCTACGGAGGAACATTTGTCACTTTTGGTGCTATCAGTGGTGACACTGAGGTGAAGCTCGATTTGGCAGATTTCATCAATAAGAGAGTAACCGTTAAGGGGTTTGCCTTGGATGACCCCAAGTTGGTTGCCGAGGCCATTGGTGAGACTTCCCGTTTGTATGCGGAGAAGAAATTGGTAATGCCCAAGGATTCAGTCAAAGTTATTAATTTGGACGGTAAGATAGACGGGCTTATGCAGAGCATGACAGGCAAGGGAAAGTATATCCTCAAGTTTTAGATAAAGAATATAAGGAAAAGTCTACTGTATGTAAGAATTTTGCACGCAATACTGTGAATGAGCGACTGTAATGCGAACGTTAGCTTTTCTAGCTACTATGCCCATACGAGCAAAATGGATTAGTCTATTAAGAAATATGTATCATGCCACACCAGCATATTCGCAAAAAAGCTCGTTCCCTTCTCCAGTCATTTTGCTTAAGCAGTAGATAGAGAAATTTCGCTAGGCACTCTTCTCTCGTCAGTAGCATAACAGGTACAGAGTGTATCATACCTGTGATGCTCAATTGGTGGTTGATCAGTATTCAAGAATTTTCCGATGAGGTGAAAAAAAATAGTACAACATGGACATCTCCAAACCCGTAGGGTGTGAGATTGCGAGTGTCGATTTCAGTGTCCTATCAGACGATGAGATCCGGCACCTTTCGGCCAAGCAGGTGACCAACCCAGTTGTATTTGACAACCTCGGGCACCCTATATCCGGGGGTCTTTATGACCTCAGCATGGGAGCCTTCTTGCGCAACATTTGTCACACATGTGGACTCGACGACAAGTTCTGTCCCGGGCACCTTGGGCACATCGAGCTTCCTGTTCCGGTGTACAATGCGCTCTTTTTCAACCAGCTCTACATTCTCTTGCGGTCCACTTGTGTGTATTGCCACCACTTGAGGATGGATGCTAAGGAGGTGCACGAATACCAGTGCAAGTTGCGGTTGATGCAGTATGGACTCTTGGAAGAGGTGGAGGAGTTGGAGAACCTCACTGGAAAGAATGTAGATAACGAGGCCATGGAGGCTGAAGAAGACGAGGATGTTCCCAAGATGAGTAAAGAGGAGGCATCTGCTATTCGTGCGGAACGGGAGCAGTTTGTGGAGTTGGCGATTCACAAGGCGTTGAAGGAAGGCCGTACCACTAGACAGGGCTTGATGACATCCACGGTGAATGACGAGCGCAAGCGGACCATCCATGCCTTCTACAAGCGTGCATTGAGCAGAGGAAAATGTGCGCAATGTTCAATGTACTCGCCGTCGTTCCGCAAGGAAGGTTTCGTTAAGATTTTCGAGAACTCGCTACCAGACAAGAAGATGACTAATAACCGTGTCAAGGGTGTTGTTCGTCCTGCAATGTTGGGCAAGGGTAGTGGCAGTGGCAGCGATATGCCTAACATTAAGCATAAGGATGGAGCGAAATATGTCTTGTCCACAGAGGTGCGCAACATCATGCGTGCGTTATTTGAGAAGGAGCAGGCGGTGTTCAAGGTCATTTTCCGGAACAGACCGTGTGACGAGGGGCCTGTTTCTGCTGACATTTTCTTTAAGCAGACCATCTTGGTTCCACTGACCAGGTTTCGGTTACCGTCCAAGCTCGGGGACGAGATCCACGAGAATGCACAGAATGAGCTTCTTTCCAACGTGCTAAAGACGTGTCTTCTTATCCGTGATTTGAATGAGCAAATCTCTGCGCAATACCGAGGGAAGATGTCTGTGGAGCAGCGCAAGATTGTGTTTAACCGCTTGATGAACTCGTTTGTGACTCTCCAGAACGATGTGAATGGATTCATCGATGCCACCAAAAACTCCAATAATCCAGCCGGTAAGGTGCCAACTCCAGGTATCAAGCAGGCGTTGGAGAAGAAAGAGGGTCTCTTCCGTAAGCACATGATGGGTAAGAGAGTCAATTATGCTGCCCGTTCTGTCATTTCACCGGACCCCAACTTGGAAACCAATGAAATTGGTGTCCCTCCCGTGTTTGCGGTCAAGTTGACGTACCCGGAACCAGTCACAGCACACAATGCGGCCGCCATGCGCCAGGCCGTCATCAATGGTCCGGAAAAGTGGCCTGGTGCGGTCCAGGTGCAAAACGAGGATGGGCAGATGGTATCGCTCGTTGGAATGACTTTGGAGCAGCGGAAAACCATTGCCAACCAGCTCATGACGCCATCTGCTGGGGCTTCCAGTGCAGTGAACAAGAAGGTGTACCGCCATATTCGCAACAAGGACGTTGTCATAATGAACAGACAGCCCACGTTGCACAAGGCTTCGATGATGGGCCACATGGTGCGTGTTTTACCTGGAGAAAAGACATTGAGATTGCACTACGCCAACACGGGTGCATACAATGCCGATTTCGACGGAGACGAGATGAACATGCACTTTCCACAGAATGAGAATGCCCGTGCAGAGGCCATGAACTTGGCCAATACCGACCTGCAGTATCTCACTCCTACTTCGGGAGCTCCATTGCGTGGTTTGATCCAGGATCACATTTCCGTGGGTGTGTGGTTGACCAATAAGGACTCCATGTTCAACCGCGAGACGTATCAGCAGTTGATTTACGGCTGTCTCCGTCCTGAAGAGGGCCACACGAGTAAACCACGTATTGTTACTTTACCACCTGCCATCTTCAAGCCGGTTCCCATGTGGACTGGTAAGCAGGTTATTAGCACAATACTTCTCAACATCACACCAGAAGGTATTCCAGGCCTCAACTTGCACCTGAAGAACAAGATCAAGAACGAGTACTGGGGTGTTGGGTCCCAGGAGAACGAGGTGATTTTCCACAAGGGTGAACTTGTGTGTGGTATTCTCGACAAGTCCCAGTATGGTGCTTCGCAGTTCGGTATGGTGCACTCTTTGCATGAGGCCTACGGGCCCGCGATTGCCGGTAAGTGTCTTTCTGTTCTTGGCCGTCTCTTCACCAACTACACCATGATGCAGGCTTTTACCTGTGGTATGGATGACTTGCGGTTGACCAGTGAGGGCAATCAATGGAGAACGGACATCTTGAAGAAATCTGTGGATGTTGGGCGTGCTGCAGCGGCAGAGGTTGCAAATCTTCCTGAAGATACCAAAAACAAGGACCCTGAGTTGCTTCGTCGTCTCGAGGAGATCTTGCGTGACGACAATAAGTTGGGCATTTTGGACGCGGTCACCCAGTCCAAGGTCAATGCTATTACCTCGCAGGTTGTAGCCAAATGTGTTCCAGGTGGTACCATGAAGAGATTCCCATACAACTCGATGCAGGCGATGGCCTTGTCAGGAGCCAAGGGATCCAACGTCAATGTGTCTCAGATTATGTGTCTTTTAGGCCAGCAGGCATTGGAAGGTAGACGTGTGCCTGTTATGGTGTCTGGAAAAACCTTGCCTTCATTCAAGCCGTTCGAGACAGACGCCCGTGCCGGAGGCTACATCAAGGGCCGTTTCTACTCGGGTATTCGCCCACAGGAATACTATTTCCACTGTATGGCAGGTCGTGAAGGTTTGATCGATACCGCTGTTAAGACATCACGTTCTGGGTACTTGCAGCGTTGTTTGACCAAGCAGTTAGAGGGAGTGCATGTGACATACGACAACTCTGTGAGAGATGGGGACGGAGCATTAATTCAGTTCTTGTACGGAGGAGACGCCATCGATGTTACTAAGCAGCTGCATATGAATGAGTTCCAGTTCTGTGTGGAGAACTACGATGCATTATTGGCCAAAAACAGTCCGCAGTTTGCCTCGCCGCACCTCGACTTTGAGACTGCTGGATCCTATGTGAAGAAGGTCAAGAAACAAGCTAAGAAACAGAAGGACGTACCGCATTACGCCAAGGTGAGTAAATACGACCCGGTGTTGAGCGTGTTGGACCCGTCTCGCTATTTGGGTGCGGTATCCGAGAAGTTTGAGGAGCGTTTGGACGAGTTTGTTGACAAGAACCAGCACTTGTTCAAAAAGAGCTCCAAAAACTCTGCCTTGAGTGAAAAGAAGTTCCGTGCTCTTATGCAGCTCAAGTACATGCGCTCGCTCATTAACCCAGGAGAATCGGTGGGTATTATTGCCGCGCAATCCATCGGTGAACCCTCGACCCAGATGACGTTGAACACCTTCCACTTTGCTGGTCATGGTGCTGCAAACGTCACATTGGGTATACCGCGTATGAGAGAAATCATCATGACTGCTTCTGCGGCCATCAAGACTCCACAAATGACCTTACCAATATTGGACGATGTCAGCGACAGCACTGCCGATGCATTCTGTAAGTCTGTGGCTCGCGTGGTATTATCTGAGTTCATTGATGGTGTGGTAGTGACTGAACGTACGTATGTTTCTCCTGGTGGCGAGAATGTGCGTTCTTATGATATCCGCTTGCGTTTCTTTTCTCGCGAGGACTACCAGAGCGAGTACGATGTCTCGCTGGAATACCTTGCAGATGTCATCACCAAGACCTTCTTGAAGAAGTTGGAACTTCAGATCATCCGTGAAATCAAGAAACAAAAGAGAAATGTCGCCGTAGACGTCGGTAAGTCCAGTGGGAAGGAAGACTTTGAGCGTCTTGCACGGGCCAGTCTCGAGGAAGAAAACGTTGATGAGGAGCGTGAATCTAAACAGGCTGTGCTGTACGATGGTCCAGATGATGAAGAAATTGAGACCATGAAACGTGCTGAGGAGACCTCGGACTCTGATAATGGCGAAAGCAGCGATTCGAGCGATTCTGATTCCGAAGCTGACTCTGATGAGGAGATGCAGGATGCTTCTGAAACAAAGCAGCAGCAGCAGCAGCAGGAGAAGGCGGCACCAATGTCGGCAAGCGCTCGTGACCGCCAGGTCGAAGTCATCACTGCCCATAACATCGTCACCAAGTTCAACTTTGATGATGAGGAAGGTGAATGGTGTTCTTTCACTATGGAAGTCCTGGGTAATGATATTCAAAAGATCTTGATGGTCAACATTGTGGAGGATTTGTGCCGTAAGGTGGTTGTACGTGAGATTCCCAACATCGGCCGTTGTTTGCATCCCGCTCCGGGCACTGATGGGAAGCGTGTGTTGACTACCGAAGGTGTCAACTTCCAGAGCATGTGGGACATGGACGATTTCATCGACGTCAATGGAATCACTTCTAACGATGTTGCTGCAGTGCTTCACACATACGGTGTCGAAGCTGCGCGCAACACCATTGTCAACGAGATCTATAGAGTTTTCGACACTTATGGTATCTCGGTGAGCAGCCGCCACCTTGATTTGATTGGTGATATGATGACTCGTGAAGGTACTTATTTGGCTTTCAATAGACAAGGTATGGAGGCTTCAACCTCTTCGTTCATGAAAATGTCCTATGAAACCACCTGTCAGTTCTTGACCAAGGCTGTTTTGGATGGTGAACGTGAAAAATTGGAATCCCCGTCGGCTCGTATAGTCATGGGTAAGTTGTCGAATGTGGGAACTGGGTCGTTCGACGTGTTTGCGTCGATGCCCAAGGTATAGAATATAAATAGATGTTACATGTAAATGAACCCGAGCGAGGGTGTAGATAGAAAGTCATAGTCAAGATACTAGAGTGGAATAAGCAAAAAGCTTCAATGAACAGCATAAACTACAATCATGTGCACCTTATGTATTTTGATTTTAATTGTCATGTCTGTTATGCAGGAGCCTGACATCAACTTTACCATGCAGCGTTCAACAATGATTTTCCTATTAGGAGGGCTCGAATTCTCCTATCAAAAACAGTACAAGGACGTTTTTCATTTTGACAACGACACCAATATGAACGGAAATACCTTGGTCTAAATATTGTATGCTGCGATGACAAAAGAGAGGAGGAAACTAATTTTGAAACCAACCTTGTTGAATACCAAGCTCTTGATGTCAAACTTTTCGCGGCCAACATTGATGATGGCATTCCATGGGATGGAAATGATTCCACGGGTTTCCAAAAACAGCACAAAAAAGTACAGCGAGATTGCCAATAAAGAAATCACTGAGGATAGTTTACCAATTATCACACCCACGAACAAACCAGTAATGGAGCCTAAAGTCAATTCCTCGTAGGTAACCTTTCTTCCAATGATTTGTTCCTTGGCTTCCTTCACCTTTACAGCTGGAGTTGACTGTTGAATAGCAACATCATTTGAGACAAACGTGGTACCTGCGAAGGCAAATGCGAGAGCAATAGGAATGGACCAGAAGACACCACGAAAATTCTCACTTTGTCTCAATGGCATTTGAGTGGCTATCGCCTGACCTTCCGATTTCGAACGTAATGGACGTGTGAAGTTTCTCGATTGCTGCAACATTGACGTCTGCAGGACGATTGGCCTGTGAATCCCTGTGAGAAACTTTGAGTTGAGGAACTTTGTTCCCAGTGTAATTGGCTTGAAAAACCTTGCTGGCGATGTGGTAAACCCAATCATGAGATGAATAGATGAAATGATATTGTTGGGTAAAATCCGAACCTATGCCCCACAGTAGTTGCTCACGTGCTCACCTTTAGAAGTCGTGCTTTCACCATTTGAAGAAGGGTAGTGCGTATACCAATTCACTTTTTCTTTTTTTGGAATTTCTGCACCTCACCTTAAAAAGAAATTTTGATATGCATGCTAATTGCCGTGGGAAGTACAAAGGGATGCTTACATAATACCAGGTAAAACTGAAAATCATTTTTTTTGTCTTTAGCATGCACCATTTTTTTTTTCACGCCTTCTCTGTCCAGCCCTCCCACTAAAAATTTTCTTTTAGCGTCGGTCCCTGCGCATAATTTTGGGAAATACCGAGCCTATTTTGGTCAGACTTGTGAGCCTAAAAGAGTTGCACAAAAGTTTTTGTATAAATATATGGGCGTTCGCCCCCCCTAATGCACTGTGTCACAAGTAGAGACTCAGGCATCAGGAAACACGATTATCAGACACAAGGCTGGGGCTTTTTTGTTGCTGTAACACTCTTTCCATTCAACTGTTTAGATGATGTTCACTAATAATGATATTTACGCGTCCAATGCCAACTACATGGGACATCAGATGATACAAACGCCACAGGACATGTACCAGCTTGGCAGCCAACCTGGGAATCAGTTTGGAAATCAGGATATGTTTGGATTCAACAAGTATATGGCTCAGGAAATTGCCCCAAGTGTTTGGCTTGGGCCATATGAAAGCTTACAATCAGGTTTCATGGGCGCGCACAATAATGCAAAGATAATCATCAACTGCGGCAACACATGTAAATTTCTCCAAATACTCGACAGCGTGCCCTTGTCATCAGATGTCATGGTGTTGAGCTTGGATCCTGGTTTCCTGGATGAGCGCATGTCTCATGGGTACCTGAAGAAGGATTTGGGTGATTTTGTCAGGCAGTTCAACCGCATATTGCAAAACTACCTCACACATTTCTACAGTTACAACCCGGAGTCGGCAAATCTCATCCACGATCTCCCACAGGACAAAAAGTTGTCAATCCTGTCACCGATATTAGTGGGGAACATACAAGAACACTTTTTCAACTTGACGCGTATAATCAAGCTATTCAAGACCATCAACCAGCAGAGCCAATTTTTGATTGTCAGTGAGGGTGGAAATCACAGTATATCAACCGCTTTGTGCATTGCATATCTCATGGACACATACAATTACAACATTCTGTCTTCGTTTCAGCTTCTCTCGAATGCTCGACCGTCTGTTCGTCCACTCAATTACAACTTTTACGATGACTTGCTAATGATTGAAAGCTTGAAAAAATTTTCTATGGAGAACAATGCCCTTAAGGAGAGGAAACCAGGACTCTTGATGACCAACTGCAAGTTGAAACGTCGTCAAGATGAAGACGAAGTTGATGTTGTATGCGTGGGGGGGACAAAGAGAAAGCGTTAGTGTAATGGTGTGTATTATAATGTATTATGGAAAGGTTTTGATGTGGTAGGACTGGTATTTTTTTCTCCAGTATTTGCATGCATTTATGGGGTCAGCCAATCACCCAATTTTTTAGACAACCCAACTCTTTATTCTGGGACAGACAACCCTACTCTGTTGGCAGTTTTTCTCACGTTATCATCTTGTTGCATTGTCAAGCCGGGATTGTATCTTTCCAATAATTCCGAGTAGACCCTCTGGCTCCTCAAGAAGTCAGTGACATTCATTAAGTGGTTGATTTTACGGGGAGTTTCTTGACTATCGCCCACCAAGGTGTCGTATAATTTGGTATCAGCAAGGGTTTCGAGGTTTTGGTTGTTCAACCCCTTGTCTAATGCTTCTATCTTGTCGTTGATCTCCTTAATACTCTTCTTCTCTTTGATTGCAGTCAACTTTTGATACTGAAGCCTTGCCTTCTCTTTTTCCAAGTCTTTAGCAGAATGGACAGCATTGGCCTTGTTTTGAAGCACAAGAAGTTCTTGGTATAAGCCTTTACAGACCGTCTTTAACAGTGGGAGAGCTTTTGATGTGAGCGACATTTCTAGCCTTTGGTATCAAAAAACTAGAAGGTTGTAATAAAAAAAAAAAGGATAGATCATGTGATCACATTCACATGACTACACCCAGCTCGGACTATAATTCTAGTATTCAAAATCAGCCAATCAAGGAGCACGTAGTGCCCGGCTCCGAAAACACATCTCCGGAGAATTTCGGACACCTAGAATCATTACATTCTATCGCAGGAAGGTCCATAGTGGTTTTTCTGGTTATATCCACATATTTCACCTGTTCCGGCGTAATCCTTACCCCTATAAGCTTTCTTAAACGGCTTATATCTCCTCCTCTTCGTTTTTTTACATGGGAATCAGGACAAATTTTTTTAATATCTACCGATAATTTGATTCATTCTCCTTTCATTGAAAACACACAATGCTCAGATCTGTCATCGCTCCAAAGGTATGTACCAATTGGAACTGTTTTCTGAGGCCTGCTACATGAAGGCGAACACTCAGTGGATGTATTTTTCGCGACATACTAACAGCTAGACCTCTATGCGCACCTTGGCTACCTTTGCCTCGCCAGAGTCCGTCTTGCCAAAGAAATACGGTGGTAAGTACACTGTTACTTTGATCCCAGGTGACGGTATTGGTCAGGAGATCACTGACTCTGTGAAGACTATTTTCAAGGACCAGAATGTCCCAATCGAGTGGGAGCAGGTCGACGTGTCTGGGTTGGAAAACAGCGGCAAGAACGGTGTTGCCGAGGCTGTTGACTCCTTGAAGAGAAACAAGGTTGGTTTGAAGGGTATCTTGTACACCCCTACTGGCGGTTCCGGCAAGTCCTTGAACGTTGCATTGAGAAAGGAGTTGGACATCTTCGCTTCCCTTGTGTTGATTAAGAGCATCCCAGGTGTGCAAGCCAGATTAGACGGTATCGACTTTGCTCTTGTCAGAGAGAACACCGAGGGTGAGTACTCCGGTTTGGAGCACTCGTCCTACCCAGGTGTCGTGGAGTCCTTGAAGATCATGACCAGATTCAAGTCTGAGAGAATTGCCAGATTTGCTTTCGACTTTGCCAAGAAGAACGACAGAAAATTGGTTACTGCCATCCACAAGGCTAACATTATGAAGTTGGGTGACGGTTTGTTCAGACAGACTGTTAAGGACATTGCTCAGGACTACCCTGGCATCGAGGTCAACGACTTGATTGTTGACAACGCTTCCATGCAGGCTGTCGCCAAGCCACAGCAGTTTGACGTTTTGGTGACTCCAAACTTGTATGGTTCTATCTTGTCTAACATTGGTGCTGCTTTGATTGGTGGTCCAGGTTTGGTGCCAGGTGCCAACTTTGGTAGAGAATATGCTGTTTTCGAGCCAGGTTGCCGTCACGTTGGTTTGGACATCAAGGGCCAGAACACCGCTAACCCTACTGCCATGATTTTGTCTGCTGCTATGTTGTTGAGACACTTGGGTCTTAACGAGTCTGCTGACAAGATATCCAAGGCTACCTACGATGTCATTGCTGAGGGCAACGTCAGAACCAAAGACATTGGCGGCTCGTCTTCTACCACCGAGTTCACCGACGCTATCCTTACCAAGTTGAACTAAACCCATATATATTCTAGTTGAGAAACGTAGAAACAAAGAGGTACGAATAATATCGTAAAGATTGTTGTGTGTAGATTACAACATGTGTTGACTAGCCGTAGGTGCAGCAACGGTATAAAAGGATGGAATTAAGCTGAAGATAAGTCCTGTCAAGAAATATATGGACAAGAAGGCGGTACTCATGCACTGATACAAGAACTTGGGGGCCGACCAACGCAATATCATGGTATTTACGAAACTTATAGCCTAGAAAACCAGGAAGAGGTTTTATAATTGTGGACGATGGGAAAGCTTGGCACATATGTTTCGAACTATCAAGAACAATGGAATGGAAAGTCGTACCCATCGGTTGAAGCTTTTAATATAGAACCAAATTTGTTACCATGAAGACAAACATGAACAAGAAAAGTTAGGTATCAGTGGGATCGATATCACAGATATCGGGCAGATGAGTACCCCTAGTACGCCTGCCAAACTAAGCAATGGTATTGCCAGGATTGGTCCATAATTGGAATTTACTGATATTACCCGGAATAAAAGATTTCTTTTGAGAAGATGTTCTTTTGTGTGATTTCAACCCCTTCTCCCTTTTGGAGATGACCATTAGCAGACTCAGGGACAAATAAGGTGAATACACACACCTTATAAGGGTGTAGGATGTATGAAACCAAGAACAAGTGTTTTTGTATGACGTCAAGTGCCGGCGTTTCAGAGTCAACCAATTTCAATCGAGTCACGTCACGTGTCGTGGACGAAAAAATCCTATAAGTAAAAGGTGAACATCGTTGTGATTTTTTGGTTTTAACGGGATCCGTTCATTACTAGAGTTATCTGGTTCTTATTGCATAGATTCAAATATTAAACAAACCGATCATGTGTGACGTTGTTTTAGGTTCTCAGTGGGGAGATGAAGGAAAAGGAAAGTTGGTGGACGTTTTGTGTGACACCATTGACGTCTGTGCTAGATGTCAAGGTGGAAACAATGCTGGTCACACCATCGTGGTTGGCGACAAGAAATACGACTTCCACATGTTGCCATCTGGCCTTGTCAACCCCAACTGTGTCAACCTTGTTGGTTCAGGTGTGGTCATCCACGTGCCATCTCTTTTTGAGGAATTGGGAAATTTAGAGAAGAAGGGTTTGCACTGTCGTGACCGTTTGTTCATTTCTGACCGTGCGCATCTTGTTTTTGACTTCCACCAGAGAACTGATAAGTTGAAGGAGGCTGAGTTATCAACGGATAAAAAGTCTATCGGTACTACCGGAAAGGGTATTGGCCCAACCTACTCCACCAAGGCTAGTAGATCTGGTATCAGAGTCCACCACTTGGTTAACCCAGACCCACAGGCGTGGGAGGAGTTTAAAAAGAGATATTGGCGCCTTGTTGAAACCAGAATCAAGAGATATGGTGAGTTTGAATACGATGCCGAAGCCGAATTGGCTAGATATGAGAAGTACAGAACGGAATTGGCCCCATTTGTGGTTGATTCTGTCGACTTTATGAACCAGGCAATTGCTGACAAGAAGAAGATTCTTGTAGAAGGCGCCAATGCCTTGATGTTGGATATTGATTTTGGAACATATCCATTTGTCACTTCCTCTTCTACTGGTATTGGTGGTGTTTTGACTGGTTTGGGTATCGCACCCAGACACATTAGAAACGTCTACGGTGTTGTCAAGGCCTACACGACGAGAGTCGGCGAGGGTCCATTCCCATCAGAGCAATTGAATGAAGATGGTGAAAAGTTGCAAACTGTTGGTGCTGAATATGGTGTAACCACCGGAAGAAAGAGAAGATGTGGTTGGTTAGACTTGGTTGTTCTCAAGTACTCCAACATGATTAACGGCTACACTTCTCTCAATATTACCAAATTGGATGTTTTGGATGGCTTCAAGGAAATCAAGGTTGCAGTTGGCTACTCTTTGAACGGTAAGAAATTATCGAGCTTCCCCGCAGACTTGGGCGATTTGGCCAAGGTTGACGTTGAGTACGTCACTTTGCCAGGTTGGGAGACTGATATCACCAAGATCAAGTCGTATGATGACTTGCCAGAAAATGCAAAGAAATACTTGGCATTCATTGAGGACTATTTGAAGGTGCCAATCCAGTGGGTTGGTACTGGTCCAGCTAGAGACTCCATGTTGGAGAAGGCTGTATAGGTGTAATATATAAACGGAATGATATACGTGTTTTTGTAAACTTGGTGCAATCTTTTTTGTTGACTAAAAATAAAGCCAGTCTGGAACTTTCAAGATCCTTTTGTGGAACATCATGACCCCTCAAAACTTGTCTCCACATTTTACATCTTTATGAATATATTTGTGTCTACTCAGGCTGCTGGTGCTCTCCAAGGTATGTTGAATTCAGCATGTTTCTGATGATGCAAAGGGTGTTGGTTTGAATACTAACACACAGTCATGACTTTAGAGTCTTGTGACAACCGATTGAACATCAAGATTCGAAACATGCCCTGTAAGAATGATGACGAAGGATTGATCACCAAAATCAAGTACTTCAATATAGGAGGCAAGAAGTACCTTGTGATTGCCAAAATCAGTGGCCTTGTTCAATTGTTTCAGTGTATCAGCACCAGCACCCACTACCAGTTAATTAAGGAATGGAAGAATTCGACAGTGTCACCTGATGACCTTATTATTGCCATTGGAATCCACAATAAGCAATATCTATACACATGCTCGTATGAAGGTAAATTCATTCTCCGTGATCTAGTCAATGACGATGCTGATGGCAGTTATAAGGTTTTCATGGTTCATCGTGCCATTTCAAAAATAGAGGTTGCTCAACAGGGAACGAATGTGCTTTTAATGGTAGTTGGAAGGGAAGTCGATTTGCGTGTATATAAAATTGACATTGATCTGGTGCATCGAGTTATCCGCAAAGACCATCCAACGCAAGAAACTCACCATGGAAGCAACCTTTCTAGAGACGGTGAATTACGACCCCAGCATAGAATAAGCACATTGGGGACATTACATAATGTCATATTTTCATTGACACAAGCTTCGAGAGGTGCTGTTACGAGAGATAATTATATCGATCATAACCGTCGTCATTACAATTGGAATGCCCAAAGGTTAAGCCCTATATGGATATCCTCTGATCAGAGATTGGATACTGATACGGCAATGAAAGTACTGAACGTAGGCATGACATCCATTTGTTTTCTTGGAAACGGCTTGGTTGCATGTGGCACCCAATTCGGAAAGATTATACTCTACGACTTTACTGCAGATTGTGATGTGCAAATCGTCGGTGTATCTGTTTTTTCGATTAGTGCATTGTTCCAGTTTATGGATCATTATTTGATTTACGCGGATTCAATGTCGCAGATTGGAGTTCTTGACGTGTGGACTGGAAAAGTACTCATAGAGTACAAAAATTTAGGAATAGGACCCGTTTCGGCTATAAAAGTCATAGCTTCACAGAGGAAAAATCAAACGAAGGAAAAGGGTCTAAGATTCGCACCAGTGTACGTCTTGTGCTCGTCATTGGAAAAACAGTTGGTCATTTGTAAACTTTTTGATGATGGATATTCGGAGGAGATATTAAGTGTTGAGCTATTCGAGCAACTTGTTGTGTGTCTTGAGATTTCAGGAGGAAGAAGCTACGCACAATTTAACCAGTTGTTTGGGGATTTGTCTAACACAATTGAAGAACCCGAAAGTGATCATGAACATGAACTTCTAAAAGTATGCCGAAAACGCAAAATCACGAATGATGTGTCTCCGCCAATCGGTGAAGCTATAAAACTTCAAAAGAAAGCAATTCATGGGCTAGCAACCTAGTCGTTTATAATCAAGTACCTGTATATTTCTCTAGTTTAATTCTACTCTAGAACACTTTGCGCGGACTTTCGATTTCGGATCTCTTTGGAACCCTTACTATGATTCCTGCTCCGCAGAGATATATTACGGTAGATGCGCTGGCTGTAATTTTCTCTGTTTCCATCAGCTATAACATGGTCTAAATCTTTGCTCGAGAAAAAGAGAACAATATCATCATATAACGCATTTGTAAAGTACGGGTTAAATGATGGGATGATCTTAAGAGATGCTTGTGGCTCATACTGACTCGGAGAACTCTTCCGCCGTGTCTCTTGGCTTATATCGGTGAGATTATTGAAACTGAATTGTATGGAAGATAGTGATCTAACTTTTCTGGCGCAATCTTTCAAGCTAAAACGTGCTTTTGATTCAGTGACAAGCGCCCCGTGAGATTTTGGAAGCACCACTTTGTTATAGTAGGATATCATGTGTAATGAAATTGGCTGCAAAGATGGTTTACAAACAGAAAATTTTGGATTTTTCTATCTTTCCTTCGTACATGAATAAATGTAGGTGTGGTAATAGAAAAGTTTGCTTCAGTATATTTTGTCGGTTTCTGGTTCTAAAATCGTGATACATGGCCCTTTTGAATTGTTCCGCAATTTTGCAACAAAATTCCAATAATCCACTAATGGTTTTAAATCTGGGGACTAGATAATGTAGGATCAACTTGTTACGAATAGATCATCCACCCAAAAGAGCAGGTCAACGTTGATAAGTTCTCTATGTCTTAACAAAACGGACAAGATCAGCTAGCGATGTCGCAACGTGAAGAATCGGGCCTCCATTAGTCTTACTACTGACTTATTGTTTGATTCCAAATTGTCGATTGCGCGCTGTCCAGGTTGCCATGGCACGAACATTGATCTCAACCTGGTATCTCTGTCATTATTCTATACCAAAACAGAGAATCGTGTATAAATCTACTTATGTCTTTTTACAAACTTCCGTCAGTCTCTTTATACAGTACTACTGATTAGTAAATGACACCCCGAACTGCGCTGAAGCCTTTATTGCTCGGCGTTCATATTTATGGTGGTTCAGAAATGGTTAGAATTTCCCGATTTCAACAAGAGCTTTTTTTAAACCACATGTTACAATTCAAGTTAAGCGCCACTTTAAGTGGCCATGGACAAGATGTCAGGGCAATTGTGAGTACAGACAGTGAACTGATATACTCCGCACTGAGGGATGCTTCTGTTCGGCTTTGGAAATCAGTGAGTCCAGTAAATGGCTGGTCTGGTTCAACCAATGTGGAGTCAAGGTTGGTTTTCAATTCACCCACTGGAGAATTCATCAACTCATTGGCTCTTGTTGATAGAGAAGTAGAGCCTTTAATAGCCAGCGCAGGGAAGGACTCCATGATTTATTTATCTGAGCTTCTTCCTGAGGTTGGTCTCGACGACTCAACGAAATATCAATTGCTTGGGCACCAGGGCAATGTTTGTTCTCTCCACTACAGTTGCAACGAATTAGCATCGGCATCCTGGGATACTACAGCCAAGATCTGGGATTTAAGCAACTTGGAATTGAAATTTGATTTGCAAGGACACCAAGCAGCTGTCTGGGATGTTAAAATTTTGGGAGATAACCATTATATTACTTGCTCTGCTGACAGAACTATTAGATTATGGAAGGGCACATCGGAAGTCAAAGTATTCCACGGTCATAGCGATGTTGTGAGAAAGTTGTTGGTGTTACCGGGTGGTGAAACGTTTGCCTCCGCATCAAATGATGGAACTATTAAAGTGTGGGACTTGAAGTCAGGTAATGTTTTGAAGACATTGACTGGACACAGCTCTTTTGTCTACGATCTCAACATTTTACCTAATGGCGACTTGATCTCAAGTGGTGAGGATCGTACAGTTAGAGTATGGAGGGATGGTCAAATACTACAGGTGATCACCCTTCCATGTGTGTCTGTGTGGTGTGTTGCTCCGTTAGAAAGTGGAGATTTCTGTGCAGGGTGTTCAGACAATACCATTAGGGTATTTAGCAGTATCGAGAGCCATCAAGCTTCGGAACAAGAACTCAGAGAGTTTAGAGAAGCAATCGAAAACTCCAATATTTCGGAGCAATCAGTTGAAAACCTTAAAAAAACGGACATTCCAGGATACGAAGCGCTTTCGACGGCTGGAAAGGAGGAAGGTGCAGTAATAATGGTCAAATCGCCAGAGGGTTTGATAGAAGCGCACCAGTGGACAAGTGGTGAATGGATAAAGATTGGTGATGTTGTTGGATCTACAAATAACTCCGAGAAGAAAGAGTATGGGGGTAAAATGTGGGATTATGTTTTTGACGTTGATGTGAAAGATGGAGAACCACCGTTGAAACTTCCATTCAACGTAACAGATAACCCTTACACAGCGGCTCAGAAATTTTTGGCTGATAATGACTTGCCATCAAGCTATACTAACGATGTTGTCAACTTTATTCAGAAAAACACGGAGGGCGTAACTTTGGAACAGAATGCAGCGCCAGTAGAGAACCCATATGCAGACAAACACGCAAGAAAGAGTGTGGAAACGCCCTCTTTGAAGGTTATCCCAGAACAAACGTTCATTGATTTTAAAGATTATGTTCCTGAACGCTTAGTAAAGGGTGTCAAAAAATTCAATGCTGAACAGCAAGTGGCGGACCGCTTTACGGATGAAGAGATTGGAGATCTTGGGGTCAAATTGCTCAATATGACCTCCAAGGACGCAGTTGAGATCATAACTCAATATATTGCCAGGATTATAGACAATTGGACTCCTTCTGGGAAATTGGTTGCCTATGACTTGTTGAGAATTGCTGTCCCGCGTGTCTTGGCGGCACATATCCTCACAAGTACCGAGGCCGCCGAGGTGGTTCTCAAAGGGTTGAAGATAAGCTTTGATATTGTCGCCGATACGGATGTCGCATTGTTCACAGTATTTATGAAGGTCCTTTGCAACATTGTTCAGAATGTGCTATTTGTCCAAATTTACGTCGACCCAAAGGAAAGTGGAGAATATGTGTATAGCGAGCTTTTCGAGGACATGATTGGCAAACTAGACAAATTATTGACGACCTTGTCTGAAAACCCAGAAGCCAAATCACATAAATTTTACAGCACTGCGATTCTAATGGTGTCGACATTTATTTACAACTTATCTGCTAATCACATTCGCACAAGTGCATTCAAATCGAACCCAGATTCGGCGACACCTATTGTGAACTTTATTGATAAACATGGGAATCTCTTAATTGAGATTTCTAGCGAATCTGCGTATCGTTTAGCGATTGCATATGGAAATTTCAAGTTTGCATCCGTTAATATCCCTGTTGGAGGGTGGCTCACGAAGGCGCAGGATTTATATGTACATGAAGGTAGCGAAAAGCGTTTTCATGTTTTGATGGCAGACTTACAAAAGTTGTGAATCTGCGGTAGTTAGGCAAATATACTTTGAGTACGTTTACACGTCTTACATTATCCATCACGCTCGTTGTATTGTACAAATTTCTTCATTTCTAAGCAGAGTACAACTCTGGCACCTTATGGGTGAAGCGGGCCATTTTCTGGGCGGCTTCCAAATTGATGTTATCCGACAACTCCAAGACCTTATATCCAGAAATCTTTGAGCCATCTGAAGAGACTTTGCCACTGAGTTCGTAGCACTTTCCGACAACAACGTTCTCGCCATCTGGTAGGGTTATATTTATTGGGCCAGTAGACACCAAGGTTCCGGTCCTTGAATTGTGGTCAAACGACTCGCATTTGCCAATGACTCGAACTACTTGTCCTTTGTGAGCATCAATAAGGGTTGAATCAATTCGAGCTTCCATACTGAAATCTTTTTTTTTCTGGAGACGCGTTCTTAAATTAGTGGCATATAATTATTGTTCTATATTTTTGCGAATAACACCTATACGGAGTATTGTGATTCCTATATTCGATCTAACAGTTAATCAATTGGTCCAAAAACTTTTCAGTCTCGCCTCTTTCCTCAGCTCTCATTAAGCTTTCACCAATCAAAAATCCGTCTATACCGTCTTCGTACTTGTACTTTTTAACGTCATTGACACTGGAAATTCCAGACAAGGCCAATAATAAAACATCGCCCTTTCTTGCACTTGATTTTGCAGCCTTTTGTAAAGAGGTAGTGGTATTCAAGTCAACGTTGAAGGTGGTTAAATCACGATTGTTCACGCCAATAACCAATGGATCAGAAGTCAGGCCATTGTGAGTCAATCTCAATGCAACTTCCAACTCAGATTGTTGATTCACCTCAACCAAGGGTACCATCCCGAGAGAAAGTGAATAGCTATACAAACTCTGCAATAATTCAGGTTCCAACATCTTTACAATTAACAAGACTGTATCAGCACCTGCCAATCTTGCCTCCAAAATCTGATACTTGTTGAAAACAAACTCCTTCCTCAAAATCGCTGGTCTTTCTGGAATCGAATTGACCACTTTACGAATCAAAGACAAGTCGTTTAAAGAGCCCTTGAACCATTTGGGTTCGGTTAAAACAGAGATTGCAGAACAGCCTCCTTTACCGTATGATAAACTTTGAAGGCCTGGGTGAGCTTTCACGTTTATATCTCCCTTGGAAGGAGAGGCACGTTTAAACTCGGAAAGAATTACGTTTTTTGAGGCCTTCTTTGTGCTCATAAGCCTTTCATAGAAGTTAATGAGCTCTGGAGCAACACCAAGATCATAAGTTGCCAATAAATCGTCAAACGTTTGGCCTGGTGTATTCATGATTGTTTCGTAATCTTTGACACGCTGCTCGAATATTTCAGTGAGTATGTTTTTGTTGGGCTTTGGCGCGGAACTGCTGTCTGACCATTTACCACCACGGATACGCATGAGGTTGTCAATCATGATTTGTCCAGATTCAGTAAGAATAGATTCTGGGTGGAACTGAACACTCTCGATAGTGTATTCTTTGTGCCGTACGCCCATGATGATGGAGGGCAGGGTTTCAGTTGTTGCACTGACTTCCAAACAATCAGGCAATGATTTTAAAGTTCCTGCTAAGGAATGGTATCTGGTAACTGCAACAGACTGGGGTACATTGCTAAACATTCCCTTGTTGTCGTGTTTGATAGTGGTAGCCTTTCCATGCACGATTTCTCCAGCAAATGACACTTCACCACCAAATACTTCAAATATACACTGCTGACCCATACAAACACCAAAGATGGGCAACTTGCCCTTAAAGTGCTCAATCACTTCTTTGGATATGCCTGCGTCTGTGCTAGGGTGGCCTGGTCCAGGTGAAATAAATATGAGATCTGGCTTGATTTCGTTCTCTATTGTCTTGATGTCAATCTTATCGTTTCGAAACACATCTACTTTACCGCATAAGGGCGATTGGTGAAGATATTGATACAAATTCCATGTGAAGGAATCGTAGTTGTCGATCATTAACACATGTCTCTTGCTCATGGTGATTTTGGTTATATTCAAATTTTTTTACACTGACTCATTTAACCTACGTAAATTTTCTCAATCCTGTAAATGAACGTATACACGATATATACCCTGTATTTTAATGTTTTTGACCCAATCACTCTCTTTTCTTGGATTCATTGTCTAGTTGCACTCCTTTCAAAACAATAGAAGCTGCTAATTCCAATATCAACATGAATAACGAAGACACTATTGCGAGGCAGTAATTCGAGATACTGACACCAATGTCCAACCAAGAGCCTTCTGTTCTCACCAAAAAGAAGAAATTAAGGGAGAGGAAGTCACTTGTGGAGATGATTAATGTAGAGATTGTGAACTTTCTGATCTCCAATGTATGACTCATGATTCCCAAACAGGTTGATAACAACACGTAAGGAATGATTAGTTTGAACATGAGCAAGGCACCCATCGAGAAGGGATTGAAAATGGGAATCAATCTATACACCGAGTCCAACGAAAAGGAAGAAATTGACGAAACATTTCCCGTGCCGAAGAACGCCAACTGTAAGAAAAAGAAGCCAATGATTGAGATTCTTATAACTTGTAACCAATAGCCCTTTGGTAACTTCCCCTCCTTTTCTTGGGCATTTTTGATGTCCTCCTTTGAAAACTTTAAACTTTCCTCAATTGTGAGCCATTGTAAAAGCACAAGAGAGAAACCGACGTAAAACAACAACTCAAATGAAATCGTGAGAATCACAAAGGTCGGTACAAATGTGAGAAACACCGTGAGTAATCGCAACTGGTAGTCCCGGGAAGGATACACTGCATGTAAGGAAGGCCAGGCAATAATGGAAACAAGGAATGAAACCCACCCAATGATTTGTGAGTATAATGGTAAACCATTTCTGGCCTGTAATGAAGCAGCTGAAATGTTCGTGGCGTAAAGAGTGACCGGAATGTTGAGTAACTGTGCAATGATAATAAGTTGTTGTGGCCTATAAACTGCTGGCCGTTTTTGGACCTTGAAATAGCCAGCAATGCCCACGATAATAGCTAAAGCTGCCCCAATGTTGATTTGCACTAAGTCTTCGACCTTTACAGGGTCCAAGTTTGTGAAAATACACATAGCAGTACAACTTGTTAGCCACGAAATCTTCTGAAGGGTATTCACCTTCTCTTTAGCCACAAAAATGGGGTACAAGCCAATGAGGACAAACAAGATGGAGAACATGAATCTCTCAAAGAAGCCGTATGCAATGCCCTCATACATACCCAAGAAGGAGATGAGAATGAACCACTTGGTTGAAGATGATACCCCATATAACAACGAGTCAACGCCAGTTATCAAGTAGTGAGATTGTTTCAAAATTGAGTACCAGAAGAACAATGGGAATGCTGCGTACATATAGTAGTTGAACGGGGAGCCCTGGAATGCCAAAACATAAAAGATCGAAAAAGACACCAAGGTGAAGAATACTTCAAGAATCCCTGTAGGCTTCGTTTGAGTAGACAATTTGTCCAAGGTGTTTTTCTCCAAGATGAAAAGCTTCAAGAAAATGTTGAAGGAGTAGACAATCCAGCCGAAAAATCCCAACGTGACAATAGTGCGAAGCAAAAGCCAATTGTATGTTTGGAGATACGTTAATCCCTTTAATGCTGCGCCCATTAACTCTTCAATCCAATCAATTGCTTCATCATATATGAGTTTGGAGTCCTCTGTATCGTCTAATTTTGATATGAGGATTTCGATGGTTTCAATGTATTCTTGAATTGGCTTGGCCTCAAAAGGGCTATAAGGTTTGAACCTGAACTGGTGTTCATAGACTTCCTTTTGCTTCACGTTATACTGTTCAATAATTGCCAAAGCGTTGGCATACAATGCTTTCGCTTTAGTAGCATAATCCGTATCAATGTAGCTTAAAGGCAACTCACCAACCGAGTTTGCAGGATAGTTTGCACCAATCAAATACGCCATAAGAGAAGCGATATCTGCTTGCTTGACGTCATTACGAACTAAATGGTCGAATCCCCAGGTATCGAAATAGTCAGCCTCGTATCCACAAGCAACAGGGTCCTGCTTGGATATTTGAGACACTGGGTCATCCAAATCATATATTTTTGTTGGTTTGTTCACACCAGCTCCCCATACGATCAAAGGTGTTCTGGTATTATTAGGGTGACCATCGCCATGAGATCCGAAATCAGACATTCCATGGTCAGCAGTGAAGACGAACGCAGAGTCCTCATCACCAAAGAACTCGTGTATCCTTGGGATCAATTGGGATAATTGTTTATCGATGTACTCGATGTTGTCGTAGTACTCCGCAGAGTACGGTCTATAAGCGTGACCAGCAGTATCTGGACCCAACAAGTGCAAGAAAAATACATTACCATCCTGGGTCAATTCATCACGTAAGGTTTCATTAGTAGTCGAATTATGCATAAGGTCATCAAAGTGCTTGAAGACAAAAGAGTCCAACTCAATCGAGCTCTGTGTGAAGTCTTCAAACTCATGGCCATACATGCAAACGTCAATGCGGCCAGGCACAACACCTTCGCCATATGCAAACATTGGCAAAATGTCTGGCGACCCAAACGAGTATGTGTGTGTCAGCTGGTTGAAGAATGAGTCAAAGTCCACCGGGTTTTCTTTCCAGCCTTTAGTAACAGCGGATACATCCTCATAAAAGCCTGCAATCATGGCAACATGGCCAGGGCGTGATTCGGTAGGCATACGAGTATTTGAAATTCCCCATGTGGCCTCATTGAGGACAAGGTTGCGTAAGTATGGTGCCAAATACTTGGATTCACCTGTTGTCGGGTGGGTCAAGGTTTGAAACGTCTTGTCAGCACGAAGTCCGTCACCAACTATAAGGAATAGACGTTTTGCAGGTGCTTTCACGGTTGACAAGTGATGGTCCATACCATGAACCAATGGGGAAACAAAGTAGATGTCAAATATCGACCATAGGTAGAAGAAATGGAAGAATAGTCCGATCAAGATGAGGAGTTGACGGTCCTTCAACATGGCTAAAACACGAACACGTAAAAATTATATTTTCGCAACCACTAAAGTACACCAAGGGAACACGTTTTCGTCAAAGACACGGATAATAAATAAAACCTTGTTTGGTCGTGGTTATACTCTATTGTACAATAAAATTTTGTTTGGTCTACATCGCTTTGTACTCTATAACCGTCACTGTATATAATGCTGTACACTACTAACCATTGTTCATTTTGCGTGCAACCCAGTTGCAATTTTGTTTGTACACGCTCATGATGCTATTGAATTCCACTAATTGCTCGGCAAACTCCTGAGCCACTTTGATATCTTTTTGCAATGCTTTTTGATAGGTTTCAAAGCACTCTAAACTTTTGTTGATTTCATTTCCGAACTTTTGGTCCATTTCAAGACGCTTTTGTTGATAAGCAAGCACGCTCTTTTTGTATTCCACCGAAGACACGCAATACTTTTCTATCTCCAGGACATATTGCAACCACAGCTCGGAGGTAATTGAAGCATCGATGACGGCATTTGGAACAGAGGGCTTCACCGCAGTATAGTGCACAGTGTAGTTACTTTTGAAATTTTCCAACAGGTAGTTCCTGGGCGTGACTTTATTTACTGGTGTTTGTAAAGTCTCCCCGCGCGTTAGTGGGCTTGTGTACTCGAACTTGGGTCTTTTTGCAGAACTCTTGAGATCTGAAGTGTTGTTTCTTTTTGCTTCTCCAGGAAGAGACTGCCAGATATCTGACATATCCACATTGTCTTCTCTTTCTGCCTCATTCAAATCCACATTCAAGTCATTGAAAGAGAAGACGGACTCTGTCTTTAACTTTTTATTCAGGGAACCCAACGAATCCCTACGAACCTGCGGGTGTTGGTGAACATTGTAGCGTGTCGGCAGTGCGGACTTTCGGCGTGCCCATTGAGGTTCAGTGCGAGGTCGTACATAGCGGTCGTTCAACAAATCATTCATCCGTTGCTGAACTGTTTCATCACTATAGTCTATATTTCCATTACCCGATTTTGGGTCGTTCTGTGCTGTCTTTGGAGTTTGTTGAATGTTGTCTTGTTCTTCTTCATCGAGAACAATCGGGTTTGAAGAGTTTCCTGGAGAATCTAAGGTTGGTTCTCTGTTTGGTGTAGACAATTTTTCGGCAATTACTTCAGGAGATTCGGAAAGATCTTCAATATTTGAATCATGTCTAGTCATTTTAGGTGATACTGGAGGTGAACCAGAATTGTTATGAGAGCCAATATCTTCTTTTGGGAGGTCACTTGGCGCCTCATCCTCTTGAATGTCTTCAGGCATCTGGAAAACGTTTGGAGATTCCGGCTTTCTCATTTGCTCTTGGTACTTTTTCCTCCTCATTTCATCTATTCTCGCCCTCTGTCTGTTTAATTCCTCCTGTTCGCGTTTCATGGCATTTTTTCGTTCCTGTTCCTTGCGAAACAACTGTTCAAGAATTTCTTGTTCTTGACGCATTTTAGCACGGGCTCTTTCCTCTTCAGCTGCTCTATGTACGTCGTCGTTGCGCATCGACTGGTAGAATGCGTAATAGCCCCCTCGTTTCCCATACCATGTGCTTCCTGTTGTTGTAGTAGTTTTTGTAGTGTGAGTGCCTGAAGAAAAGCTTGTGGTACTGCTTGCGAAGCTGTAGAATTTGTCCGCAAAAGGATTGCGGGATGATGAATATGGGCGATTTGATGTTGCAAAGTTCTTAGCATCATAGTTGTTTTTCAGTGTAGGGTTGCTCAAAACCTCATAGGCGTTGCTGATTTCAAGAAACTTGTCATGATCCAGCGGCTCTTTGGTTTTGTCGGGGTGATATCTAAGGGATAACTTTCGATAGGCTTTCTTGATGTCATTCAACGATGCTGTTGGTGTGAGCCCGAGAATCTCATAATGGTTTGCCATATGTAATTGGGGGGGGTAGAATGCAAATAGAAAAATACAAGATCAAGAGGCAAACACAGGTTTGCTATGAAAATGATAATTCGAGTGGTTTAGCATATACTAATTCTTTAATCATTATGAATTTTTGATGGCTGTGAATTTACCGCCCCCGCATCATATATATGCGAGGAATTGTTGGTATTTACCCCCAAATCTGTGGCATTGTCTTCGCATGTGAACCCTATTTAAATTAAACGACGGTTTTTTAATTCTAGCCACCTAATATTTAATGCTCCACCACTCTATTTCGCCTGATGGCACGCACGTTTTCTTCAACGAGGAGAAAAGAGAGTACCTCTATGTGTCTGGATCATCAACTGGTGTTTCTGAGGAGTTGCCAACCCCTTACACCAAATTAGATCTTAGCAGCAAGAATTCCGTGGTTAGTGCGATCATCGGAACTATCAAGTTGAAAGTTAACAAGTACTTGATTGTTGCAACGAGCCACGAGGTCACTGGATCCATCTTGGGCAACTCCATCGCCCGTGTCAAAGGCTACCGGATCTACTCCTTGGCCAATGTGAGTAACGGGGCAGAAGTTGCACGTGAAGAAGCTGCCTATTTGGAATTGTTGCACAAGCACTTGGACAATGCCACCATCTATTTTTCAATCGGCAATAGTTACGATTTGACCAACTCTTTGCAGAGACAGTACACCACCTCTGGATTGACGTATGACCAGAGGTTTTGGTGGAACTCGTATCTCCTGCAGGATCTTTTGAAGCACGCCCCTGCGTTTGTCACTCCAATGATTTACGGGTACTTCAAGTCGTTTTCCACCGAACTTCTGGGTAAACAATTGGAATTTGCACTTTTGACCCGCCGTAGTATTCAGCGTGCGGGCACGCGTTACTTCCGCCGTGGTGTCGACGAAGATGGGAATGTGGCCAACTTTAATGAAACTGAACAGATTGTGACATCTCCTGTTGACGGACAGATCTACTCTTTATTGCAAACACGTGGTTCTGTGCCAATCTTTTGGTCGGAGATCAACAACCTCAAGTACAAACCTAATCTTTTGTTGTCATCCAAGCTGTCCTTGGATGCGACAGCAAAGCATTTCGAAGAACAGGTCAAGTTGTATGGGGACAACTACTGTGTTAATCTAGTGAACCAGAGTGGCTATGAGAAGCCAGTTAAGGATGGATATGAGGCAGCGGTCCAGAATCTTCCATCCTCCTTGAAGGACAAGGTCAACTACATTTACTTTGATTTCCACCATGAGTGTAGCAAAATGCGCTGGCACAGAGTTGGTCTCTTGATTGAGCACCTAGCAGATTTGGGTTATCATAACACAAACTACTTCCAGTTTGACTTGAATCTGCGTCAAGTGAAGTCACTTCAGGACAAGATTGTGAGAACTAACTGTATGGATTGTTTGGATAGAACCAACGTTGTACAGTCAACAATTGCACGTGAGGTATTGAAGACGCAGTTGCAAAGCGCTGGATTTCCTGATGTTTTTCCTGCCACACTCAACGTGCACTTTCAAAACTTTTGGGCTGACAATGCAGATGCTGTCTCTTGTGCATACTCTGGTACTGGTGCTTTAAAGACTGATTTCACCAGGACAGGTAACAGGACCAAGAAAGGTGCACTTAAAGATTTGGTCAACTCCATCTCGCGTTACTACAAAAACAACTATAGTGATGGGTCTCGTCAGGACTCGTACGACTTGTTTTTGGGAAACTATCGTCCATTCCAAGAGGGGGCTGCTTCACCATTTGCTGATAGAAGACCACACTATGTGCAATTGTTACCGTACATTCTCGGTACCTCTTTTCTTGTGCTCTTCGCCTTGATTCTTTTCCCACGCGGCCATTTGACTGACTGGAAGAATCTCTTCTTGATTGGTGGAACTGTACTTCTCAACATTCAAAGTCTTTTGTATATCAACAAGAATGGTTACCAATTTGTGAACTGGCCCAAGTTGGCTCCGTTGGATTACCTCACTAGCGTTAAAGTGACCAGCGCTACAGGTAAGCTTGAAGGATTTCGGTATGAAGAACTGCCCAACTATCAATTCGTTGGCAAGAAGAAAACTTAAATAGCAATAAATGAACGATGGACAAAGTTCCACATAAAGAATGGCAGTTTTTGCTGTTTTTAAACATATTAGTATGAACTTACCCTTTGGGCCCTATTGGCCCCAAGGAATACCACAAATATATATGAATACATTGATGTTTTTGTTGAAACATTGTAAATTCTTGAATCTGGACAAATAAATTCGCCTTTTTGAAATTTCAGACAAAAAAACACCCATACGCAAGATGTCGGGATCAATGTTGGAGAAGTCTTTGGACGATATAATTGGAGACAAGAAGACACAGCCTACTGGCAGAAGAGAACGTGGGCCTCGTTCGGGGCCTCGTCCTGGGCCAAGAAGAGAGATCAGAGGCGGAATAAACAAAGCACGCGGTTCAGACCACAGACGTGGGCGTGGACGTGGTGCACCCAGCAACAACGGCTTACCTAGAGACATTTTATCACTTGCCGGGTCTAGGCCAGTGTTGAAGGTGAAGAACATCCACCCTGATTTGAATGGAGAGGACATGAGCAACTTATTCGGGACCATATCGCCTGTCGACTTTGTCAAGTTTGATAATAAGGACGACAGCGTGGCATATGTTTGCTTCCAGCGCGATAATGCCCGTAGTAACCGTGAAGCCATCAGCAAATACGATGGTAGAAAAGCAATGGGACAAACATTACTGGTAACGAATTCGGTTTCTTTGGCTGACAGAATTACCAGCAATCCAGTTAATATCCGAAAGGTTGAACGTGATGTCCAATCAAAACCTAGGCCTGCTAGAAGGGAGAAGAAACCAAGGCCTGTCAAGAAGGATGCCAATGCATTAGATGCAGAATTGGATGCTTACATGAATGGAGGACTGGAAAACCCTGGTCAGGACGCTGCCATGGATGATTAAAATTGAGCTATTGTATTTATAAAATTCCAATCGTGCAAATAGATTGAGGTTGTTGTAGGGAAGAGGTGAAGCAAAGAAAGTTATTTGGGTTTGAGGCGATGGGATCCAGAGGAGAGCCCCATGTGCGCTATTTTATCCAGTCACTTGAAAAAAAAAAGTACAATAGGCCAAATCTTGGCGTCGAGAATGTGCAGATATATTTATTTAGAGTGATTTCCAACGTTCAAAACTACCAATTACAAAGCCGACTAACGACCCCCAGCTAGTTAACCCCTTGTGTTAGTTCGACTAACTCAATATAGAGACGTTTGGTTTTCCTTCTCCATGTCTTACCATAGTAAAAGGTTGGGATGATGCAGGCTATGCTGACAAAGTCAATTACAGCCAAGGCGATATAGGTGTTTGCAGTTCCGCTTGAATCCAACCACAAAGAGCAGACAAACGTGAAGATACAAGCAAGGGTATTATTAATGATCGAAACACATACCATGCCTTGAATCACAATTTCTGGGTAAGCATCCATCAAGTATGACATTGCAGTATCACCAATGGAGCCCCATCCAAAACCAATGAAGCCAAGTCCAACATAAATCACTTGCCACGGCCATTCTTTCTCCGAACCAACACCAAACATTATTAAGCCAACAGGAGAAATGATCAATGTGATGAACAAAAGCCATAATCTATACTCAGGCTCCAATACACCATTCTTCCGTTTGGCCAACCACAAAACATGGTAGTCAGATACAATACCCGACATTAGACATCCAATGACAGCACCAATAAGTGTAGCGACATTCATCACGGCAACACCAGTTTGAGACTTGTTCCAAGGCGGTGCGCTGAAATAAGTGTCTTGGGTGGTGAGAAAAAACGTCATGTAAGCGTCCTGCAATCCCCATAAGATTCCCGAGAGCCAAACTGCAGGAAAGGTGAACACCTTGAAATAAACAACAAATCTCTTGACGTATTGTTTGATACCCCAACCCTCCAAGTAAGATGCGGGAGTAATGATGGCTATACGCTTCCAATATGGGTCTGTTTTTTCGCATTGGGCCTCCGAGTCCACGAGTTTTTGGGTTGCAGAATAGTCGATCTGCTTGTCGATGTACTCTTCATCGCCTGTCTTTTTGTCTATGGTGGCCACCTCGTCCTTTTCCCTGTTTGACAGTTTGTCTTCAGCAGGTTCAACAAGTTTTTCGGTCGACTCGGAGTCATAAACCTGTGAATATTTGGATCTGTCGAAAACAGTTTCTTCACAAGACAAGAGTATAACAACCAAAGTGATACCTGAAATGATTGCACCCCACCATCCGACCCATCTGAAAGATTGGTTAAGAGATATGATATGCGCAATTAAGGGACCAAGGAAGGATCCCACGGATGTCGCCAAAATATAGACAGTCAAGACAGAACCCAATTGATGCTGGAAAAAGATGTCAGATAATGATTGTTGGACTTGAGCCTCGGCACATGCTTCCGAAATACCAACAAATGCTTGCGACCATATCGTGTCAGAAGTTCTTTTAGACACGGCAAACCAAACAGAGCCAACAGTACCACACAAAATGCAGAAGATATAGGTGATACGACGACCGTACAAGGAAGAAGCAGGAGCCAAGAATATACACGACCATCCAATGAAAATGAAAAGAACACCTGCACCTGTGTTCATTGCATCATAACTGATACCGTAGGTTTCATTGAGAGAGTCTTGCGCGGCACTAGCACTATTGGAAGTGGCTGCTGTGAGCGCAGTGATGAAAGAAATCAAGATAAAGTGCCATGACTTGCGCCAAAAAGACCAATTCAAGGGATCATTAGGAGAGTCCAGTGGTTGAGGAAGGAGAATCACGCCGTTTTTATTTTTTTTTAAAGGTCGAGTGCCATGGGATCCTATGGACGAATCGTCTTTTGCGGTCAAGATCTGGGTTGTTCCAGGGACGAAGTTTTCGTCAAAGTAGTTCGCTTTTGCCTCAAAGTTGTTGTTCATCGTATGCTTTAGGTTGTTTGACTATCTGATATGCTATGTTGATATGCTTATTAAGTTATGCGATAAATGATCTTTGCGAAAGTCAGCAGGACATTTTGACTGTGTCGAGTGTATTATTTGGTTGTTTTTATGTTTAATTGTCACACGGTAGCAATAGGATGTGATGAGGCTTCTTTAAGCTTCTGAAGATAGTTGGTAGCGATGATGCGAAAAAAAAAGTTGCGAGAAGAAAGGGTTATAAAAAATTAGCCGCATGATGAGTGGGATATAAAGAACAAGACTTTTATTTGGAAAAGTTACTTTGCGGTTCTGTTATCGATTGATATTGGAAGGGAGATATAATAGCCTATAGGAAGTATAATTCATGCATGGGCGACTTTATTAGGGCTCAGGTCCCCCCAAAAAGGCAGAAGGTAAAATTATTTAATTGCTCCTAGTAGAAGGTCACGTGCAATGTTCCAGGATTTGATGGAAACTGGTTGACAAAGAAAAATAAATCTTCTCGTAACAAGTAGAAGCCAGGTTTGCGTTACGAAAACGAGGATAGATCTGCATCTTAGTTACCGTTGGTAACTCCATCTCTATTTCAAAAGCAGAATGGACACCCAGACATTACTCTCCCTCAGTGACGATTTACACCAGGTCAAGGGTAATATATCTCAGATCCAGGCAACACTTAACAATGTTTTGGCCAGAACACCGACAAATGCCAAGTTCGAAGAGCTTGCTCAGCAGTTCAATAGCCCACAGACAATCAGCAACGACAACAAAACGCTCTTTGATAGAGTGCATTCCTTGGTGAACTCACCACAATTGAAGGTGGCGGTGAAGTTGAAGACCTTGTTTGATGGCAACAAAGCACACCTTCTTTTCATCCTATCCAAGCTCAACTTCAAGACATTGTCCGACGATGATGAGGATTTGGCAGAGTTTTTGAATCATACAGGTTCTGAAGTGATGAACTTTTCTTATACCGGTGAATATCCTCCGCCACTTCCAGTAATCGAAGACAAGGCACTTTTACTTCGGGTTTTCACAGACAAGTCATTCCGTCAGCCTAGTGACTACCTTGATTCTGTGGCTCAAGGAACCTGTTTCAATGGTACAGCTCATAATGAAAAGCTCTACATGCAAGGAAGGGCCTTTCTAAATATGGTGGTCATGGAGTTATTAGACGAGCGTTTCCCTAATATTTACCCGGAAGAGTTACAGGTGTTGCTGAAGAAGATTGTTTCCGATGAAGTTTTGGCAAAAGTGGCATTGGGATATGGAATGGTTGACGCCTTCAAGTTCCATCTTTCAAAAACGCTTTCTTTCGAAGAGAAATTGAGAGTATTCAGCAAGTTGTTTGCCAGTTATGTCAGCGTTGTTCGCAACGTTTATTCGTTTGAGTATGCCAAGCAGTTTGTTGCAGCGGTATTCAAGCCCATAATCACGGCTGTTAAAGAACAAAACCCCATGGATGGACTTGCTAAAGCAGAAGTTGATTTTTTGATTAGCCAGTTCCCTGATTTTTCCTTGATTTACGAGACTGTGGAGAATGAGCCGTTTGCTGTTAATCTCAAGATTAATGGAGAGGTGATGTCTACAGGTACAAGCAGCAGGTCAGAAGAGGAAGCAGCAGAAAGGGCCGCGTTATATCTTGTGGAAAATGTCATTCAATTGCAAAAGGTGATGAAGCTTGCAGAAGAAAGCTACGATACGGACAAGAATATTTCGGATGGAATAAAGAGACAAAAGATATCCAATTCTAGCGACAAGACATTGCAACCCTCCAACAAATCAATGAGTAATATGCCAGCGGCGGCCCCTCAGCCGTACCCAACGCCCTATGGGGCACCAAGAGCACCATCTATTCCACCCCCACGAGGACCACAGCCTCTACCTTACACTAACATTGCAAAGCCTTTAAGTAGCTTGCCTAAACTTCCGGGAAGCTCTGCATCAGCAGCTTCGCTGCAACCGCCTGCGCCAATGAGTTATAACGTTGTACCTGGGATGGCCAACGGACCCGTCAATATGCCTGCCGTGCCAGTTGTGGATGCAGCGGGTGTTCCAATCATTGGCCAAAGTTACAAACTCGGGATGGAAAGCAATGCGAAAAATACCTTGTACGCACTTTTGGGGCAACAACATTTAGTTCCGGTCTACAAAACATCCAGATCTGGGACCGATTATCATGCAACAGTTACAGTAAATGATACTATCATCGGTGTTGGATACGACAATAATAAGCGTTTCGCCAGTCAAAAAGCTGCAATGAGCGCTTTGGGAAATGACAAAGCGTTGAAATCATTGGGCATAGAATTGGACAAAACAAAGCCGGAAATCACTGATGTATAGGGGAGGTACAAAGTCAATAGTTGAATGCATGCACACAATATGAAATGTAGATTACGCTTGATTTGCAACAAATTCTAGAAACGAGTTTCCTTACAGTTTCCCCCAATAGATCAGATCTGTTATTTCAGCATGTGATTTTGAAACTCTGAAATCAAATAGAAGAGCACTCACACACATACACACGTACACCCTTGAAATGTTTTCCAACAATTGTCACTCGGCTGCAAAAACGTAGACCATGTGTGATTATATAATTGGTTGCTAGTGTGTAAAAAAAAAGAAATGGAGGAGATCTGTTTTTTCTCGGACGATCCAATCATATTTATCGAAATCATTTCCATGAATTTTTTCCGACTTTCACCGAGTCTTTTTTTGAGAAATTTTTACAAGGTAATATTGAAGAGGCTGCGCGTATATAAAAAACTTTTCCCGTTGAAATTAAAAATCATCAATTATTACCTTCCATAAAGATGGCCACTAAAGAAACCCCAACTTTGCCACAGTTCTCCATTAAGGACTACGCGTCTTTCGCCCTTGCCGGTGCTATGGGTTGTGGTGTTACCCACGGTGCAATGACCCCAATTGATGTCGTCAAGACCAAGATTCAGTTGGAGCCAACTGTCTACAACAAGGGTATGGTTGGTACCTTCAGACAGGTCATCGCCAAGGAGGGTGCTGGTGCTCTTTTGACCGGTTTGGGCCCCACTGTTTTGGGTTACTCCTTGCAGGGTGCTTTCAAGTTTGGTGGTTACGAGTTGTTCAAGAAGACCTTCATTGAGCAGTTGGGTTTCGAGACTGCGCAGACTTACAAGAACTCTGTTTTCATCGGATCTGCTGCTTTGGCTGAGTTTTTCGCTGACATTGCCTTGTGTCCATTGGAGGCCACCAGAATTAGATTGGTTTCTCAGCCAACCTTCGCCAACGGCTTGGTTGGTGGTTTCGCCAGAATCTTCAAGGAGGAGGGTGTTTCTTCCTTCTACAACGGTTTCACCCCAATTTTGTTCAAGCAGATTCCATACAACATCTCCAAGTTCTTGGTTTTCGAGAGAGCTGCTGAGGCCATCTTCGCTGCTGTTCCAACTCCAAAGAACGAGTTGTCTACTTCTGCTTTGACTGGTATTAACTTGGGTGCTGGTATCATCGCTGGTTGTGCTGCTGCTATTGTTTCTCAGCCTGCTGACACTTTGTTGTCTAAGGTTAACAAGACTAAGAAGGCCCCAGGTCAGTCTACTCTCGGCTTGTTGGCTCAGTTGGCCGGCCAGTTGGGTGTTAGAGGCTCCTTCGCTGGGTTGCCAACCAGATTGGTTATGGTCGGTACCTTGACTTCCTTGCAGTTCGCCATTTACGGTTCCTTGAAGAACGCATTGGGCTGCCCACCAGCTGTTACTTTGTAAACATAGTAAATACTCACTTTCAACATTTATTTATATATGGTTCTCAAATTGAAAACCAAGAGCTAGGTACGTGTAAGACTTGATGTCAGATTCATGTTAGTCTGGTTGGGTACAATCGATAAATCGTTGGTATGATTAATGTGCAGAAAAAGGCGAACTTAGTAGCACTATATATATTTTATATCCAGGATAAGAGACCCCCGTGGCCTTTGCATGTTTAATATTCAATCAAATTTTGGAAATGTTTACAAAAATCTTAGAGTGTGCCTTCCATGAGCATCTTTACTTGCAATTCCAATGCAAAGGGTTGTTTGTGGCAAGAATCTCCAAATTTCAGGGCATAAGGTTGCATTTATTAATGGGCCACCATCTAAAAGATCTTTCAGAGTATCGGAATTTACATTTTCATATCAGACTGATAGTTCAATTCGTTAAGGTGGACCCGGCTAAGATTGGATATTATACACAGGGAGATTCTTGTATGTCACATCAACATTCCGCGAGTTTGCGCCCGTCAAACTCGTTGACATGATTTTTGTTCATCTTGATCTTGCTGGACGTTTTAGATCGAGGTTGCCCAGTCAGCCATTCGCCAGCATCGAACACCTTCAAATAAGCTATTTAGTCCAGCAAAAATATCGATTTAAAGTTTTTTTATCGAGATTTTCGATAAAAAGGTTTCACAAACCCCAAAAACCTCAAAAGAGTAAACAGATCTTTGTAAATATCCACTTTGGGAGCAATTACACTGCCTCGTTATGATAAAACAAATGGATCAGAGTTATGGAAGGTCGAGTATGTAGTGGAAGTCAGTGGAATGTATCCTGACGTCATAGAGCATGACGCGCATAATTAAGAACATGAGTCCAAATAGATTGCTAACATAGCTGCTAAGGGCAGTATGATAGATTAGCTTATGTGAATGAGCGCCTTGCAAGGTGCCCAGTCCGGCGCATCATGCTATATTGGGTATAATATAAAGTTCTCTGGCGGTTTTACCGAGCACTATTCAAATTTCAATATATTTCCTAAAACAGCTAAAAGGGTACGTATTTTTTACGTTGTCTTACAAATTTTTGCGTACACATTGTAATAGCAGCTTGTTAAACGGGGGACGCCTTGTGTTAATACCAAACCGAAATGTCCGGCAACCGCAAAATGCCAGAGGCTAAAATTTTGGTACACCCCTAAAAGCGCCGATCGAACCACTCGCTTGAGGTCAGCAAGGAAATCATATTATTTCCCAATTCGTCAAATTAAGCGCTGAATTCGGAAGATCTTATACTATAACCTTGAAACTACGGAAAACAAATGTTTAGGAAAAAAGTCACCTGCGTAACCGGACATGCCGATATAAGCTCCCATCCTTACATATGGATAACAAACCGACGTATGAGCATTAACGCAATGAAGGTTAATGTGAACCTCGGTCAATTTCTTCCAAGAGATAATGTTAGGGGGAGGTGGCCCCCTTCGAGTCCTGCGACCAAAAAGAGCTATTTTTGTGACAGCAAACTTCATTACTTTTTTTAGTATATTATTGGACTGCCAAAAAATACCAGCACAATAGCAATGACCTGTTTTTCCGTATATAAAGTAAAAGAGATCCTCCCTTTTCTAGACGTTAGCCAGCAGCAATCACACGACTTGAGTAAACAATATCTCAAATTGGTTGCAGACACCCAGCATTGAACGATATTACGATATGAAGCTCACCACATTATTTTCTGGCCTCTTCCTTGCTACTATTTTGGAAGCGCTTCCAATTGAGAAAGCCAAGAGGGTTTATCAAGCTTCTTCCCCAGTTTTCACACTTATTGCTCAACATCCGGGGACAGACTTTAAGTACAATTTGGTCAAGTTTGATGGCCAAGATTTAATTTTGAACGCAGACGAGGCCTTGTTTATTGGCAGAATCAGAGCCAACGGAGGTTACACGTTGAACATTCCATATGGCAACAACACACAGAACTTCACTAACCCGCCTGGTGTTTCAAATGCCAGTGCAGTTGAATCTGTTACTACACCACCTTTGACTACTGCAGTCTTTGTTGATGGACATGGTAAATTGACTGTAGCGTCCAATCACTCCACGAGTCCTGGATTTGGAATTTCCAGCTCTTTGTTGACCTATGAGAATTCAACATCTTTCTTAGCTTGTCCTGTTTTTTCGAATGCCTCAAGCAGTCTTCACTCGAACAGAACTATCCTCAATTCGTTTGCCAGATTGAACTCCACTGGGTCTTTTAATACCACTACATTGAACTCGACTGTTTTGAATGCAGAGCTCCCATACCACATCTATTTTAATGGCGGTAAGAGCAAGGCCAAGTGCCCAAGTGGATCACCAGGTTTCAATGTTACTTTGTTGGTTGAAGTTTCTGCCACTGTGGACTACTCACCAAAAACCAATGTGTTCAAGAGACTTTTGAAATTTTTGACGGGTGCTTAATGGGCCCCCTAACGAAAGATCATTAGCTACTTGTGTAACATACCTATTTGCATGTGTCGAAATAGCTATCAGTCATTCCTTTGCATAAAAATCCATAGCATCTAACTACATACAATCTTTTGCATCCACACAAACATACACACATGCATTTACCACGCTCCCATTTTTGGCTCACCGGTGAGCATTTTGACGTTTCTCGATCGCCGTTTTTTCGGTCATAGGTAATAAGATATCAATTGTTAGCTAATGTAGAAGAAGTAAACTTATTAAACGGTTGCAAATAGTCTTGTTGACCGTTTCAAAAAATCTTCACGTGATCTCTATGGAGATGAGGTTCATCAGAAAAAAATTATTGTCAAGATACTATATGGCCAAGCAACACAAGTCTGAAGAATACATCAAGGACTCTGATGATTCAGAGGATGAAGGATTCCAGCCGCCCAAACATTTCAAAAAAGTTGACATCTCAGCAAACTTCCCATCAAAATTGGAGGATAACAAGGAACTTTGGTTGTTCAAAGTGCCAAAGGGATTTCCCTTAGCAAAGCTAAAGACAATCCCTGTCTCGTTCACTGCCAAATCCATAAGCAATGGCCCTTCTCCTTTCAAGCTTGAGGGAGACACGAAATCATTCCAAGTGAATGAAGAATTCATCTCAACTTCTACAGCTGAGACTAGTAATGCCAACAAATATTCAGTTCTCGTGAAACAAAAGAATGCCTACAGGCCACTTTCAAAGAACAGCGATTTCTCCAGGTTTTACAACATCCGTGAAAGTGTCCAAGTTCCAGAAATAGACATGCATTCAGTTGTAAAGCCAAGACAGAACGTGAAGAAGATCAAAAAGTTGAGGATGAGACACTTTGCGCTGGGATACTACGCAAATGATTACGAGGAGGCCGATCCAAATAATGTTTCTGATATCAGTGAGGAGGAAGTGGTAGAGGAACACGTAAATGCTGTTGATGACGATGATAGACCAACCAAGAAGGCTAAGATAGACAAGAAGGAGAAGAAAGAGAAGAAACTGAAGAAGGAGAAAAAGGAGAAAAAAGAGAAGAAGGACAAGAGTAAAGACAGGAATGAGTAATACTCTCTCAAAATACATGCATTGTACATTAGTTTGAAAAAAACGTAGAATTTAGAGAAAAAATCCCAATCCTTTACGCAGACGATATAAGTAAAAATGGAAGACGGGTACTCGACAGCGGCTTAGACACATCGATCAAGTAACATTTTCAGCATGTTAGTATACATCCCACCAGATCTATTCGGAAAAAAAATTAAAATACGAAATGGGCAACACCACATCGAAACAAAGAAGATTGGGCAAAACTGTTTCAGAAAATGCAACCAAAAGCGTGAATAGGACTACCAATATAAGTCAGCTTCCACCAAAGGAAATGCGAGAAAGGTTTGAGCAGGCACAGCAACAGTTCACTGACAATTCTGGGTCCTCTAATATTGAAAAAGAAGCTTTACAAGATGGGATTCACAGGAAGTCAGATATAAGTTCCTTCGACCCTTCATTGCTCAACAAGAAAATAAGGAAAAGTGCTCCAGAAGGAAAAGATGGTTTCGATCCTCATGAATCCGGAACATCAACTTACAATGATCAATTTGTGAAATCAATAAGCCATCTAGGAAAACAGATCCACTCACAAACCGCGGGGAGTATCAAAATGGCCGATTCTTTGGCTATCCGCCAGTTGAAGTTGAGGAAAGAGCTTTTCAGCAAGGGTGAGAAAGAGGAAGGGTCCGATGCAACGAGAACCATGGTGCCCCCTAAAATTCTCGCATCCATTCTAAACGACTTGCATGATTCAAGAGTATCCAATGAGGTTATTGCCAAGGATCACAATGTGAGTGCCGACTTTCTTCAAGGCTTGGGGTCTAGATTCAAAGTTGCTAACAATATCGTGATAATGGAAGAAAAAGTAAAGGAGGGGGAAATAGGACACAAGATCCACTCGCCTACTAGTTTGTCTGCAAGGGCTGAGGCGGAGGAAGGGGAGGGTGGTGACCTGATACCACTGGATCAGCTCGAAAGGTATAAGAAATTGAAGAGTCGTATCAGCCTTGACGATTAGGGTTGATTGTATATAGCTAATTATTATGCCGAATGCGGAGTAAAAAAATGATAAAGATTTCACGGTCACTTAGAATGTTATCAACCTCAAACCTTACCAAATACACCCCATGTGACGTTTCTGACTCACTCCAGAAACATGGAATCAAGAATGGTGGCTTCATCCCCAACCTAATCAACCAATCACCAGTAATTGGTCAAGTGTCAGCAGCTGGCCCTGCTTATACTGTATTATATGCACCCAAGTCAGATCCTCGGCCCGCTGTTTCTCAGTCATATATTGATGAGGTCCCTGAAGGGTCAATGGTTGTCATTGGGTTACCATTGGAGCAGCAAATTACAACTGCACCATACACGACTGTCAACAATGCAATGTATGGGGGATTGATGTCAACAAGGGCTCAATACAGAAAAGCACAAGGATCTGTGATTTTGGGTCGTATTCGGGACTTGGCGGAACACAATGACTTGAAGTACCCTGTGTGGTCCTATGGTGTTGGCACTGCTGCACCTGGACCTTTACTCAAGGTTGTCGGGATTAATGTTCCACTTGCAATCAAAACCAATGGTATTGATGGTGAAGAGCATATTAATATCAATCCCGGGGACTATATTATTGCTGACCAAAATGGAGTCGTTCGGTTGGCTGATGATTGTCAGTTGCAAAGCATCTTAGAGTACATCCCCAAGAGAGTTGCAGCTGACGAAAATGTTAGCAAGGACATCAAGAAAGGTAAGGGCGCAGCAGAGCTGCAGAAGTATTGGAGAGGTAAAATCTAATACATGAATAAATGCTCAAGATGTAGTTAATCAAAAAATCGTATGGCAGTACTTGCACTTATTATAGCTTGCCTGCATATAGAATAGAAATCAATCACAGACAAAAAAACACCACCACACTATGGCCCTTGCAAGCTGTGGCCAAAATGATGAAAAGACCTTTGATATACCTACCGGTGACCTATGTGAACTGCTCATCGGTAACAAAGATCTCAAGTTTAAACTTCTAGGCGACGAGCAGTTCGTTACTAGACTTGTCTGTGAGTTTGCCTCTCATGTGCGGGAGGTGACCACTTCGTCCTCGGCGTCTATAAGGGACCTTGAAAGATGTTCGGTTGTTCTCAGGACCCTATGCCTGCTAACTATGGATGCCAATATTGATAGGGATGATCGAATGTCTAGGTCACTCAAGTGTTTCGATAATGTAGGGAGGCCTATGCTACAATTATTTCAGTTCTTTGTGAGCACAACAAAGAGAGCACCCATAAAGATGACAGTATCCTATTGTATTGATACACTACTCATGCTTAGCAACAAAAGGCTGTTTCCCGAACTTTGTGGGGAGGATTTGTGCACATTTATTGTCCTGGTCATGATGATTGAGGAAGACCCCTTGATTGTTAAAGTTCTCAAACTAGTTCCTCTAGTATTGAAACATGGGTCACTAGCACAGGAGAATTTGGTAGCATTGGTTACTGCTTTACTCAGAAGGGTATCTACGGAAAGCGAAATTATAGTAAAGGCACACTTACCAGAAACCAAGGAAGAATTTCTCTATGATCTAGCTTTCAACCACCAACTGTTGCCTAATGTGTCTTTAAGCCATGAAATACTCGAAAATATTGTGGATATTAAAATGTTGAAGGAGTTCCTTTTACGCACCGCACAAATATTCAAATTTATGCAGAAAAACAACCACCAGATTGTTCCTGTGGAGTCATACAATGCTATTATTCAGCCGCACTTATATTTAACACTTCAGCTTCTTTTCAAGTATGATGATACTTTTCTAAACCTTGTATCATTAAATTTGATGGATGTGCATTTGGAATTTTTGAAGCCTCGACAGGAGATTTTGGCGTATCAAAACTACAGAAAGCTATTTCCACAAATCATCGAAATGTTAGAGTTGAATAAGCTGTCAGCGACCGAAAGTGTTACTGAGAGGGCTACAACAGGTAATAATACTACGAACGGGAAGTTGCCATTATTTCTTGCACTGTTTGGCAGAATATTGATTGGAATGTGCTCTTCGTATCCCATTTTGATTGACGATATAAAAGAAGCCAATATTGACCGCCAAATTATTGCGAAAGTTGAGCGTTTGTACAAGGAGAATGAAATGCTCCAGGGAATGTTGAATATCAAAAGGTCTTTTTCAGTACAGAATCCAAATTTGCTAGACTTCACAATATTTGTCAATTATAGAACACAGGAAACCATTGGGGCTGAATTGGCAGACCTCATAGATTTGCTTGCGATTTACACAAGCTTAAGTGAGGATTGCAGACTGAGGGTCACCAATACATCGACGGTCACCTCGAAAGTTAATCTTCTGCTTGTGCGGGTGGTTGCAGACTTGGTCGACAACTATAGCATGTTATTATGCCAGATTGACTTGGCCTATAAGTTGATTATTAGAGCTAGCAAGTCAAAGACGGAGATGCAATTGTTGAAAAAAGACCTACCTTGGCTTCAAAAAAACTTGAGTATCCTTCTTTCATTTGTCGATTCGCCTCTTTACTCAAATGTTTTGCTACTAGTTCGATCACTTTCAAGGTCGTTATCTATTCTCCGAACATTTTTTGTTGAATGTGATAGCTTGGAGTCGTCCGATAAAGAGCCTCGAAGTTTCATTCCAGGTTTTGATACACTGCAAACAGGTATGGTGGCCAACTTTTTGAAAATGCTCAGTGTATTTGCCAAGCTCGATAAGATCCTTCATACTTTTGATGTTATCACCAACCTGAAAATCAAATTAGAAAACCAAAACATTAATAAAACAACATTAACAGGCACATTGGCTAATTTCATCTTGGATTTCAGTTCTTTCAGAAAGACAATTGTGCGCAGTGGATCATTCCTGAAACTGCTCTCGAAGATATACCAAAACTCATCGTTTATTGACCCAGCAACCGAGAGAACACACCAATATCAACAATACATGGTCCAGTTGAATGTCTTGCAATTGCTCAAGAATTATATGTTCAATGAGACGAGGTCTAATAACATTGAGATTTTGGACTATTTCCCACTTGTTATTATCTTGAAGCAGACATTTTATGGGTTTGAAAAAGAGAGAAACTCGGACTCTTACTTCAATTTTATTAAATTACAGAAAAAGTTGATTGGATTTGACATCTTGCGAAACTTGACTGCAGGTCTGTCACAAGTCGCCAAGGTTGTCATTGAAACTTATGAGGATAATTGGGATAATTTCACCGAGTACCAATTACCAGAAACATGGTTTGACTTTGTTATTGCAAACATCAAAAACCATGCAATTTTCCACGATGATCAATGTCATCAGGAAGACGACGAAAACGAGCTTCTTCCGTTAATTATGTGTGATGATTTCGTTAAGATGGTCACTTCGCTCAACTACATTGAAAACCACAAGTATATTACAATCAACAAAATAGAAAAAACTTGGTTCCCAAGTGACGAATTGTTGAGCGTGTGGAAAGGTTTTTTGGAGTTGAGTCCTGAAGATATTGACACAAAGAAGTATAATAAGCAAACATTCCACAATAATTTGAATGAGATAAAGCTATCAATCATATGGATTCTAACTAACCTCACATGGCGGAACTCAAATTATGGGTATAAAGTTCGTCAAGAGTCTGATTACAGTGTTTTCGAAACAATGGAGAAAAGGACTCAAATATTGATTGAAGAAACTTTTGAAGAAAGCGACACTTCTGGTTTAATGACTGTGACTGACCGAGCAAAGTATTTGGAAAAGTTTGGCTTTGCAGACGTATTGAGTGGAATGATTGAAGAATACTCGGAGTTACCAAATCAGAGCTCAGTAAATCAGAGTGACCGCTTATTTGATAAGTCTGAACCGAAAAAGCAAGCCAATTTGAAACGATTTGATATTCAAAACAGTTATGACTTGTTGGAGAAAGTTAAGACAACATATGGACAGCTCTTGGGTTTGACGAGAAAAAGGAGACAGAGAACGATCATGCTGTCAGAAGATGAGGATTGGCCTGCTTCTGGGGTTGGTCTTGGTAGAAGCGCTGATGCTCTTCAAGCAGTTGTAGCGGCCGTAGCACAAAGGCGTATAAGACCCGACGTTAATCGTGGCGGTGAAGGGTTTGGATACGACAGTCTTGATACGATGGATGATGATGAGGAAGATGCCGATAACATGAACTTGGAGGACCGTGAGGTGGCCAATGATAACGATGAATGGGACCGAATCGAAGAGGATGACTTAGAATTTATTGGAAGCCATGGCTAAAAGCTTATAAAACAGAGAAAAATGCCGTAAAAAAAACCGTTTGAGATGAGTTTTTCTTGGCTGCCAGATGGAAAACGTAAAAAAATAGTATAATGAACATCAACAGATTTCCGATTGAAGCACAAACGATGTTGCATAAGCATCTCGATTCCATTTCTTTTTTTTTTTTTTTATTCGCCCACGCACCATAGGATCTAAAACGGACATGACACTAAACATCAACGAATGAAAAACGGGCATTCCGCACGTTGATCAGACCTGCATCTTTCGGAATTGATTTGTTGGTAAAATGCTCGACAATTTTTTTGTGTCATTGCAAAACAGAAATGATTGCAGGCGTTTGTGGCCAAAGGGAATGCAAGATCGCCAACTTTGGCAGGCGCACAATGTACGTCATCGTAATATAAATTTTTTTAGAAGTGGTATGTGATGACGGAGTTGAGTTGCTACAGAAAGGGGGCTTGTTTGCCCGCAAATAAAATCTTGAGTGAAGAATAGCGTACTGAATTTTTTTTCACTTGTTTAGGGAATCGATCATGAAAAAACTTGTTAACCGATCTGAGCAAATAAGGCCAAAAAAAACAACACAGAGAAGATTCATCTGCCATCAAGTAGTAACCCATGATATCGAAAGGTTAATCTGAAATTCTATAAATTCGTAAATATTTAAAGTTAGGGTAAATTAGAGAGGCATGGTGCAACCTAAAGATAGCGAGAAGTACTCTAAAATGCGGAGTGGGCTGAATCCTCACAAGGACTATTTCCGCACCCTGTATTTTCATCAAGTCTTGTTTGTCCTTTCTTTTGGAAAACGGCAGTTTTGGTTTGTGTTGACAGCCACTTTTTTGAGCGCAACTTTTTAAATTTTTCTCCTTCAATTATCAAGCAACTATGACATCCATGCAAAAGACAGATACGAGCTTGCAGTCGCTCAACGATGTGTCCCTAGAGGAAATGGCAAAGAGACAACAACAGCAAAACATTTACGTCAATCCCCCGATCTATGAGTCGCAAACGAGTCACGACGGAAGTAACAGTTCGAATGACGCTAAAAGTAGGCATGCACACCGTGACACAACTACCAAGGGCAAATATACTCTCAACGACTTTCAGATATTGCGCACCTTAGGTACAGGCTCGTTTGGCCGTGTACATCTTGCTCGGTCTATTCACAACGGACGTTTTTACGCTATGAAGACTCTCAAGAAGGAGCGGGTGGTGAACATGAAACAGGTTGAGCATACCAATGATGAACGTAGAATGCTCAAACTAGCACAACACCCATTCATCATTAGGATGTGGGGCACATTCCAGGATTGCAACAATTTATTCATGATTATGGACTATATAGAGGGAGGAGAATTGTTCTCATTGTTACGCAAGTCACAGAGGTTCCCAACTCCTGTGGCAAAGTTCTACGCTGCTGAAGTGTTCCTTGCTATTGAGTACTTGCACTCATTGGAGATCATATACCGTGACTTGAAGCCTGAAAACATCTTGTTGGACAAAAATGGACACATAAAATTGACAGACTTTGGATTTGCCAAAGAAGTGCATGATGTCACCTTCACATTGTGCGGAACGCCAGACTATATTGCTCCCGAAGTCGTTGCAACAAGGCCCTATAACAAGTCGGTAGATTGGTGGTCATTTGGGATTCTCATCTTTGAAATGCTCACAGGATATACACCATTCTATGACTCTACCCCGATCAAGACGTATGAAAATATTTTGAATGGAGTGATCACCTATCCAGACTATTTACCGCCGGTCATTTTGGACTTGTTACAAAAACTTATAGTAAAGGACTTGACACAAAGGTTAGGGAACCTACAGGGTGGGTCTAATGATGTGAAGAACCACCCTTGGTTTAAAGAAGTAATATGGGAAAGGTTGTTACTGAGAGATATAGAAACACCTTATGAACCACCTATTACTTCTGGTGTTGGAGATACGTCGCAATTCGACAGGTACCCAGAAGACAACAATTTAGACTATGGTATCACCGGTGTCAATGATCCGTACGGGGATATGTTCGATGACTTCTAGACTTTTGCATCCACACGGTTCTCGTGCTTTACTTCTTTTATTCATTAGTTTTAAGTTACATTTTTTTTTGCACATTATTGTAGTTTGAAATGTTCTATTTGCATATTTCAACACCTGTCAACCAGTCAGTATCAAGTAAGTCCTTTATGCAGAGTCTACTCTGGGGGTTTAAATCAAGAAGTTTGTAAATGATGTATCTTCTCAATTCACAAGTATCGTCGATTTCTTTGTGAGTGGTTTCGTCCACAAAGAGTTGCTCGATAGGTTTAAAAGAACCTCTTCTTTTCACGTACCAGTCGAGATTCTTGCGGTCATAATCGGCAATCATTTTTGTTTTAGCATATTCATCAAAAACTTTATCTTTGTATTTGCCCCTCACGCTCTCTGTTGTGCTCCATAGATACCCTCTAGGGTACTCCAAGTCCTCATCAATATCCTCCTGATCGCAAATTCCGCTGTATGCCTGTTTTCGTATACGAAATAAGATTAGAATAATTATGCCCAAGGCCCAACAGTCTTTTTTCAGCAATGAGAAGGCACTGTCACCAAACTCCTCGGGACACATGTAAGACGTAGAACCCAATTTTCCATTTTCATAGAGCTGTTCTTTTGTATCGAATGCTATACGGAAAACATTGGAGTTGCCAAAGTCTGTTACCCGTAGCTGAATACCTCCGTCTGGAGTATACTTGAGTAAAACGTTTTCGAGCTTCAAGTCGCAATGTGCAACCCCATGCTGATGCATGTAACCAACACCTTTGGAGATCTGTTTGATGAAGCAGTCAATTTCATCCAACAGCATAACCCGGTTCAGATGTTTTGACACCATGTAACTGAATAAATCACCACCTGGTGTGAATTCCATAACCAGACTAAGTTTGGGTGTATTTGAATCTGACAATGTTATCATTAGATCGACTGATTTCGTCAAATGCTTATTATTCAAGCTAGCCGATATTATGAATTCAGATAATACTCTGTCTGCAAATGCCGAATTCAGTTCACTTCTATGGATGAGTTCCTTCACCGCATACAACTTGCGACCATCTAAATTGGTGAGTTCTTTGTCACTCTTGTCAATTATTTTAATAACACCGTAAGATCCCTTCCCCACCACCTTCTTGACAACACCATACTTTTCATACATGGTGGGGTGCTCTTGAGCAAACCTATCTCTGAGAGCATTATTATCAATCAAATCTAGGATGGTATTTTTCAAGCTTTTGATCACTTTGACTTGTAATTCGCATATGACTGATTGATATGGGTTCTTGTTATCGAGACGAAAAGACTTTACATTGTCTAAAAGCGAGTATGTATTTTTCAGCTCTTCGTTGGCCAATTGCCGTGCAGATTCCCCTGTGTATACCTTGATTCCACAATACTCAAGGAATTGCGATGTAAGAGAATACAGTTCTTTAGACTGAAACTTATTCTCATGTGTGTGCATTTCAAAGTCTGAATCATTTTCGTAGTAGCTATCGTCTTCGGCGTCCTCCAGGTCCTCGATATTTTCTTGTATGGTAGTGACTCTTTGTTGTGCCACCACTTGCTTAGGGCTTGGTTGCAGTGGTTGATCTGGAGTAGTTGAACGAACCGAGTTTGATCGGCCAAATATTCTTCCTAGGGTGGTGGGTTGTGGAGGTTCAGAGACAGCATCTGATTTGAAAGAGCTTATGCTGAGGCCCAGGCCTCGCCGTGATAGCGTCTCTACTGGTTGGGGTGACACACTTCTTCCATTTGGAGGATCTTTCTTCTTAGATGACCGGAATAGTGGCATTAATAAGACGTTACAATGTGCAACTAGTTTAAGAAAGACGTATCACGTGGTGCCCTGTAACGTGATGCTTTATGAAGGATAATCACAGGTAAACAGTGGACGGCGCGCGCATGCGGGTGGGACGTTCTGTGTAATAGGGATGAAATAAAAACACGTTCTTCGGCTATAAGTGTTAAGCATAACTATAAACGCGCACGGTTTAAAAAAGAATAGCCAATCTTCTGGAAAACACTATTATTAACTTTAATTACACACATGGTTTTTTCTTAAATCGGAAAGCGAGAAAGAATTGACGATATTTCACAAAAACGCGTCTAAAATCTAGTGCTTTGAAAAAGGGTCTGAAAGCCCGATTCGGCGTGTTGGACGGTCGTCAAGGTGCCCGATCTGATTCTTTACGTAAGTTTTTTTCGTCTTTTATAGTACATTTTCTGAAGATCAGATCACCGTTTGGTCTGTGAACGAATTTGGTTTTTTTTTCCGACTAAGAAATAGTATATTTGTTCTCTAAAGAAAGCTCAATAACGGAGTAGCATGTCTGCGATATTTACGTCAGACATCAAGCACCACCGTCGGGCACCGCCACCACCCAACCCGAATGCTGGTGGGAACCCGTTGGGGAACTTGCACTCTCAGAGTTCCGAAGCACTTGCACCTCCTCCAGGGACCATGGCGAGCGCACTTTCCTCGCAGGGGGGCCAAAATACTCCTACAAATCCTGTTCAACAACCTAGTGTCAAGGTCAACATGAACAAGAGACACGCAGGATGGGTCCACGTCAAAGACGACGGTATCTTTACGTCCTTTAGATGGAATAAGAGGTACATGGTGATCAATGACAAAACACTCATTTTTTACAGGAACGATCCCATTTCCAGCGCTGCAGGCCCCGCTAATGAGACGCCAGACTTGTCGTTCCCCTTGAACTTGATTGGCAGCATCCAGTTGAAGCCTAATACGGGCCACTCAAAGACCCTGCAATCGATCGAAATAATCCTCAAAAACAATGGTCGGCCGATCTTGATTCTGATCAAATCAAACAATGATTTTTTGGACTGGTTGGATGTCTTCACCACCAAATGCCCCTTGATCCAGATCGGGAACCCCTATGCGATGGGATCAAGCTCGAGCAATCTCAATCTGCTGTCGACCCTAATCAACGGCAATGCAGGAGTGTCGAATCCCATCAACTTTACACACAAGGTACACGTGGGTTTTGATCCAGCAAGTGGGAACTTTACAGGTTTACCCGACACATGGAAATCACTTTTGCAACATTCAAAGATTACAAATGAGGATTGGAAGAAGGATCCCGTTGCCGTTATCGAGGTTTTAGAGTTTTATTCCGATATCAATGGTGCGAGTGCAAAGAACACCCCGATAAATTCACCACAAGTTGGGTTGAACTTGAACAACATGAACATTCATGGCAATAGCTTACACGAATGGACAAAGCATCCTTCGAGGCAGCAATTCCAAATACAACCAAACCAGCAGCAAAGACAATTATCTTCAAGTAACTTGAACCTGGCTATTAGTTTAAATGCTCCACAGGGTTTTAACTCCACCTCCCAATTACCATCTCCATCTTCGCAGACTTCTTTCAAACCCATCCGTGCTGCTCCCAAACCGCCCATCCCTTACCACTTATCTCACAAAGCATCAAATATTTCTCCCTTGGGCAGCTTGATGAACACATCAGAAGATCATGAAAGTGAGAGGGAACATGAGGCGGAGAAGCCAGAACTTATCCCTGTGAGGAAGGCTCCTCCTCCTCCATCATCTGGTGGCAAAGACTTACTGAAAGATTCTGGTAAGTACCAATCACCTACTGGTTTAGGTATCAGCATGCAAAACTACCCTCACTCAGCCCCTAAGCAGTCACCTCCCTCAGCACCTAGTGCGTCTAAAAACAAGGTTCATCCTGACTTAAAGATTCTGACAGGTGCTAGTAACTACAATGCTGGTAAGAATTCGTCACCATCATCAGATAATTTTATTAAGCCGCTTGGTCTTGTCGAAAAGAGGCAACAGCAGCAGAAATTGAAGCAGCAGCAACAACAGCAGCAACAACCACCACAGCAGCAGCCATATCAGTCAAATTCTGTACAACTGTCATCTCAGCAAGTACACACACCCAAGACTGGTCTTGATGTGAGTCCATCAAACGAATCTCCGATCAAGCCACTTCAACCACGCAGAGAGGAACCAAAACCTGAGAAGCTGGCTAAAGAGTTGAAGAAAGAGAAGGAAAAACTCAACGATATTCAAATCATTGCTAAATTGAAAACTGTTGTCAATAACAATGATCCCACACCACTTTTCAAAATTATTGAAAAAGCAGGCCAAGGTGCTTCAGGTGCAGTTTACTTAGCGGAGCTGTTGACACAAAGAAATCAGAAGGTTGCGATTAAACAAATGGACTTGAATGTCCAACCTCGCAAGGAGTTGATTATTAATGAGATTTTGGTGATGAAAGATTCCCAGCACAAAAACATTGTCAACTTCTTAGACTCTTATTTGAGAGGCAACCTGGATTTATGGGTGATCATGGAATATATGGAAGGAGGCTCGTTGACTGAGGTGATTGAAAACAATGAGTTTAAACTTAGTGAGAGGCAAATTGCCACTATTTGTTTCGAGACATTAAAGGGTTTACAACACCTTCACAACAAGCACATTATCCACAGAGATATAAAATCCGACAATGTCTTATTAGACGCTTGTGGTAATGTCAAGATTACAGATTTTGGATTCTGTGCCAAATTGACAGATCAGCGCAACAAACGTGCTACCATGGTGGGGACTCCGTATTGGATGGCCCCAGAAGTCGTGAAGCAAAAGGAGTACGACGAAAAGGTTGATGTCTGGTCTTTAGGTATCATGACAATTGAGATGATAGAAGGTGAACCACCATATCTCAATGAGGAACCCTTGAAGGCACTTTATCTTATCGCTACTAATGGTACGCCCAAGTTAAAGAAACCCGAGGCGTTGTCCAACTCGATCAAGAAGTTTTTGAGTATTTGCTTGTGTGTGGATGTAAGATACCGTGCATCAACAGATGAGTTACTCGAGCACTCGTTTATTCAGCACAAACTGGGTAAAATTGAAGAGTTGGCCCCTTTATTGGAGTGGAAGCGTGGGGGTGACAGGAACATTGATTGTGATTAGGTGTTTACAAATAAATGATGGTTTAGATATATTCAAGCCACTGTAGGGGACTTATACTTTTTATTAGTGGAATTAACTAGCATCATGTTATTACACTCACTTTGGAAGACCATTGTCGTTAATCAAGGACTCATCCGTAGCCTGTGGACCCACACCAATGCTGGTCAAAATGATTTTAGAGACACCCTTGTACATTTGGTCATCACAATCGTTGATGTTCACAGTTTCAAATGACGCGGAGTCAACTTTATCCCAGCCTGGAACTTTAGAAAAGTATTGATACAAACAGCCCAAAACTTTCTTTTCGTCTTTCTTATCGTAGTATACGACGGCATTTGGACCAGCATCAAAGGTGTAAGCAGCGATGATTTTTCCCTCGGTTTCATTCAATCTGTAGATCAACTTGATGATTTTCTTCGAGGTGTCGTTCAAATAGAAGATAGGCGGGTAAGAGTCCAAGCACAGGGCGTGGAAGGAGTTCGAGTCCTTCATTGTAAGTTCTCCAAATTTTTCAAAGTCCTTGTCAATGATGCTTTTCTTCATTTCCTCAAAGCGCTGAGGAACAACATTGGTAATTCTGTGTTGGAACAAATCTGAAGTAGCGACAGTCGACTGCATACCAGTCGTAGAAGGGGTATCTTTCTTGTCGTCGCTCACAACCAAAATAGCGGCTCTCATGGATGGCCAATGAGATAAAGGAGCGACTTCAACAGCCTTAGAGTCTTCACCGTCAGCTTGAGAACCCATTTCCCAAGCGACGAAACCACCAAACAAAGATCTGCAGGCAGAACCAGAGCCTTTTCTTGCAATCTTGGACAATTCTGAGTAGTCCTGTGGTAATTCAAACAATCTAGCAATAGCTGAAACCAATGCAGCGAACCCGGCAGCTGAGGACGCTAACCCAGCAGCAGTAGGGAAGTTATTTTCGGAGACAATGTGCAAAGGGAACTGAGACAACTTTGGCAACAGGGAATCTTTTGCCTCCAACTCAGATCTCAATCTTCTCAAATCAGCCAAACACGCCTTTGTTCTTGGAGATTCCAACAGCTCGATCTTGCCGTTGAGCCACAATTGGTCTTTCTCAAAAGAGTCGGACGCAGAAGCGGTTGTCAAAGTTCTCAAATCATCCTGCGACAAGGTGACTGAGATGGACGAGTTTGTAGGTAAATTCAAAGACTTGTCTCTCTTACCCCAATATTTCAAAGTCTTTTGTTAGTAATGAAGAAGAGGAGAGTATACTTACCGCTATGTTGACTGGTGCGGTCGAAGAAGCCTGGAACATGGTTGAGTGTTTTATTTTTTCGTACCGAAAATTATACGACGAGAAAAACGGTCCATACTCTTTCAACTAGGTATATATTCACAACTAGATTTTTTACTTCTTCACACATCTCCATCTACATTTTCCAAAACAAAATTTTCCCTATTTAATACATTAGTTCTTCTTCGTCCATCTCCACAATCTGGCCTTGCAGTCACCCGAACCTGTCGCAAATATACCTTCTGTGCCCTGCGAATTCAACGACACCGCGACTGAAATGACAGAGTTACGGTGGCCTTGTAACATCAACAATGGGTTACCAGACAACTGGTCCCAGAAAATCACACCACGGTCTTTTGAACCGGAAAGTATGTACTCATTTTTGGGAGTAGAGCAAACCGATAAGACGAAATCCTTGTGACCCACATACGTGACCTCACAACTAGATTTTTTGCCAGGAGCTGCAGCTCCAGGCTGTGAGTTGTGGTGTGGGTCCAGCTTGCCCTCCAAGTTCCACAACTTGACAGTTCTGTCAAGAGAACCAGATGCAATTTGCTTTCCGTTGATCGAAAATGCGACGGAATATACCGAGTCCTCATGGCCGTTTCCGTTCTCGTTACCCGAGTCCAAACGCTCAACAAGGAACCCAGTAGTGGAGTCCCAAACACGCACTGTTCTGTCGAGGGAACCTGCAGCAATCAACGCGCCGTCTGGAGAAACAGCCACTGTGGTGACGCCGTCCTCGATGGAAAGGGTAAGAGAGCACTGCGAGGACCTCAAGTCCCAGATTCTAACTGTTCTGTCACCCAGGCCCGAAACTAAGCGGTTTCCGTCTGGGAAAAAGTCCAATGAGTAAATGTCTTGTTCATGGCCACGCAAAATCTTGATGATTCTCTTTGTCTGCAAGTCCCAGATTCTGATCAATTTATCTTCGGCACCTGTGGCCAATAACTTTCCATCAGGAGAGAAACAGACTGATCTAATGTACAAATCGCCATTGTCGGACGCGGATGCCTGGGTGGCCTGTGTACGAGATGCTTCAGAATCGCCTGATGCATCACCAGACACGTCAGCCTTCGCAGAAGCATCTGTGGAGTTATTGTCGTCGATTAATTTTGCCATTAACTCTCCAGTTTCCACGTTGAAAACTTGTGTAGTTTTATTACATCCAGTTGCGATGAACTTGCCGTCCTTTGAGAAACGAACACAACAAACAACAGATGAATGATCCAAAGAATGGATCAAGTCAACATCCAAGTCGCGCTCGAAAGCTGGGTTGAACAAAATGTAGTAGTCTAATTTCTGCTTCTTGAACTCAGGGCTTGCCTTAGAAACGTCCAAGTCCCTCAAGAATGGTGGAATCTCCTTCACGTGGAGGGCCTTCTGGGAGGGATTAACAATGTACTGAGATTTGTTCATCACAGTCAAGGAAGTGGATGTCTCCAAGGAAGTATTCAAGTCACCATTAGTAGTGATGGCTGCGGTGGCCGCTGCAGTGGCGGCAGCTGCGGCACTAGGAGGTACAGCTGCAGGCAGCGCGGCGTTTTCAGGTTTGACCTCTACCTTTGGCGTCAAAGCGGGCTTTACATCCAGTCTTGGAGGGGTTTGTTTCACTTGAGGGGGCAAGGTTGGCTGCTGATAAGCGCCGTAGTGCACCTCTTTGTGTGGTAATGGGTGTTGTTGGTGAGGGTTGTGTGGGTGCTGCTGCTGTACTGCAACCTGTTGGGCGGCCGCTTGAGCCGCGTGAGCAGCCTGTTGCTGATGGATTTGAGCTTGTCTGTCTCTACTCTCCAACTCCGTTTTCAAGCGCAATATTTCCTCTTCATATGCCTCCTTGATTTTTCTGTGGGCCATCTCCAATTCGTAGACCGTCTGGCGTATCTGCTGCATTTCCGCAGTTTGCTGGTTGTACTTGAGGTCGTAATCCTCCTTCACTTGTTTGAAAGAAGAAGCCTCGTTAAGGGCATAGTCGAATTCCTGCTTGACAGCCTCCAATAACTCATTTAAACGCTGCTGGTGTTGCTGTCTTTGTTGTTGCTGCAGCTGGGCCGCGACGGCAACCTGTGCAGCCACCTGCTGCTGCTGCTGCTGCTGTTGCTGCTGTTGCTGCTGCTGTTGTTGTTGGGCCACTGCGGCAGAGTTTGAGTTGTACACTGTCATAACCCCCACTTGATTGATTGATGGAAGTTGTTTTCGAACAAAAAGGTTGTTGTTGACTTTTTTTCTCGTTGTTCAAAAAAATATATGACAGATTAGGTAAGCGTATTTTTTTTTTTTTGGAGTAATCATGTGATTAACCTCTGGCTTTGTCGCAATCTGAAAAAAACAAAAAAAAAATCGGCATCGAGGCTTCGGTGATAAATGTAAACAACTGTGAGGCTGATCCGGAAAAAAAACCGGATGCGGCGGAACTTTGGTTCCTCCGTTAAAGTCAAATCTGCAATAAATAACGAGATATTTTTGGCACGAAATCCGAGATATCCAAAAAAAAGTGCATGTGGATATTTATGTTTTCTCCACTGCATCTCCGAGCAATCCGGCTATTGTACTGATGGGGTGTGTTCAATGTGAGTAGGGTGCGCATTTTCAACGAAGCTCTATATAATGAGGTTCTCCTCTCACTGTTTGTTCTGTAAATTATGAGCCAAGCGGAGTCTCCAAACAACCATAAGAATGAGTTGTATACAAATGATTCTTCAGAAGAGAACGTAGAAAACTTCACAGGAGACATTGAAAAAGGCCTTGCCACCACCGCTTTAGAACCTCCGACTATACACGACCCTGTCCCCCCAGGAGGCGATGAAATGTCCCGTTTCGAGCTGCACGCTGAAACGTCTCGTTCCTTGCTGAGAAGAATCACTAATGCAGATGTTATTTTGAAGAATGCAAATAACACTGATGCACCAATGCCTTCAATGGGTGGTGGGCGCGCTTTCCCACCCCCCTTACCGGACAGGGACCAATACACGGTGCTGTTTGATGGTCCAGATGATCCAATGCATCCCCACAATTGGCCCTTCAAAAAGAAGATGGTATATTCGATTTGTGCTGTTTTTGCGGCTTTGTGTTTGACAGTGGGGTCTGCAATCATGTCGCAGACCGGTCCCATTTTGGAAGAAAAATGGCATATTGGAGAAGTTACGGTTACCTTGACTACTACGTTGTACGTTGTTGGATTTGCGACAGGACCGGTTTTTTTCGGTCCTCTTTCTGAGTTGTTGGGCAGAAAGCCAGTTATCCTTCCATCGGTTTTGGGATACACACTTTTCTCTTTTGCTGTGGCAACAGCAAAAGATGTTCAAACCGTGATGATTTGCAGATTTTTTGTTGGATTTATTGGTGGTGCTCCGTTGGTTGTGTCACCTGCTATTTTGGCAGACTTATTTGCAACAAAGCAGAGAGGTACCGCTGTTTCGTTATTTGCTGTTGCATTGTTTGGAGGACCAATGCTTGCCCCTATTTTGAGTGGTTTTATTGTCAAGAATCGCCATATGGGCTGGCGTTGGACCGAATATATTTGTGGTATAATCGGGGCATTCTCCTTACTCATGAACATCTTCTTTTTGGAGGAGACTCATCACGCTTTGATTTTGGTCAAAAAGGCTGAGCAATTGAGAAGAAGAACTGGTAACTGGGGGATTATCGCTCCTCACGAGGAAGTCAAATTAAGCTTGAAGGAGATTGCGGAAAAAAATATCAGTAGGCCTATTATCATGTTGGTGACAGAACCAATCTTGTTTTTCATCACATGCTACAACGCCTTTATCTACGCGATGCTTTACTTGTTTTTGACTGCAATCCCTCTTGTCTTTGGTGGTAAGTACCATTTCAGACAAGGTGTCAGAGAATTGCCGTATCTTGGTATGCTTGTAGGTATCCTTGCTGCTGGTGCTGTCATGATATTCTTTGAAAAAAGGTACAGTAATGCTATGGATGCTAATGGTGGTAAACCTGTGCCTGAGGAGAGACTTCCACCGATGATGATTGGCGGTTTCTTTTTCGCTGGTGGTCTTTTTTGGTTGGGTTGGTCAGGCAACTACCCCCACCACGTAAACTTTATGGTCCCCACGGTGGCAACAGGTTTTGTGGGATTTGGTTTGCTTTTGGTGTTTTTGCCTTGCTTGAACTATATTATTGATTGTTACTTGGTTCTCTCAGCCTCGGCTTTAGCAGCCAACACCTTTTTGAGATCTGTTTTAGCTGGTGTTTTCCCCTTGTTTTCCTTACAGATGTTTCACAATTTGCATATCCAATGGGCGTGCACGTTGCTCGGGTGCTTGTCTTTATTAATGGTTCCAATGCCGTTTTTGTTTTACGCATATGGTAAAAGATTCCGCGAAAGGTCTAAGTACGCCTTTGTATTGTGAGTCTATAGATTTTAATTAAACTAATACATACACTTTACGTACGCATAAAAGCCCTTGATATCCTCCCTTGCATTTTTTTTTGGCCTAAAACCACACCACATTTATATGCTGGCTTCTCCCAAGTAGATAACTACAAAATTTAAGATTCTGCGTAGACACCCCTTCCGTTACTGGTGGGCAGCCAAATGTCCTGTAATGAACAAAGTTGGAGCTGCATGAGAAATTAGCTTTTGCTCTTGTCAACCAAGAATGCAACTAAATTTGGCATGCTGGAAAGGAACGAAAACGTATTCCGTCTGCTTGATACATAATTGGTGTTTTGTGGCGAAACTTTACATTTGATAAACCTTATTTTTACCGAGACATATATATAGCCGTAAGTCAGGGTGCTTTCCATGCTTGACGCGTTAGGCACACCTGGCTCTTCTTTTCAGCCATCATTGAGAAAGGCTGGTGCGACCTGGAGATTGGATGCCTTCAAAGAAATATATATTAGCAAAGGAGGCGCTCAGCCAAGGCGCAAAGTGGTTGAGGATCGTCGTATAGCTGGTTAATAATCATAATGCACGAGTAATGAATTTTTCAATATGTAGTTCCATGGGCCGAAGTCATTGGACTTTATAATTTTCTTTATGCGCGCCTTGTCGACAGCATCAAGAGCTCAGTCGGCCCTACTCGGACGTGCCAGCAACAACCTACTGCTGGGACTTGTGGGCCTTGCCAATGTAGGCAAGTCCACATTCTTTCAAGCTATAACGCGATCTAAACTTGGAAACCCAGCCAACTACCCATTCGCAACGATAGAACCTGAAAAGTCCTTAGTAATGGTGGAACTGGAAAAGCTCAATCATTATATGAAACTATTCAAGAGCGAAAAGAAGGTACTGTCGATTCAAACAATATACGACATTGCTGGCTTGACCAGAAATGCCAGTAGTGGAGAAGGTATGGGCAACAAATTCTTGGGGGACATCCGCCAAGTGGATGGTGTCTTCCAAGTCGTCAGAGGGTTCAGAAATGATGAAATAATCCACATAGAAGAAAGCGTAGATGCAGTTAGGGACCTAGTCATCGTCAACGATGAACTAATTTTAAAAGACCTCGAATTCATCGAGACAGCATTGGAGAAGAATAAGAAGCTTTTGAAAAAGCCTGGTATCAACAAAGCCACAGTGGAGCTAGAAAGAAAGACCTTGGAAAAAATCCTGGATATGTTGTACGATGGGAAGAAGGTTTCATTTGGATCCTGGACTGAAGAAGAAGCCGAAGTTATCAACCCATTGAACCTACTCACAGCAAAGCCTACTGTTTATCTTTTAAATGTTAGTGAACTGGACTATTTACAAGGTACAAATGAATTTTTGGAGCCTGTCCAGAATTGGATTGAGGAAAACAGTCCAAAGGATGAGTTGGTTATGGTTTGTGCAGAACATGAGAGAAAGATTCTTGAATCAGGAGGCAAATCCGCCATTCCAGAAATTGTTGACGCTATGCGCAAAGCACTTCACCTCATCTCTTTTTATACGTGTGGACCAAAAGAGGCTCATCAATGGACCATTCGCGAGGGTAGTACTGCGCCCGAAGCTGCAGGAGTCATTCACACTGATTTGCAAAAGTCTTTCATAAATGCATTGGTTTATAAGTGGGAAGACTTGAAAGATGAAGTCGAGTTTGATGAAGGACGATTAAAAGTTGCTGGAAAACAGAACAGACAAGGTAAAAAGTATGTCGTTCAAGATGGAGACGTTTTGATAATAAAAGCTGCAAAGGGGAAGTGATTACCAGACTGGTTCATCTTCCTTTTTCCTCTTCACCCGAACAATCTCATAGTCGTCACCAATTTCCTTTTGGTGATCAGTTAAAAGCCCTTGTAGTCTGTAATAGTCGTTTTTCTTATCAACCAGTCGTTTGTTTTCAATTAAACTCAACATCTCTTCCTCTCCGAGTTGTTTGTACTTGTTGTCATATTGTTCCCATTTCACGGAAGTGAATCGCTGTAGGAAAATCGACCCTGCTACAATGGAAACCAAGAACGGAAGTCCAAAGTATAAGAAGTGGTTTTTGCGAAGGAGCTTTTGGTACTTGCCAGCAAAGGTCTTGTCGTATGCTTCTTGCTCCCTCTTGCCCCTAAAGATCTTGCTACCTAGGAAGACCATTAAAAAAAATTATCGAAAGATTGGTAAACAGCGATCATAAGGATACCATTGATATAACAGCAGATATACACCTTTTTTAATCAGGCAAGCAAAGTGGGGTAGACATATTTAGTAAGAATTTAATTTTGGAATATAAAGTTCAACTGTAATTGTTCACATACAAGTTAATTAAGTTGGGTAACAGGTGATTTGAAAAATATTGAAAAAGACAATAAATTTAAAAAATGTGTAGAAAGTCTCTCATGAATTGGGATTATCTGCGGAGGAATATGTTTATTTCGGGTGCATACTCAGACACGTTCAAATTGTAGAGTCTGGTCAGTATATGTGCTATTGAGACATGAGGTTGCCGTTCAGATGTCCCTTCACTTCTCAGCACAGTTAAAAAAAGATGGGAATCTTAGCATAGTTTCATTAGTACTAGACCATGCATATAATGATTGAATTTCTTGCCATAGAGGAACGGTACGGGTGTTTTAGATGTCCCTTCACTATTGCGGTACGGGTGTTTAGATGTCCCTTCACTATTGCGGTACGGGTGTTTAGATGTCCCTTCACT